>OX457081.1:7845595-8445595 GCA_949752815.1 Conops quadrifasciatus
CAGCGATATGCAGCTGGCCTCCACATTTTTTAGAAGTTCGAACTTAGAGTTATTTACTTAATTTTTTAATTGGATAATGCTTAAAAATCACAAAAAACACTAACAAAATGCAATTGCTTTCCATGAAAAATTTTCGACAAATTCACCTATGAGGTGTGGTGAATTTAAGCGATATGCATCTCGCCTCGACATTTTTTAGAAGTTCGAACTTAGAGTTATTTACTTAATTTTTTTATTGGATAATGCTAAAAAATCACAAAAACACTATATTTATTTAATATTCTTGTGGGATAATGCTAAAAAATTACGAAAAACACTACCAAAATGCCATTGCCTTCCATTAAAAATTTTCGACAAATTCACCAATGAGGTGTGGTGAATTTAAGCGATATGCAGCTCGCCTCGACATTTTTTAGAAGTTCGAACTTAGAGTCATTTACTTACTTTTTTTATTGGATAATGCTAAATAATCACAAAAACACTGTATTTATTTAATATTCTTGTTGGATAATGCTAAGAAATCACGAAAAACAATACCAAAATGCAATTGCTTTCCCTAACAAATTTGCGACAAATTCATCTATGAGGTGTGGTGAATTTAAGCTATATGCAGCTCGCATCGACATTTTTAAGAAGTTCGAACTTAGAGTTATTTACATAATTTTTTAATTGGATAATGCTTAAAAATCACAAAAAACATTACCAAAATGCAATTGCTTTCCATGAAAAATTTCGAGGAATTCACCTATGAGGTGTGGTGAATTTAGCGATATGCAGCTCGTCTCGACATTTTTTAGAAGTTCGAACTTAGAGTTATTTACTTAATTTTTTTATTGGATAATGCTAAAAAATCACAACAACACTATATTTATTTAATATTCTTGTGGGATAATGCTAAAAAATTACGAAAAACACTACCAAAATGCCATTGCCTTCCATTAAAAATTTTCGACAAATTCACCAATGAGGTGTGGTGAATTTAAGCGATATGCAGCTCGCCTTGACATTTTTTAGAAGTTCGAGCTTAGAGTCATTTACTTAATTTTTTTATTGGATAATGCTAAATAATCACAAAAACACTATATTTATTTAATATTCTTGTTGGATAATGCTAAAAAATTACGAAAAACACTACCAAAATGCAATTGGTTTCCATGAAAAATTTGCGACAAATTCACCTATGAGGTGTGGTGAATTCAAGCGATATGCAGTTCGCCTCGACATTTTTTAGAAGTTCGAACTTAGAGCTATTTACTTAATTTTATTATTGGATAATGCTAAGAAATCACGAAAAACAATACCAAAATGCAATTGCTTTCCCTGACAAATTTGCGAAAAATTCATCTATGAGGTGTGGTGAATTTAAGCAATATGCAGCTGGTCTCGACATTTTTTAGAAGTTCGAACATAGAAATATTTACTGAATTTTCTTATTGGATTATGCTAAAAAATTACGAAAAATACTACCAAAATGCAATTGCTTTCCATGAAAAATTTGCGACAAATTCACCTATGAGGTGTGGTGAATTCAAGCGATATGCAGCTCGCCTCGACATTTTTTAGAAGTTCGAACTTAGAAATATTTACCGAATATTCTTATTGGACAATGCTAAGAAATCACGAAAAACACTACGATAATGCAATTGCTTTCCATAAAAAATTTGCGACGAATTCACCTATAAGGTGTTGTGAATTTAAGCGATATGCAGCTCGCCTCGACATTTTTTAGAAGTTCGAACTTGGAGTTATTTTCTTAATTTTCTTATTGGGTAATGCTTAAAAATCACAAAAAACACTACCAAAATGCAATTGCTTTAGATGAAAAATTTGCGACGAATTCACCTATGAGGTGTGGTGAATTTAAGCGATATGCAGCTCGCCTCGACATTTTTTAGAAGTTCGAACTTAGAAATATTTACCGAATATTCTTATTGGATAATGCTAAGAAATCACGAAAAGCACTACCAAAATGCAATTGCTTTCCATGAAAAATTTGCGACGAATTCACCTATAAGGTGTTGTGAATTTAAGCGATATGCAGCTCGCCTCGACATTTTTTAGAAGTTCGAACTTAGAGTTATTTTCTTAATTTTCTTATTGGGTAATGCTTAAAAATCATAAAAAACACTACCAAAATGCAATTGCTTTCAATGAAAAATTTGTGACAAACTCACCTATGAGGTGTGGTGAATTTAAGCGATATGCAGCTCCCCTCGACATTTTTTAGAAGTTCGAACTTAGAGTTATTTACTTAATTTTTTAATTGGATAATGCTTAAAAATCACAAAAAACACTACCAAAATGCAATTGCTTTCCATGAAAAATATGCGACAAATTCACCTATGAGGTGTGATGAATTTAAGCGATATGCAGCTGGTCTCGACATTTTTTAGAAGTTCGAACTTAGAAATATTTACCGAATTTTCTTATTGAATAATGCTAAGAAATCACGAAAAACACTACCAAAATGCAATTGCTTTCCATAAAGAATTTGCGACGAATTCACCTATGAGGTGTGGTGAATTCAAGCGATATGCAGCTCGCCTCGACATTTTTTAGAAGTTCGAACTTAGAGCTATTTACTTAATTTTATTATTGGATAATGCTAAGAAATAACGAAAAACAATACCAAAATGCAATTGCTTTCCCTGAAAAATTTGCGACAAATTCACCTATGAGGTGTGGTGAATATGCAGCTCGTCTCGACATTTTTTAGAAGTTCGAACTTAAAGTTATTTACTGAATTTTCTTATTGTATAATGTAAAAAAATCGCGAGAAACACTACCAAAATGCAATTGCCATCCATGAAAAATTTGCGACAAATTCACCAATTAGGTGTGGTAAATTTATGCAATATGCAGCTCGTCTCGACATTTTTTAGAAGTTCGAACTTAGAAATATTTACTTAATTTTCTTATTGGATAATGCTAAAAAATTACGAAAAACACTGCCAAAATGCAATTGCTTTTCATGAAAAATTTGCGACAAATTCACTTATGATGTGTGGTGAATTTAAGCGATATGCAGCTCGCCTCGACATTTTTTAGAAGTTCGAACTTAGAAATATTTACCGAATATTCTTATTGGACAATGCTAAGAAATCACGAAAAACACTACGAAAATGCAATTGCTTTCCATAAAAAATTTGCGACGAATTCACCTATAAGGTGTTGTGAATTTAAGCGATATGCAGCTCGCCTCGACATTTTTTAGAAGTTCGAACTTGGAGTTATTTTCTTAATTTTCTTATTGGGTAATGCTTAAAAATCACAAAAAACACTACCAAAATGCAATTGCTTTCCATGAAAAATTTTCGACGAATTCACCTATGAGGTGTGGTGAATTTAAGCGATATGCAGCTCGCCTCGACATTTTTTAGAAGTTCGAACTTAGAGTTATTTACTTAATTTTTTAATTGGATAATGCTTAAAAATCACAAAAAACACTACCAAAATGCAATTGCTTTCCATAAAGAATTTGCGACGAATTCACCTATAAGGTGTGGTGAACTTATGCGATATGCAGCTCGCCTCGACATTTTTTAGAAGTTCGAACTTAGAGTTATTTTCTTAATTTTCCTATTGGGTAATACTAAAAAATCACAGAAAAACCCTACCAAAATGCAATTGTTTTCCATGAAAAATTTCGAGGAATTCACCTATGAGGTGTGGTGAATTTAAGCGATATGCAGCTCGTTTCGACATTTTTTAGACGTTCGAACTTAAAAAATATTTACTTAATTTTCTATAAGTAATGGTAAAAAATTACGAAAAACACTGCTAAAATGCAATTGCTTTCCATGAAAAATTCGCGACAAATTCACCAATGAGGTGTGGTGAATTTAAGCGATATGCAGCTCGTCTCGACATTTTTTAAACGTTCGAACTTAAAAAATATTTACTTAATTTTCTTATTGGATAATGCTAAGAAATCACGAAAAACACTACCAAAATGCAATTGCTTTCCATAAAGAATTTGCGACGAATTCACCTATAAGGTGTGGTGAACTTATGCGATATGCAGCTCGCCTCGACATTTTTTAGAAGTTCGAACTTAGAGTTATTTTCTTAATTTTCCTATTGGGTAATGCTAAAAAATCACAGAAAAACCCTACCAAAATGCAATTGCTTTCCATGAAAAATTTCGAGTAATTCACCTATGAGGTGTGGTGAATTTAAGCGATATGCAGCTCGTTTCGACATTTTTTAGACGTTCGAACTTAAAAAATATTTACTTAATTTTCTATAAGTAATGCTAAAAAATTACGAAAAACACTGCCAAAATGCAATTGCTTTCCATGAAAAATTTTCGACAGATTCACCTATGAGGTGTGGTGAATTTAAGCGATATGCAGCTCGCCTCGACATTTTTTAGAACTTCGAACTTGGAGTTATTAACTTAATTTTCTTATTGGATAATGCTAAAAAATTACGAAAAACATTACCAAAATGCAATTGCTTTCCATGAAAAATTTTGAGGAATTCACCTATGAGGTGTGGTGAATTTAAGCGATTTGCAGCTCGTCTCGACATTTTTTAGAAGTTCGAACTTAGAGATATTTACTTAATTTTTTTATTGGGTAATGCTAAAAAATCACAAAAAACACTACCAAAATGCAATTGCTTTCCATGAAAAATTTGCGACGAATTCACCTATGAGGTGTGGTGAATTTAAGCGATATGCAGCTCGCCTCGACATTTTTCAGAAGTTCGAACTTAGAAATATTTACCGAATATTCTTATTGGATAATGCTAAGAAATCATGAAAAACACTACCAAAATGCAATTGCTTTCAATGAAAAATTTGCGACAAACTCACCTATGAGGTGTGGTGAATTTAAGCGATATGCAGCTCGCCTCGACATTTTTTAGAAGTTCGAACTTAGAGTTATTTACTTAATTTTTTAATTGGATAATGCTTAAAAATCACAAAAAATTATAAGTAATGCTAAAAAATTACGAAAAACACTGCCAAAATGCAATTGCTTTCCATGAAAAATTTTCGACAGATTCACCTATGAGGTGTGGTGAATTTAAGCGATATGCAGCTCGCCTCGACATTTTTTAGAACTTCGAACTTGGAGTTATTAACTTAATTTTCTTATTGGATAATGCTAAAAAATTACGAAAAACATTACCAAAATGCAATTGCTTTCCATGAAAAATTTTGAGGAATTCACCTATGAGGTGTGGTGAATTTAAGCGATTTGCAGCTCGTCTCGACATTTTTTAGAAGTTCGAACTTAGAGATATTTACTTAATTTTTTTATTGGGTAATGCTAAAAAATCACAAAAAACACTACCAAAATGCAATTGCTTTCCATGAAAAATTTGCGACGAATTCACCTATGAGGTGTGGTGAATTTAAGCGATATGCAGCTCGCCTCGACATTTTTCAGAAGTTCGAACTTAGAAATATTTACCGAATATTCTTATAGGATAATGCTAAGAAATCATGAAAAACACTACCAAAATGCAATTGCTTTCAATGAAAAATTTGCGACAAACTCACCTATGAGGTGTGGTGAATTTAAGCGATATGCAGCTCGCCTCCACATTTTTTAGAAGTTCGAACTTAGAGTTATTTACTTAATTTTTTAATTGGATAATGCTTAAAAATCACAAAAAACACTACCAAAATGCAATTGCTTTCCATGAAAAATTTGCGACAAATTCACCTATGAGGTGTGATGAATTTAAGCGATATGCAGCTGGTCTCGACATTTTTTAGAAGTTCGAACTTAGAAATATTTACCGAATTTTCTTATTGGATAATGCTAAGAAATCACGAAAAACACTACCAAAATGCAATTGCTTTCCATAAAAAATTTGCGACGAATTCACCTATAAGGTGTGGTGAATTTATGCGATATGCAGCTCGCCTCGACATTTTTTAGAAGTTCGAACTTAGAGTTATTTTCTTAATTTTCCTATTGGGTAATGCTAAAAAATCACAGAAAAACCCTACCAAAATGCAATTGCTTTCCATGAAAAATTTCGAGGAATTAGAGATATTTACTTAATTTTTTTATTGGGTAATGCTAAAAAATCACAAATGCAATTGCTTCCCAAGAAAAATTTCGAGGAATTCACCTATGAGGTGTGGTGAATTTAAGCGATACGCAGCTCGCCTCGACATTTTTTATAAGTTCGAACTTAGAGTTATTTACTTAATTTTCTTATTGGATAATGCTTAAAAATCACAAAAAACACTACCAAAATGCAATTGCTTTCCATGAAAAATTTGCGACGAATTCACCTATGAGGTGTGGTGAATTTAAGCGATATGCATCTCGCCTCGACATTTTTTAGAAGTTCGAACTTAGAAATATTTACCGAATATTCTTATTGGATAATGCTAAGAAATCACGAAAAACACTACCAAAATGCAATTGCTTTCCATGAAAAATTTGCGACGAATTCACCTATGAGGTGTGGTGAATTTAAGCGATATGCAGCTCGTCGCGACATTTTTTAGAAGTTCGAACTTAGAAATATTTACCGAATATTCTTATTGGATAATGCTAAGAAATCACGAAAAACACTACCAAAATGCAATTGCTTTCCATAAAAAATGTGCGACGAATTCACCTATAAATTCGAACTTAGAGTTATTTTCTTAATTTTTCTATTGGGTAATGCTAAAAAATCACAGAAAAACCTAACTTAGAGTTATTTATGAAAAATTTGCGACAAATTCACCTATGAGGTGTGGTGAATTTAAGCGATATGCAGCTGGTCTCGACATTTTTTAGAAGTTCGAACTTAGAAATATTTACCGAATTTTCTTATTGGATAATGCTAAGAAATCACGAAAAACACTACCAAAATGCAATTGCTTTCCATAAAAAATTTGCGACGAATTCACCTATAAGGTGTGGTGAATTTATGCGATATGCAGCTCGCCTCGACATTTTTTAGAAGTTCGAACTTAGAAATATTTACCGAATTTTCTTATTGGATAATGCTAAGAAATCACGAAAAACACTACCAAAATGCAATTGCTTTCCATAAAAAATTTGCGACGAATTCACCTATAAGGTGTGGTGAATTTATGCGATATGCAGCTCGCCTCGACATTTTTTAGAAGTTCGAACTTAGAGTTATTTTCTTAATTTTCCTATTGGGTAATGCTAAAAAATCACAGAAAAACCCTACCAAAATGCAATTGCTTTCCATGAAAAATTTCGAGGAATTAGAGATATTTACTTAATTTTTTTATTGGGTAATGCTAAAAAATCACAAATGCAATTGCTTCCCAAGAAAAATTTCGAGGAATTCACCTATGAGGTGTGGTGAATTTAAGCGATACGCAGCTCGCCTCGACATTTTTTATAAGTTCGAACTTAGAGTTATTTACTTAATTTTCTTATTGGATAATGCTTAAAAATCACAAAAAACACTACCAAAATGCAATTGCTTTCCATGAAAAATTTGCGACGAATTCACCTATGAGGTGTGGTGAATTTAAGCGATATGCATCTCGCCTCGACATTTTTTAGAAGTTCGAACTTAGAAATATTTACCGAATATTCTTATTGGATAATGCTAAGAAATCACGAAAAACACTACCAAAATGCAATTGCTTTCCATGAAAAATTTGCGACGAATTCACCTATGAGGTGTGGTGAATTTAAGCGATATGCAGCTCGTCGCGACATTTTTTAGAAGTTCGAACTTAGAAATATTTACCGAATATTCTTATTGGATAATGCTAAGAAATCACGAAAAACACTACCAAAATGCAATTGCTTTCCATAAAAAATGTGCGACGAATTCACCTATAAATTCGAACTTAGAGTTATTTTCTTAATTTTCCTATTGGGTAATGCTAAAAAATCACAGAAAAACCTAACTTAGAGTTATTTATGAAAAATTTTCGACAAATTCACCTATGAGGTGTGGTGAATTTAAGCGATATGCAGCTGGCCTCCACATTTTTTAGAAGTTCGAACTTAGAGTTATTTACTTAATTTTTTAATTGGATAATGCTTAAAAATCACAAAAAACACTACCAAAATGCAATTGCTTTCCATGAAAAATTTGCGACGAATTCACCTATGAGGTGTGGTGAATTTAAGCGATATGCAGCTCGCCTCGACATTTTTTAGAAGTTCGAACTTAGAAATATTTACCGAATATTCTTATTGGATAATGCTAAGAAATCACGAAAAACAATACCAAAATGCAATTGCTTTCCAGAAAAAATTTGCGACGAATTCACCTATAAGGTGTTGTGAATTTAAGCGATATGCAGCTCGCCTCGACATTTTTTAGAAGTTCGAACTTAGAGTTATTTTCTTAATTTTCTTATTGGGTAATGCTTAAAAATCACAAAAAACACTACCAAAATGCAATTGCTTTCCATGAAAAATTTGCGACGAATTCACCTATGAGGTGTGGTGAATTTAAGCGATATGCATCTCGCCTCGACATTTTTTAGAAGTTCGAACTTAGAAATATTTACCGAATATTCTTATTGGATAATGCTAAGAAATCACGAAAAACACTACCAAAATGCAATTGCTTTCCATAAAAAATGTGCGACGAATTCACCTATAAATTCGAACTTAGAGTTATTTTCTTAATTTTCCTATTGGGTAATGCTAAAAAATCACAGAAAAACCCTACCAAAATTCAATTGCTTTCCATGAAAAATTGCGACGAATTCACCTATGAGGTGTGGTAAATTTAAGCGATATGCAGCTCGCCTCGACATTTTTTAGAAGTTCGAACTTAGAAATATTTACTTAATTTTTTAATTGGATAATGCTTAAAAATCACAAAAAACACTACCAAAATGCAATTGCTTTCCATTAAAAATTTGCGACGAATTCACCTATGAGGTGTGGTGAATTTAAGCGATATGCAGCTCGCCTCGACATTTTTTAGAAGTTCGAACTTAGAAATATTTACCGAATATTCTTATTGGATAATGCTAAGAAATCACGAAAAACAATACCAAAATGCAATTGCTTTCCAGACAAAATTTGCGACGAATTCACCTATAAGGTGTTGTGAATTTAAGCGATATGCAGCTCGCCTCGACATTTTTTAGAAGTTCGAACTTAGAGTTATTTTCTTAATTTTCTTATTGGGTAATGCTTAAAAATCACAAAAAACACTACCAAAATGCAATTGCTTTCAATGAAAAATTTGCGCCAAACTCACCTATGAGGTGTGGTGAATTTAAGCGATATGCAGCCCGCCTCGACATTTTTTAGAAGTTCGAACTTAGAGTTATTTACTTAATTTTTTAATTGGATAATGCTTAAAAATCACAAAAAACACTACCAAAATGCAATTGCTTTCCATGAAAAATTTGCGACGAATTCACCTATAAGGTGTGGTGAATTTATGCGAAATGCAGCTCGCCTCGACATTTTTTAGAAGTTCGAACTTAGAGTTATTTTCTTAATTTTCCTATTGGGTAATGCTAAAAAATCACAGAAAAACCCTACCAAAATGCAATTGCTTTCCATGAAAAATTTCAAGGAATTAGAGATATTTACTTAATTTTTTTATTGGGTAATGCTAAAAAATCACAAATGCAATTGCTTCCCAAGAAAAATTTCGAGGAATTCACCTATGAGGTGTGGTGAATTTAAGCGATATGCAGCTCGCCTCGACATTTTTTATAAGTTCGAACTTAGAGTTATTTACTTAATTTTCTTATTGGATAATGCTTAAAAATCACAAAAAACACTACCAAAATGCAATTGCTTTCAATGAAAAATTTTCGACAAACTCACCTATGAGGTGTGGTGAATTTAAGCGATATGCAGCTCGCCTCGACATTTTTTATAAGTTTGAACTTAGAGTTATTTACTTAATTTTTTAATTGGATAATGCTTAAAAATCACAAAAAACACTACCAAAATGCAATTGCTTTCCATGAAAAATTTGCGACGAATTCACCTATGAGGTGTGATGAATTTAAGCGATATGCAGCTCGCCTCGACATTTTTTAGAAGTTCGAACTTAGAAATATTTACCGAATATTCTTATTGGATAATGCTAAGAAATCACGAAAAACACTACCAAAATGCAATTGCTTTCCATGAAAAATTTGCGACGAATTCACCTATGAGGTGTGGTGAATTTAAGCGATATGCAGCTCGTCGCGACATTTTTTAGAACTTCGAACTTAGAGTTATTTATGAAAAATTTGCGACAAATTCACCTATGAGGTGTGGTGAATTTAAGCGATATGCAGCTGGCCTCCACATTTTTTGGAAGTTCGAACTTAGAGTTATTTACTTAATTTTGTAATTGGATAATGCTTAAAAATCACAAAAAACACTCCCAAAATGCAATTGCTTTCCATGAAAAATTTGCGACGAATTCACCTATGAGGTGTGGTAAATTTAAGCGATATGCAGCTCGCCTCGACATTTTTTAGAAGTTCGAACTTAGAAATATTTACCGAATATTCTTATTGGATAATGCTAAGAAATCACGAAAAACACTACCAAAATGCAACTGCTTTCCATGAAAAATTTGCGACGAATTCACCTATGAGGTGTGGTGAATTTAAGCGATATGCAGCTCGCCTCGGCATTTTTTATAAGTTTGAACTTAGAGTTATTTACTTAATTTTTTAATTGGATAATGCTTAAAAATCACAAAAAACACTACCAAAATGCAATTGCTTTCCATAAAAAATTTGAAAATTTGCGACAAACTCACCTATGAGGTGTGGTGAATTTAAGCGATATGCAGCTCGCCTCGGCATTTTTTATAAGTTTGAACTTAGAGTTATTTACTTAATTTTTTAATTGGATAATGCTTAAAAATCACAAAAAACACTACCAAAATGCAATTGCTTTCCATAAAAAATTTGAAAATTTGCGACAAACTCACCTATGAGGTGTGGTGAATTTAAGCGATATGCAGCTCGTCCGACATTTTTTATAAGTTTGAACTTAGAGTTATTTACTTAATTTTTTAATTGGATAATGCTTAAAAATCACAAAAAACACTACCAAAATGCAATTGCTTTCCATGAAAAATTTGCGACGAATTCACCTATGAGGTGTGGTGAATTTAAGCGATATGCAGCTCGCCTCGACATTTTTTAGAAGTTCGAACTTAGAAATATTTACCGAATATTCTTATTGGATAATGCTAAGAAATCACGAAAAACAATACCAAAATGCAATTGCTTTCCATAAAAAATTTGCGACGAATTCACCTATAAGGTGTTGTGAATTTAAGCGATATGCAGCTCGCCTCGACATTTTTTAGAAGTTCGAACTTAGAGTTATTTTCTTAATTTTCTTATTGGGTAATGCTTAAAAATCACAAAAAACACTACCAAAATGCAATTGCTTTCAATGAAAAATTTGCGACAAACTCACCTATGAGGTGTGGTGAATTTAAGCGATATGCAGCCCGCCTCGACATTTTTTAGAAGTTCGAACTTAGAGTTATTTACTTAATTTTTTAATTGGATAATGCTTAAAAATCACAAAAAACACTACCAAAATGCAATTGCTTTCCATGAAAAATTTGCGACAAATTCACCTATGAGGTGTGATGAATTTAAGCGATATGCAGCTGGTCTCGACATTTTTTAGAAGTTCGAACTTAGAAATATTTACCGAATTTTCTTATTGGATAATGCTAAGAAATCACGAAAAACACTACCAAAATGCAATTGCTTTCCATAAAAAATTTGCGACGAATTCACCTATAAGGTGTGGTGAATTTATGCGAAATGCAGCTCGCCTCGACATTTTTTAGAAGATCGAACTTAGAGTTATTTTCTTAATTTTCCTATTGGGTAATGCTAAAAAATCACAGAAAAACCCTACCAAAATGCAATTGCTTTCCATGAAAAATTTCAAGGAATTAGAGATATTTACTTAATTTTTTTATTGGGTAATGCTAAAAAATCACAAATGCAATTGCTTCCCAAGAAAAATTTCGAGGAATTCACCTATGAGGTGTGGTGAATTTAAGCGATATGCAGCTCGCCTCGACATTTTTTATAAGTTCGAACTTAGAGTTATTTACTTAATTTTCTTATTGGATAATGCTTAAAAATCACAAAAAACACTACCAAAATGCAATTGCTTTCAATGAAAAATTTTCGACAAACTCACCTATGAGGTGTGGTGAATTTAAGCGATATGCAGCTCGCCTCGACATTTTTTATAAGTTTGAACTTAGAGTTATTTACTTAATTTTTTAATTGGATAATGCTTAAAAATCACAAAAAACACTACCAAAATGCAATTGCTTTCCATGAAAAATTTGCGACGAATTCACCTATGAGGTGTGGTGAATTTAAGCGATATGCAGCTCGCCTCGACATTTTTTAGAAGTTCGAACTTAGATATATTTACCGAATATTCTTATTGGATAATGCTAAGAAATCACGAAAAACACTACCAAAATGC
Organism: Conops quadrifasciatus; assembly: GCA_949752815.1. Classification (NCBI taxonomy): domain Eukaryota; kingdom Metazoa; phylum Arthropoda; class Insecta; order Diptera; family Conopidae; genus Conops; species Conops quadrifasciatus. The sequence continues at coordinate 7,858,000 of OX457081.1, forward strand.
AATTGCTTTCCATGAAAAATTTGCGACGAATTCACCTATGAGGTGTGGTGAATTTAAGCGATATGCAGCTCGTCGCGACATTTTTTAGAACTTCGAACTTAGAGTTATTTATGAAAAATTTGCGACAAATTCACCTATGAGGTGTGGTGAATTTAAGCGATATGCAGCTGGCCTCCACATTTTTTAGAAGTTCGAACTTAGAGTTATTTACTTAATTTTTTAATTGGATAATGCTTAAAAATCACAAAAAACACTACCAAAATGCAATTGCTTTCCATGAAAAATTTGCGACGAATTCACCTATGAGGTGTGGTAAATTTAAGCGATATGCAGCTCGCCTCGACATTTTTTAGAAGTTCGAACTTAGAAATATTTACCGAATATTCTTATTGGATAATGCTAAGAAATCACGAAAAACACTACCAAAATGCAACTGCTTTCCATAAAAAATTTGCGACGAATTCACCTATAAATTCGAACTTAGAGTTATTTTCTTAATTTTCCTATTGTGTAATGCTTAAAAATCACAGAAAAACCCTACCAAAATGCAATTGCTTTCCATGAAAAATTTCGAGGAATTCACCTATGAGGTGTGGTGAATTTAAGCGATATGAAGCTCGTTTCGACATTTTTTAGACGTTCGAACTTAAAAAATATTTACTTAATTTTCTTATTGGATAATGCTAAAAAATTACGAAAAACACTGCCAAAATGCAATTGCTTTCCATGAAAAATTTGCGACAAACTCACCTATGAGGTGTGGTGAATTTAAGCGATATGCAGCTCGCCTCGGCATTTTTTATAAGTTTGAACTTAGAGTTATTTACTTAATTTTTTAATTGGATAATGCTTAAAAATCACAAAAAACACTACCAAAATGCAATTGCTTTCCATGAAAAATTTGCGACAAATTCACATATGAGGTGTGATGAATTTAAGCGATATGCAGCTGGTCTCGACATTTTTTAGAAGTTCGAACTTAGAAATATTTACCGAATTTTCTTATTGGATAATGCTAAGAAATCACGAAAAACACTACCAAAATGCAATTGCTTTCCATAAAAATTTGCGACGAATTCACCTATGAGGTGTGGTGAATTTAAGCAATATGCAGCTCGCCTCGACATTTTTTAGAAGTTCGAACTTAGAGTTATTTTCTTAATTTTCCTATTGGGTAATGCTAAAAAATTACGAAAAACAATGCCAAAATGCAATTGCTTTCCATGAAAAATTTGCGACAGATTCACCTATGAGGTGTGGTGAATTTAGGCGATATGCAGCTCGCCTCGACATTTTTTAGAACTTCGAACTTGGAGTTATTAACTTAATTTTCTTATTGGATAATGCTAAAAAGTTACGAAAAACATTACCAAAATGCAATTGCTTTCCATGAAAAATTTTGAGGAATTCACCTATGAGGTGTGGTGAATTTAAGCGATTTGCAGCTCGTCTCGACATTTTTTAGAAGTTCGAACTTAGAGATATTTACTTAATTTTTTTATTGGGTAATGCTAAAAAATCACAAATGCAATTGCTTTCCATTAAAAATTTTGAGGAATTCACCTATGAGGTATGGTGAATTTAAGCTATATGCAGCTCGCCTCGACATTTTTTAGAAATTCGAACTTAGAGTTATTTTCTTAATTTTCTTAATGGGTAATGCTTAAAAATCACAAAAAACACTACCAAAACGCAATTGCTTTTTTCATGAAAAATTTCGATGAATTCACCTATGAGGTATGGTGAATTTAAGCGATATGCAGCTCGCCTCGACATTTTTTAGAAGTTCGAACTTAGAGTTATTTTCTTAATTTCCTTAATGGGTAATGCTTAAAAATCACAAAAAACACTACCAAAATGCAATTGTTTTTCATGAAAAATTTGCGACGAACTCACCTATGAGGTGTGGTGAATTTAAGCGATATGCAGCTCGTCTCGACATTTTTTAGAAGTTCGAACTTAGAGTTATTTACTTAATTTTTTTATTGGATAATGCTTAAAAATCACAAAAACACTATATTTATTTAATATTCTTGTTGGATAATGCTAAAAAATTACGAAAAAAACTACCAAAATGCCATTGCCTTCAATGAAAAATTTGCGAAAAATTCACCAATGAGGTGTGGTGAATTTAAGCGATATGCAGCTCGTCTCGACATTTTTTAGACGTTCGAACTTAAAAAATATTTACTGAATTTTTTTATTGGATAATGCTTAAAAATCACAAAAACACTATATTTATTTAATATTCTTGTTGGATAATGCTAAAAAATTACGAAAAAAACTACCAAAATGCCATTGCCTTCAATGAAAAATTTGCGAAAAATTCACCAATGAGGTGTGGTGAATTTAAGCGATATGCAGCTCGTCTCGACATTTTTTAGAAGTTCGAACTTAGAGTTATTTACTTAATTTTTTTATTGGATAATGCTTAAAAATCACAAAAACACTATATTTATTTAATATTCTTGTTGGATAATGCTAAAAAATTACGAAAAACACTGCCAAAATGCAATTGCTTTCCATGAAAAATTTGCGACAGATTCACCTATGAGGTGTGGTGAATTTAAGCGATATGCAGCTCGCCTCGACATTTTTTAGAACTTCGAACTTGGAGTTATTAACTTAATTTTCTTATTGGATAATGCTAAAAAGTTACGAAAAACATTACCAAAATGCAATTGCTTTCCATGAAAAATTTCGAGGAATTCACCTATGAGGTGTGGTGAATTTAAGCGATTTGCAGCTCGTCTCGACATTTTTTAGAAGTTCGAACTTAGAGATATTTACTTAATTTCTTTATTGGGTAATGCTAAAAAATCACAAATTCAATTGCTTTCCATGAAAAATTGCGAGGAATTCACCTATGAGGTGTGGTGAATTTAAGCGATATGCAACTCGCCTCGACATTTTTTAGAAGTTCGAACTTAGAGTTATTTTCTTAATTTTCTTAATGGGTAATGCTTAAAAATCACAAAAAACACTACCAAAATGCAATTGATTTCCATGAAAAATTTGCGACAAATTCACCTATAAGGTGTGGTGAATTTAAACGATATGCAGCTGGTCTCGACATTTTTAAGAAGTTCGAACTTAGAAATATTTACCGAATTTTCTTATTGGATAATGCTAAGAAATCACGAAAAACACTACCAAAATGCAATTGCTTTCCATAAAAAATTTGCGACGAATTCACCTGTAAGGTGTGGTGAATTTAAGCAATATGCAGCTCGCCTCGACATTTTTTAGAAGTTCGAACTTAGAGTTATTTTCTTAATTTTTTTATTGGGTAATGCTTAAAAATCACAAAAAACACTACCAAAATGCAATTGCTTTTCATGAAAAATTTGCGACAAATTCACCTATGAGGTGTGGTGAGTTTAAACGATATGCAGCTGGTCTCGACATTTTTTAGAAGTTCGAACTTAGAAATATTTACCGAATTTTCTTATTGGATAATGCTAAGAAATCACGAAAAACACTACCAAAATGCAATTGCTTTCCATAAAAAATTTGCGACGAATTCACCTGTAAGGTGTGGTGAATTTAAGCGATATGCAGCTCGTCTCGACATTTTTAAGAAGTTCGAACTTAGAGTTATTTACTTAATTTTTTTATTGGATAATGTTTAAAAATCACAAAAACACTATATTTATTTAATATTCTTGTTGGATAATGCTAAAAAATTACGAAAAAAACTACCAAAATGCCATTGCCTTCCATGAAAAATTTGCGACAAATTCACCAATGAGGTGTGGTGAATTTAAGCGATATGCAGCTCGTCTCGACATTTTTTAAACGTTCGAACTTAAAAAATATTTACTTAATTTTCTTATTGGATAATGCTAAAAAATTACGAAAAACACTGCCAAAATGCAATTGCTTTCCATGAAAAATTTGCGACAGATTCACCTATGAGGTGTGGTGAATTTAAGCGATATGCAGCTCGTCTCGACATTTTTAAGAAGTTCGAACTTAGAGTTATTTACTTAATTTTTTAATTGGATAATGCTTAAAAATCACAAAAAACACTACCAAAATGCAATTGCTTTCCATGAAAAATTTGCGACGAATTCACCTATGAGGTGTGGTGAATTTAAGCGATATGCAGCTCGCCTCGACATTTTTTAGAAGTTCGAACTTAGAAATATTTACCGAATATTCTTATTGGATAATGCTAAGAAATCACGAAAAACAATACCAAAATGCAATTGCTTTTCAGAAAAAATTTCGAGGAATTCACCTATGAGGTATGGTGAATTTAAGCGATATGCAGCTCGCCTCGACATTTTTTAGAAGTTCGAACTTAGAGTTATTTTCTTAATTTTCTTAATGGGTAATGCTTAAAAATCACAAAAAACACTACCAAAATGCAATTGCTTTTCATGAAAAATTTGCGACAAATTCACCTATGAGGTGTGGTGAATTTAAGCGATATGCAGCTGGTCTCGACATTTTTTAGAAGTTCGAACTTAGAAATATTTACCGAATTTTCTTATTGGATAATGCTAAGAAATCACGAAAAACACTACCAAAATGCAATTGCTTTCCATAAAAAATTTCGAGAAATTCACCTATGAGGTGTGGTGAATTTAAGCGATTTGCAGCTCGTCTCGACATTTTTTAGAAGTTCGAACTTAGAGATATTTACTTAATTTTTTTATTGGGTAATGCTAAAAAATCACAAATGCAATTGCTTTCCATGAAAAATTTCGAGGAATTCACCTATGAGGTATGGTGAATTTAAGCGATATGCAGCTCGCCTCGACATTTTTTAGAAGTTCGAACTTAGAGTTATTTTCATAATTTTCTTAATGGGTAATGCTTAAAAATCACAAAAAACACTACCAAAATGCAATTGCTTTTTTCATGAAAAATTTCGAGGAATTCACCTATGAGGTATGGTGAATTTAAGCGATATGCAGCTCGCCTCGACATTTTTTAGAAGTTCGAACTTAGAGTTATTTTAATAATTTTCTTAATGGGTAATGCTTAAAAATCACAAAAAACACTACCAAAATGCAATTGCTTTTTTCATGAAAAATTTCGAGGAATTCACCTATGTGGTATGGTGAATTTAAGCGATATGCAGCTCGCCTCGACATTTTTAAGAAGTTCGAACTTAGAGTTATTTACTTAATTTTTTTATTGGATAATGCTTAAAAATCACAAAAACACTATATTTATTTAATATTCTTGTTGGATAATGCTAAAAAATTACGAAAAAAACTACCAAAATGCCATTGCCTTCCATGAAAAATTTGCGACAAATTCACCAATAAGGTGTGGTGAATTTAAGCGATATGCAGCTCGTCTCGACATTTTTTAAACGTTCGAACTTAAAAAATATTTACTTAATTTTCTTATTGGATAATGCTAAAAAGTTACGAAAAACATTACCAAAATGCAATTGCTTTCCATGAAAAATTTTGAGGAATTCACCTATGAGGTGTGTGAATTTAAGCGATTTGCTGCTCGTCTCGACATTTTTTAGAAGTTCGAACTTAGAGATATTTACTTAATTTTTTTATTGGGTAATGCTAAAAAATCACAAATGCAATTGCTTTCCATAAAAAATTTCGAGGAATTCACCTATGAGGTATGGTGAATTTAAGCGATATGCAGCTCGCCTCGACATTTTTTAGAAGTTCGAACTTAGAGTTATTTTCTTAATTTTCTTAATGGGTAATGCTTAAAAATCACAAAAAACACTACCAAAATGCAATTGCTTTTCATGAAAAATTTGCGACAAATTCACCTATGAGGTGTGGTGAATTTAAACGATATGCAGCTGGTCTCGACATTTTTTAGAAGTTCGAAATTAGAAATATTTACCGAATTTTCTTATTGGATAATGCTAAGAAATCACGAAAAACACTACCAAAATGCAATTGCTTTCCATAAAAAATTTGCGACGAATTCACCTGTAAGATGTGGTGAATTTAAGCGATATGCAGCTCGTTTCGACATTTTTTAGAAGTTCGAACTTAGAGTTATTTACTTAATTTTTTTATTGGATAATGCTTAAAAATCACAAAAACATTATATTTATTTAATATTCTTGTTGGATAATGCTAAAAAATTACGAAAAAAACTACCAAAATGCCATTGCCTTCCATGAAAAATTTGCGACAAATTCAATAATGAGGTGTGGTGAATTTAAGCGATACGCAGCTCGTCTCGACATTTTTTAGACGTTCGAACTTAAAAAATATTTACTTAATTTTCTTATTGGATAATGCTAAAAAGTTACGAAAAACACTGCCAAAATGCAATTGCTTTCCATGAAAAATTTGCGCCAGATTCACCTATGAGGTGTGGTGAATTTAAGCGATATGCAGCTCGCCTCGACATTTTTTAGAACTTCGAACTTGGAGTTATTAACTTAATTTTCTTATTGGATAATGCTAAAAAGTTACGAAAAACATTACCAAAATGCAATTGCTTTCCATGAAAAATTTCGAGGAATTCATCTATGAGGTGTGGTGAATTTAAGCGATTTGCAGCTCGTCTCGACATTTTTTAGAAGTTCGAACTTAGAGATATTTACTTAATTTTTTTATTGGGTAATGCTAAAAAATCACAAATGCAATTGCTTTCCATGAAAATATCGAGGAATTCACCTATGAGGTATGGTGAATTCAAGCGATATGCAGCTCGCCTCGAAATTTTTTAGAAGTTCGAACTTAGAGTTATTTTCTTAATTTTCTTAATGGGTAATGCTTAAAAATCACAAAAAACACTACCAAAATGCAATTGCTTTTCATGAAAAATTTGCGACAAATTCACCTATGAGGTGTGGTGAATTTAAACGATATGCAGCTGGTCTCGACATTTTTTAGAAGTTCAAACTTAGAGTTATTTTCTTAATTTTCTTATTGGGTAATGCTTAAAAATCACAAAAAACACTACCAAAATGCAATTGCTTTCCATGAAAAATTTGCGACGAATTCACCTATGAGGTGTTGTGAATTTAAGCGATATGCAGCTCGCCTCGACATTTTTTAGAAGTTCGAACTTAGAGTTATTTTCTTAATTTTCTTATTGGGTAATGCTTAAAAATCACAAAAAACACTACCAAAATGCAATTGCTTTCCATGAAAAATTTGCGACAAATTCACATATGAGGTGTGATGAATTTAAGCGACATGGAGTTCGTCTTGAATTTTTTTAAAAACTTAGAGATATTTACTTAATTTTCTTATTGGTAAATGCTAAAAAATCGCGAAAAATACTACCAAAATGCAATTGCTTTCCATGAAAAATTTGCGACGAACTCACCTATGAGGTGTTGTGAATTTAAGCGATATGCAGCTCGCCTCGACATTTTTTAGAAGTTCGAACTTAGAGTTATTTTCTTAATTTTCTTATTGGGTAATGCTTAAAAATCACAAAAAACACTACCAAAATGCAATTGCTTTCCATGAAAAATTTGCGACGAATTCACCTATGAGCTGTAGTGAATTCAAGCGACATGGAGTTCGTCTTGAATTTTTTTAAAAACTTAGAGATATTTACTTAATTTTCTTATTGGTAAATGCTAAAAAATCACGAAAAATACTACCAAAATGCAATTGCTTTCCATGAAAAATTTGCGACGAACTCACCTATGAGGTGTTGTGAATTTAAGCGATATGCAGCTCGCCTCGACATTTTTTAGAAGTTCGAACTTAGAGTTATTTTCTTAATTTTCTTATTGGGTAATGCTTAAAAATCACAAAAAACACTACCAAAATGCAATTGCTTTCCATGAAAAATTTGCGACAAATTCACATATGAGGTGTGATGAATTTAAGCGATATGCAGCTGGTCTCGACATTTTTTAGAAGTTCGAACTTAGAAATATTTTTTTTTAATAATGCTAAGAAATCACGAAAAACACTATCAAAATGCAATTGCTTTCCATAAAAAATTTGCGACGAATTCACCTGTAAGGTGTGGTGAATTTAAGCGATATGCAGCTCGCCTCCACATTTTCTAGAAGTTCGAACTTAGAGTTATTTTCTTAATTTTCTTATTGGGTAATGCTTAAAAATCACAAAAAACACTACCAAAATGCAATTGCTTTCCATGAAAAATTTGCGACGCATTCACCTATGAGCTGTAGTGAATTCAAGCGACATGGAGTTCGTCTTGAATTTTTTTAAAAACTTAGAGATATTTACTTAATTTTCTTATTGGTAAATGCTAAAAAATCACGAAAAATACTACCAAAATGCAATTGCTTTCCATGAAAAATTTGCGACGAACTCACCTATGAGGTGTGGTGAATTTAAGCGATATGCAGCTCGCCTCGACATTTTTTAGAAGTACGAACTTAGAGTTATGTACTTAATTTTTTAATTGGAAGATGCTAAATTATCACGAAAAATAGTACCAAAATGCAATTGCTTTCCATAAAAAATTTGCGACGAATTCACCTATGAGCTGTAGTGAATTCAAGCGACATGGAGTTCGTCTTGAATTTTTTTAAAAACTTAGAGATATTTACTTAATTTTCTTATTGGTAAATGCTAAAAAATCACGAAAAATACTACCAAAATGCAATTGCTTTCCATGAAAAATTTGCGACGAACTCACCTATGAGGTGTTGTGAATTTAAGCGATATGCAGCTCGCCTCGACATTTTTTAGAAGTTCGAACTTAGAGTTATTTTCTTAATTTTCTTATTGGGTAATGCTTAAAAATCACAAAAAACACTACCAAAATGCAATTGCTTTCCATGAAAAATTTGCGACAAATTCACATATGAGGTGTGATGAATTTAAGCGATATGCAGCTGGTCTCGACATTTTTTAGAAGTTCGAACTTAGAAATATTTTTTTTTAATAATGCTAAGAAATCACGAAAAACACTATCAAAATGCAATTGCTTTCCATGAAAAATTTGCGACGAATTCACCTATGAGCTGTGGTGAATTCAAGCGACATGGAGTTCGTCTTGAATTTTTTTAAAAACTTAGAGATATTTACTTAATTTTCTTATTGGAAAATGCTAAAAAATCACGAAAAATACTACCAAAATGCAATTGCTTTCCATGAAAAATTTGCGACGAACTCACCTATGAGGTGTGGTGAATTTAAGCGATATGCAGCTCGCCTCGACATTTTTAAGAAGTTCGAACTTAGAGTTATGTACTTAATTTTTTAATTGGAAGATGCTAAAATATCACGAAAAATACTACCAAAATGCAATTGCTTTCCATAAAAAATTTGCGACGAATTCACCTATAAGGTGTTGTGAATTTAAGCGATATGCAGCTCGCCTCGACATTTTTTAGAAGTTCGAACTTAGAGTTATTTACTTAATTTTTTTATTGGATAATGCTTAAAAATCACAAAAACATTATATTTATTTAATATTCTTGTTGGATAATGCTAAAAAATTACGAAAAAAACTACCAAAATGCCATTGCCTTCCATGAAAAATTTGCGACAAATTCACCAATGAGGTGTGGTGAATTTAAGCGATATGCAGCTCGTCTCGACATTTTTTAGACGTTCGAACTTAAAAAATATTTACTTAATTTTCTTATTGGATAATGCTAAAAAATTACGAAGAACACTGCCAAAATGCAATTGCTTTCCATGAAAAATTTGCGACAGATTCACCTATGAGGTGTGGTGAATTTAAGCGATATGCAGCTCGCCTCGACATTTTTTAGAACTTCTAACTTGGAGTTATTAACTTAGTTTTCTTATTGGATAATGCTAAAAAGTTACGAAAAACATTACCAAAATGCAATTGCTTTCCATGAAAAATTTCGAGGAATTCATCTATGAGGTGTGGTGAATTTAAGCGATTTGCAGCTCGTCTCGACATTTTTTAAAAGTTCGAACTTAGAGATATTTACTTAATTTTTTTATTGGGTAATGCTAAAAAATCACAAATGCAATTGCTTTCCATGAAAATATCGAGGAATTCACCTATGAGGTATGGTGAATTTAAGCGATATGCAGCTCGCCTCGACATTTTTTAGAAGTTCGAACTTAGAGTTATTTTCTTAATTTTCTTAATGGGTAATGCTTAAAAATCACAAAAAACACTACCAAAATGCAATTGCTTTCATGAAAAATTTGCGACAAATTCACCTATGAGGTGTGGTGAATTTAAACGATATGCAGCTGGTCTCGACATTTTTTAGAAGTTCAAACTTAGAAAAATTTACCGAATTTTCTTATTGGATAATGCTAAGAAATCACGAAAAACACTATCAAAATGCAATTGCTTTCAATAAAAAATTTGAGACGAATTCACCTGTAAGGTGTGGTGAATTTAAGCGATATGCAGCTCGCCCCCACATTTTTTAGAAATTCGAACTTAGAGTTATTTTCTTAATTTTCTTATTGGGTAATGCTTAAAAATCACAAAAAAAACTACCAAAATGCAATTGCTTTCCATGAAAAATTTGCGACGAATTCACCTATGAGCTGTAGTGAATTCAAGCGACATGGAGTTCGTCTTGAATTTTTTTAAAAACTTAAGAGATATTTACTTAATTTTCTTATTGGAAAATGCTAAAAAATCACGAAAAATACTACCAAAATGCAATTGCTTTCCATGAAAAATTTGCGACGAACTCACCTATGAGGTGTGGTGAATTTAAGCGATATGCAGCTCGCCTCGACATTTTTTAGAAGTTCGAACTTAGAGTTATGTACTTAATTTTTTAATTGGAAGATGCTAAAATATCACGAAAAATACTACCAAAATGCAATTGCTTTCCATAAAAAATTTGCGACGAATTCACCTATAAGGTGTTGTGAATTTAAGCGATATGCAGCTCGCCTCGACATTTTTTAGAAGTTCGAACTTAGAGTTATTTTCTTAATTTTCTTATTGGGTAATGCTTAAAAATCACAAAAAACACTACCAAAATGCAATTGCTTTTCATGAAAAATTTGCGCCAAATTCACCTATGAGGTGTGGTGAATTTAAGCGATATGAAGCTCGTCTAGACATTTTTTAGAAGTTCGAACTGAGAAATATTTTTTTTTAATAATGCTAAGAAATCACGAAAAACACTACCAAAATGCAATTGCTTTCCATGAAAAATTTGCGACAAATTCACATATGAGGTGTGATGAATTTAGGCGATATGCAGCTGGTCTCGACATTTTTTAGAAGTTCGAACTTAGAAATATTTTTTTTTAATAATGCTAAGAAATCACGAAAAACACCATCAAAATGCAATTGCTTTCCATGAAAAATTTGCGACGAATTCACCTATGAGCTGTGGTGAATTCAAGCGACATGGAGCTCGTCTTGAATTTTTTTAAAAACTTAGAGATATTTACTTAATTTTCTTATTGGAAAATGCTAAAAAATCACGAAAAATACTACCAAAATGCAATTGCTTTCCATGAAAAATTTGCGACAAATTCACCTATGAGGCGTGGTGAATTTAAGCGTTATGCAGCTGGTCTCGACATTTTTTAGAAGTTCGAACTTAGAAATATTTTTTTTAATAATGCTAAGAAATCACGAAAAACACTATCAAAATGCAATTGCTTTCCATGAAAAATTTGCGACGAATTCACCTATGAGCTGTGGTGAATTCAAGCAACATGGAGTTTGTCTTGAATTTATTTAAAAACTTAGAGATATTTACTTAATTTTCTTATTGGAAAATGCTAAAAAATCACGAAAAATACTACTAAAATGCAATTGCTTTCCATGAAATATTTGCGACGAACTCACCTATGAGGTGTGGTGAATTTAAGCGATATGCAGCTCGCCTCGACATTTTTTAGAAGTTCGAACTTAGAGTTATTTACTTAATTTTTTAATTGGAAAATGCTAAAAAATCACGAAAAATACTACCAAAATGAAATTGCTTTCCATAAAAAATTTGCGACGAATTCACCTATAAGGTGTTGTGAATTTAACACTAGATCTACCAACGTTCTTGTTGGATAATGCTAAAAAATTACGAAAAAAACTACCAAAATGCCATTGCCTTCCATGAAAAATTTGCGACATTTTCAATAATGAGGTGTGGTGAATTTAAGCGATACGCAGCTCGTCTCGACATTTTCTAGACGTTCGAACTTAAAAAATATTTACTTAATTTTCTTATTGGATAATGCTAAAAAATTACGAAAAACACTGCCAAAATGCAATTGCTTTCCATGAAAAATTTGCGACAGATTCACCTATGAGGTGTGGTGAATTTAAGCGATATGCAGCTCGCCTCGACATTTTTTAGAACTTCGAACTTGGAGTTATTAACTTAATTTTCTTATTGGATAATGCTAAAAAATTACGAAAAACATTACCAAAATGCAATTGCTTTCCATGAAAAATTTTGAGGAATTCACCTATGAGGTGTGGTGAATTTAAGCGATTTGCAGCTCGTCTCGACATTTTTTAGAAGTTCGAACTTAGAGATATTTACATAATTTTTTTATTGGGTGATGCTAAAAAATCACAAATGCAATTGCTTTCCATGAAAAATGTCGAGGAATTCACCTATGAGGTGTGGTGAATTTAAGCGATATGAAGCTTAGAAATATTTTTTTTTAATAATGCTAAGAAATCACGAAAAACACTACCAAAATGCAATTGCTTTCCATGAAAAATTTGCGACAAATTCACCTATGAGGTGTGATGAATTCAAGCGACATGGAGTTCGTCTTGAATTTTTTTAAAAACTTAGAGATATTTACTTAATTTTCTTATTGGAAAATGCTAAAAAATCACGAAAAATACTACCAAAATGCAATTGCGTTCCATGAAAAATTTGCGACGAATTCACCTATGAGGTGTTGTGAATTTAACACTACATCTACCAACGTTCTTGTTGGATAATGCTAAAAAATTACGAAAAAAACTACCAAAATGCCATTGCCTTCCATGAAAAATTTGCGACAAATTCAATAATGAGGTGTGGTGAATTTAAGCGATATGCAGCTCGTCTCGACATTTTTTATAAGTTCGAACTTAAAATTATTTACTTAATTTTTTAATTGGATAATGCTTAAAAATCACAAAAAACACTCTCAAAATGCAATTGCTTTCCATGAAAAATTTGCGACAAATTCACTATGAGGTGTGGTGAATTTAAGCGATATGCAGCTCGCATCGACATTTTTTAGAAGTTCGAACTTAGAGTTATTTACTTAATTTTTTAATTGGATAATGCTTAAAAATCACAAAAAACACTACCAAAATGCAATTGCTTTCCATGAAAAATTTTCGACAAACTCACTGTAGGGCTCAATAATTGGCTGTGTCTTCTTTTTTTATATACATATATTTTATTAATTAAGATTTCATTTAAATGTGTCGTTCATAAAAGTAGGAATTCGAATAATGATATTTTTATACACAATTGATATTTCATTTGATTTTAAAAAACAAAATTTCTTATATACAAAATTTATTAAAAGTAAAGTAAAGTCAATATAAGGTAGAAGGGAATAAATAGCAATGCCCTACAATACTCCCCCTCCAGGAGAATCTAAGTTAAATAAGTTAAATGTTACTTGTCGTTTCTTTGTGACTATATGGTTTGTCGTGTCTTGTGATTGTCTTGTTTCTATTGTTGCTGGTTTTATTCTGTCAATCGCAACGTTTTTTGTCTCATTATTAATTTTAAGTTTAAAATATTTTTCGTCTTTTCCTAAAATTTCGTATGGTCCTTCGTACGGTTGTTGTAGTGTGCGTTTATTTATTGTTCTTACTAGAGCGAATTTACAAGTTTTCAAGTCTTTGGGGATGTATATGCCTGTCTTGAGGTCGTTATGGTGGCTCATATTTGAATTTACGTTTTTAAAATGTTCACGTAAATCGTTTAACACGTCTGTAGGGGAATGAATTTGATTTGATGGAACTACCAATTCTCCAGGTAATCTCAAGTTTTGTCCAAAAACCATTTCTGCCGGAGTAGCTGAGACGTCTTCTTTATACATCGATCGTAAGCCAAGTAGAGTTATTGGTAGTTCATCGTACCACTTAACCCCTCCGTTCCTAGCCATCAGTGTAGCCTTAAGTTGCCTATGGAATCGTTCTACAATTCCATTTGCTTGTGGGTGATAAGCAGATGTTGTTATTTTATGACTACCGATTAGTTTTGTTAATTCCGAAAACAATTTTGACGTAAATTGTGTACCTTGGTCTGTCGTTATTTTCAACGGTACTCCAAATCGCGATATATACTTTTTAATGAAAATTTTGGAAACAGTAGTTGCCGAAATATCTTTTATCGCAAAAGCTTCTGGCCAACGTGTGAATCTGTCGATTAGTGTTAAAATATAACGGTATCCACCGGACGGTGGTAGTGGACCGACAATATCTATATGAATGTGCTCGAATCTTCTTTTGGGTATAGGGATTTTGGTCGGGGGTGTCTTTGTGTATCTGTAAATTTTCGATTTCTGACAATGTATGCATTCTGTTGACCAAGTGTTTATTTGTTTACTCATGTTAGGCCAATAATATCGTGTTGTTATAAGTCGACGTGTGGCTTTGGTACCAGGATGTGCAATGTTGTGTAATATTTCGAATACTATTTTACGTAATGTGTTTGGTATAAAAGGCCTAGTGTTTTCTCCCGTCGTTTCGCACCAAATTTCAAGGTTTAGAACAGGAATTTTCGTTAACTTGAGGTTATTTGTTATATTTTGTTCCGTAGTAAATTTCTTTAATTCTTCGTCTTGTTGCTGTTCATTTTGTAAAGTTTTCAAATTAATTTCTGTGGTTTTGAATGCTTCAATTTCAAATGCTCTGGATAGTGTATCAGCTACTATATTAGATTGTCCTTTTATATATTGAATATCATTCGTAAATTGTGAAATGAATTCCAAATGTCTAGTTTGTCTAGGACTTCGTTCAGTTTTAGAATTTAAAGCGAATGTTAAAGGTTTATGGTCAGTATACACCGTAAATTGCCTTCCTTCTACTAGGTATCGAAAATGTTTTATATTAAGATACATCGCTAGTAACTCGCGATCGAATGTACTATACTTTCTTTCGGAGGGAGATAGTTTCTTAGAAAAGAACGCTAAAGGTTCCGTTTTATTTTTAAATTGTTGTTGCACTACACCTCCGACTGCTGTATTTGATGCATCAACTGTTATGGATAGTTTTGCTTTGTTGTTAAAATGGTTTAACAATATCGTCGAAGCAAATTTATCCTTGATACGTTTGAATGCTTCGTCTGCTTCGATTTGGTCTAACGCATCCAGAATCCAACGTGTCCAGAATTCGGTATATTCTTCAGGTCTTTGAATGCAAATTTCTTTTGAAAATTTTCCAGGCCTAAATTATTTTTATTTCATATTTCCAGGTTTAAATTATTATTATTTCGGTTAGGTGACTCGCAGGATCGGTTTGGCAGGATCGCCAGTTGTAGGGCTCAATAATTGGCTGTGTCTTCTTTTTTTATATACCTATATTTTATTAATTAAGATTTCATTTATGTGTCGTTCATAAAAGTAGGAATTCGAATAATGATATTTTTATACACAATTGATATTTCATTTGATTTTAAAAAACAAAATTTCTTATATACAAAATTTATTAAAAGTAAAGTAAAGTCTATATAAGGTAGAAGGGAATAAATAGCAATGCCCTACACTCACCTATGGTGTGGTGAATTTAAGCGATATGCAGCTCGCGTAATAATACCTATTACGAACATTTTTTATAAGTTCGAACTTAAAATTATTTACTTAATTTTTTAATTGGATATTGCTTAAAAATCACAAAAAACACTCTCAAAATGCAATTGCTTTCCATGAAAAATTTGCGACAAATTCACCTATGAGGTGTGGTGAATTTAAGCGATATGCAGCTCGCATCGACATTTTTTAGAAGTTCGAACTTAGAGTTATTTTCTTAATTTTCCTATTAGGTAATGCTTAAAACTCACAAAAAACACTACCGAAATGCAATTGCTTTCCATGAAAAATTTTAGACAAATTCACCTATGGTGTGGTGAATTTAAGCGATATGCAGCTCGCCTCGACATTTTTTAGAAGTTCGAACTTAGAGTTATTTACTTAATTTTTTGATTGGAAAATGCTAAAAAATCACGAAAAATACTACCAAAATGAAATTGCTTTCCATAAAAAATTTGCGACGAATTCACCTATAAGGTGTTGTGAATTTAACACTAGATCTACCAACGTTCTTGTTGGATAATGCTAAAAAATTACGAAAAAAACTACCAAAATGCCATTGCCTTCCATGAAAAATTTGCGACAAATTCAATAATGAGGTGTGGTGAATTTAAGCGATACGCAGCTCGTCTCGACATTTTTTAGACGTTCGAACTTAAAAAATATTTACTTAATTTTCTTATTGGATAATGCTAAAAAATTACGAAAAACACTGCCAAAATGCAATTGCTTTCCATGAAAAATTTGCGACAGATTCACCTATGAGGTGTGGTGAATTTAAGCGATATGCAGCTCGCCTCGACATTTTTTAGAACTTCGAACTTGGAAAATTATTAACTTAATTTTCTTATTGGATAATGCTAAAAAATTACGAAAAACATTACCAAAATGCAATTGCTTTCCATGAAAAATTTTGAGGAATTCACCTATGAGGTGTGGTGAATTTAAGCGATTTGCAGCTCGTCTCGACATTTTTTACAAGTTCGAACTTAGAGATATTTACTTAATTTTTTTATTGAGAAATGCTAAAAAATCACAAATGCAATTGCTTTCCATGAAAAATGTCGAGGACTTCACCTATGAGGTGTGGTGAATTTAAGCGATATGCAGCTCGCCTCGACATTTTTTAGAAGTTCGAACTTAGAGTTATTTACTTAATTTTTTAATTGGAAAATGCTAAAAAATCACGAAAAATAATACCAAAATGCAATTGCTTTCCATAAAAAATTTGCGACGAATTCACCTGTAAGTTGTGGTGAATTTAAGCGATACGCAGCTCGCCTCGACATTTTTTAGAAGTTCGAACTTAGAGTTATTTTCCTAATTTTCTTATTGGGTAATGCTTAAAAATCACAAAAAACACTACCAAAATGCAATTGCTTTCCATGAAAAATTTGCGACAAATTCACCTATGAGGTGTGGTGAATTTAAGCGATATGAAGCTTAGAAATATTTTTTTTTAATAATGCTAAGAAATCACGAAAAACACTACCAAAATGCAATTGCTTTCCATGAAAAATTTGCGACAAATTCACCTATGAGGTGTGATGAATTCAAGCGACATGGAGTTCGTCTTGAATTTTTTTAAAAACTTAGAGATATTTACTTAATTTTCTTATTGGAAAATGCTAAAAAATCACGAAAAATACTACCAAAATGCAATTGCGTTCCATGAAAAATTTGCGACGAATTCACCTATGAGGTGTGGTGAATTTAAGCGATATGCAGCTCGTCTCGACATTTTTTATAAGTTCGAACTTAAAATTATTTACTTAATTTTTTAATTGGATAATGCTTAAAAATCACAAAAAACACTCTCAAAATGCAATTGCTTTCCATGAAAAATTTGCGACAAATTCACCTATGAGGTGTGGTGAATTTAAGCGATATGCAGCTCGCATCGACATTTTTTAGAAGTTCGAACTTAGAGTTATTTACTTAATTTTTTAATTGGATAATGCTTAAAAATCACAAAAAACACTACCAAAATGCAATTGCTTTCCATGAAAAATTTTCGACAAACTCACCTATGGTGTGGTGAATTTAAGCGATATGCAGCTCGCCTTGACATTTTTTATAAGTTCGAACTTAAAATTATATACTTAATTTTTTAATTGGATAATGCTTAAAAATCACAAAAAACACTCTCAAAATGCAATTGCTTTCCATGAAAAATTTGCGACAAATTCACCTATGAGGTGTGGTGAATTTAAGCGATATGCAGCTCGCATCGACATTTTTTAGAAGTTCGAACTTAGAGTTATTTTCTTAATTTTCCTATTAGGTAATGCTTAAAACTCACAAAAAACACTACCGAAATGCAATTGCTTTCCATTAAAAATTTCGAGGAATTCACCTATGAGGTGTGGTGAATTTAAGCGATATGCAGCTCGCCTCGACATTTTTTATAAGTTCGAACTTAGAGTTATTTACTTAATTTTTTAATTGGATAATGCTTAAAAATCACAAAAAACACTACCAAAATGCAATTGCTTTCCATGAAAAATTTTAGACAAATTCACCTATGGTGTGGTGAATTTAAGCGATATGCAGCTCGCCTCGACATTTTTTAGAAGTTCGAACTTAGAGTTATTTACATAATTTTTTAATTGGATAATGCTAAGAAATCACGAAAAATACTACCAAAATGCAATTGCTTTCCATGAAAAATTTGCGACGAACTCACCTATGAGGTGTGGTGAATTTAAGCGATATGCAGCTCGCCTCGACATTTTTTAGAAGTTCGAACTTAGAGTTATTTACTTAATTTTTTAATTGGAAAATGCTAAAAAATCACGAAAAATACTACCAAAATGAAATTGCTTTCCATAAAAAATTTGCGACGAATTCACCTATAAGGTGTTGTGAATTTAACACTAGATCTACCAACGTTCTTGTTGGATAATGCTAAAAAATTACGAAAAAAACTACCAAAATGCCATTGCCTTCCATGAAAAATTTGCGACAAATTCAATAATGAGGTGTGGTGAATTTAAGCGATACGCAGCTCGTCTCGACATTTTTTAGACGTTCGAACTTAAAAAATATTTACTTAATTTTCTTATTGGATAATGCTAAAAAATTACGAAAAACACTGCCAAAATGCAATTGCTTTCCATGAAAAATTTGCGACAGATTCACCTATGAGGTGTGGTGAATTTAAGCGATATGCAGCTCGCCTCGACATTTTTTAGAACTTCGAACTTGGAGTTATTAACTTAATTTTCTTATTGGATAATGCTAAAAAATTACGAAAAACATTACCAAAATGCAATTGCTTTCCATGAAAAATTTTGAGGAATTCACCTATGAGGTGTGGTGAATTTAAGCGATTTGCAGCTCGTCTCGACATTTTTTACAAGTTCGAACTTAGAGATATTTACTTAATTTTTTTATTGAGAAATGCTAAAAAATCACAAATGCAATTGCTTTCCATGAAAAATGTCGAGGACTTCACCTATGAGGTGTGGTGAATTTAAGCGATATGCAGCTCGCCTCGACATTTTTTAGAAGTTCGAACTTAGAGTTATTTACTTAATTTTTTAATTGGAAAATGCTAAAAAATCACGAAAAATAATACCAAAATGCAATTGCTTTCCATAAAAAATTTGCGACGAATTCACCTGTAAGTTGTGGTGAATTTAAGCGATACGCAGCTCGCCTCGACATTTTTTAGAAGTTCGAACTTACAGTTATTTTCTTAATTTTCTTATTGGGTAATGCTTAAAAATCACAAAAAACACTACCAAAATGCAATTGCTTTCCATGAAAAATTTGCGACAAATTCACCTATGAGGTGTGGTGAATTTAAGCGATATGAAGCTTAGAAATATTTTTTTTTAATAATGCTAAGAAATCACGAAAAACACTACCAAAATGCAATTGCTTTCCATGAAAAATTTGCGACAAATTCACCTATGAGGTGTGATGAATTCAAGCGACATGGAGTTCGTCTTGAATTTTTTTAAAAACTTAGAGATATTTACTTAATTTTCTTATTGGAAAATGCTAAAAAATCACGAAAAATACTACCAAAATGCAATTGCGTTCCATGAAAAATTTGCGACGAATTCACCTATGAGGTGTGGTGAATTTAAGCGATATGCAGCTCGTTTCGACATTTTTTATAAGTTCGAACTTAAAATTATTTACTTAATTTTTTAATTGGATAATGCTTAAAAATCACAAAAAACACTCTCAAAATGCAATTGCTTTCCATGAAAAAATTGCGACAAATTCACCTATGAGGTGTGGTGAATTTAAGCGATATGCAGCTCGCATCGACATTTTTTAGAAGTTCGAACTTAGAGTTATTTACTTAATTTTTTAATTGGATAATGCTTAAAAATCACAAAAAACACTACCAAAATGCAATTGCTTTCCATGAAAAATTTTCGACAAACTCACCTATGGTGTGGTGAATTTAAGCGATATGCAGCTCGCCTCGACATTTTTTATAAGTTCGAACTTAAAATTATATACTTAATTTTTTAATTGGATAATGCTTAAAAATCACAAAAAACACTCTCAAAATGCAATTGCTTTCCATGAAAAATTTGCGACAAATTCACCTATGAGGTGTGGTGAATTTAAGCGATATGCAGCTCGCATCGACATTTTTTAGAAGTTCGAACTTAGAGTTATTTTCTTAATTTTCCTATTAGGTAATGCTTAAAACTCACAAAAAACACTACCGAAATGCAATTGCTTTCCATGAAAAATTTCGAGGAATTCACCTATGAGGTGTGGTGAATTTAAGCGATATGCAGCTCGCCTCGACATTTTTTATAAGTTCGAACTTAGAGTTATTTACTTAATTTTTTAATTGGATAATGCTTAAAAATCACAAAAAACACTACCAAAATGCAATTGCTTTCTATGAAAAATTTTAGACAAATTCACCTATGGTGTGGTGAATTTAAGCGATATGCAGCTCGCCTCGACATTTTTTAGAAGTTCGAACTTAAAATTATATACTTAATTTTTTAATTGGATAATGCTTAAAAATCACAAAAAACACTACCAAAATGCAATTGCTTTCCATGAAAAATTTGCGACAAATTCACTTATGAGGTGTGCTGAATTTAAGCGATATGCAGCTGGTCTCGAAATTTTTTAGAAGTTCGAACTTAGAGTTATTTACCGAATTTTCTTATTGGATAATGCTAAGAAATCACGAAAAACACTACCAAAATGCAATTCTTTTCCATAAAAAATTTGCGACGAATTCACCTATAAGGTGTGGTGAATTTAAGTGATATGCAGCTCGTCTCGACATTTTTTAGAAGTTCGAACTTATAGTTGTTTACTTAATTTTTTTATTGGATAATGCTTAAAAAATTACAAAAACACTACCAAAATGCAATTGCTTTCCATGAAAAATTTGCGACAAATTCACTTATGAGGTGTGCTGAATTTAAGCGATATGCAGCTGGTCTCGAAATTTTTTAGAAGTTCGAACTTAGAGTTATTTACCGAATTTTCTTATTGGATAATGCTAAGAAATCACGAAAAACACTACCAAAATGCAATTCTTTTCCATAAAAAATTTGCGACGAATTCACCTATAAGGTGTGGTGAATTTAAGCGATATGCAGCTCGTCTCGACATTTTTTAGAAGTTCGAACTTATAGTTGTTTACTTAATTTTTTTATTGGATAATGCTTAAAAAATTACAAAAACACTATATTTATTTAATATTCTTGTTGGATAATGCTAAAAAATTACGAAAAACATTACCAAAATGCAATTGCTTTCCATGAAAAATTTCGAGGAATTCACCTATGAGGTGTGGTGAATTTAAGCGATATGCAGCTCGCCTCGACATTTTTTAGAAGTTCGAACTTACAGTTATTTTCTTAATTTTCTTATTGGGTAATGCTTAAAAATCACAAAAAACACTACCAAAATGCAATTGCTTTCCATGAAAAATTTGCGACAAATTCACCTATGAGGTGTGGTGAATTTAAGCGATATGAAGCTTAGAAATATTTTTTTTTAATAATGCTAAGAAATCACGAAAAACACTACCAAAATGCAATTGCTTTCCATGAAAAATTTGCGACAAATTCACCTATGAGGTGTGATGAATTCAAGCGACATGGAGTTCGTCTTGAATTTTTTTAAAAACTTAGAGATATTTACTTAATTTTCTTATTGGAAAATGCTAAAAAATCACGAAAAATACTACCAAAATGCAATTGCGTTCCATGAAAAATTTGCGACGAATTCACCTATGAGGTGTGGTGAATTTAAGCGATATGCAGCTCGTTTCGACATTTTTTATAAGTTCGAACTTAAAATTATTTACTTAATTTTTTAATTGGATAATGCTTAAAAATCACAAAAAACACTCTCAAAATGCAATTGCTTTCCATGAAAAAATTGCGACAAATTCACCTATGAGGTGTGGTGAATTTAAGCGATATGCAGCTCGCATCGACATTTTTTAGAAGTTCGAACTTAGAGTTATTTACTTAATTTTTTAATTGGATAATGCTTAAAAATCACAAAAAACACTACCAAAATGCAATTGCTTTCCATGAAAAATTTTCGACAAACTCACCTATGGTGTGGTGAATTTAAGCGATATGCAGCTCGCCTCGACATTTTTTATAAGTTCGAACTTAAAATTATATACTTAATTTTTTAATTGGATAATGCTTAAAAATCACAAAAAACACTCTCAAAATGCAATTGCTTTCCATGAAAAATTTGCGACAAATTCACCTATGAGGTGTGGTGAATTTAAGCGATATGCAGCTCGCATCGACATTTTTTAGAAGTTCGAACTTAGAGTTATTTTCTTAATTTTCCTATTAGGTAATGCTTAAAACTCACAAAAAACACTACCGAAATGCAATTGCTTTCCATGAAAAATTTCGAGGAATTCACCTATGAGGTGTGGTGAATTTAAGCGATATGCAGCTCGCCTCGACATTTTTTATAAGTTCGAACTTAGAGTTATTTACTTAATTTTTTAATTGGATAATGCTTAAAAATCACAAAAAACACTACCAAAATGCAATTGCTTTCTATGAAAAATTTTAGACAAATTCACCTATGGTGTGGTGAATTTAAGCGATATGCAGCTCGCCTCGACATTTTTTAGAAGTTCGAACTTAAAATTATATACTTAATTTTTTAATTGGATAATGCTTAAAAATCACAAAAAACACTACCAAAATGCAATTGCTTTCCATGAAAAATTTGCGACAAATTCACTTATGAGGTGTGCTGAATTTAAGCGATATGCAGCTGGTCTCGAAATTTTTTAGAAGTTCGAACTTAGAGTTATTTACCGAATTTTCTTATTGGATAATGCTAAGAAATCACGAAAAACACTACCAAAATGCAATTCTTTTCCATAAAAAATTTGCGACGAATTCACCTATAAGGTGTGGTGAATTTAAGTGATATGCAGCTCGTCTCGACATTTTTTAGAAGTTCGAACTTATAGTTGTTTACTTAATTTTTTTATTGGATAATGCTTAAAAAATTACAAAAACACTACCAAAATGCAATTGCTTTCCATGAAAAATTTGCGACAAATTCACTTATGAGGTGTGCTGAATTTAAGCGATATGCAGCTGGTCTCGAAATTTTTTAGAAGTTCGAACTTAGAGTTATTTACCGAATTTTCTTATTGGATAATGCTAAGAAATCACGAAAAACACTACCAAAATGCAATTCTTTTCCATAAAAAATTTGCGACGAATTCACCTATAAGGTGTGGTGAATTTAAGCGATATGCAGCTCGTCTCGACATTTTTTAGAAGTTCGAACTTATAGTTGTTTACTTAATTTTTTTATTGGATAATGCTTAAAAAATTACAAAAACACTATATTTATTTAATATTCTTGTTGGATAATGCTAAAAAATTACGAAAAACATTACCAAAATGCAATTGCTTTCCATGAAAAATTTCGAGGAATTCACCTATGAGGTGTGGTGAATTTAAGCGATATGCAGCTCGCCTCGACATTTTTTATAAGTTCGAACTTAGAGTTATTTACTTAATTTTTTAATTGGATAATGCTTAAAAATCACAAAAAACACTACCAAAATGCAATTGCTTTCCATGAAAAATTTGCGACAAATTCACTTATGAGGTGTGCTGAATTTAAGCGATATGCAGCTGGTCTCGAAATTTTTTAGAAGTTCGAACTTAGAGTTATTTACCGAATTTTCTTATTGGATAATGCTAAGAAATCACGAAAAACACTACCAAAATGCAATTCTTTTCCATAAAAAATTTGCGACGAATTCACCTATAAGGTGTGGTGAATTTAAGCGATATGCAGCTCGTCTCGACATTTTTTAGAAGTTCGAACTTATAGTTGTTTACTTAATTTTTTTATTGGATAATGCTTAAAAAATTACAAAAACACTATATTTATTTAATATTCTTGTTGGATAATGCTAAAAAATTACGAAAAACATTACCAAAATGCAATTGCTTTCCATGAAAAATTTCGAGGTATTCACCTATCAGGTGTGGTGAATTTAAGCGATATGCAGCTCGTCTCGACATTTTTTAGAAGTTCGAACTTAGAGTTATTTACTTAATTTTTTTATTAAGGATAATGCTAAAAAATCACAAAAACACTATATTTATTTAATATTCTTGTTAGATAATGCTTAAAAATAACAAAAAACACTACCAAAATGCAATTGCTTTCCATGAAAAATTTGCGACGAATTCACGTATTCACGTATGTGGTGAATTTGAGCGATATGCAGCTCGCCTCGAAATTTTTTAAAAGTTCGTACTTAGAGTTTTTTTCTTAATTTTTTAATTGAATAATGCTTAAAAATCACAAAAAACACTACCAAAATGCAATTGCTTTCCATGAAAAATTTGCGACAAATTCACCTATGAGGTGTGATGAATTTAAGGGATTTGCAGCTGGTCTCGACATTTTTTAGAAGTTCGAACTTAGAAATATTTTCCGAATTTTCTTATTGGATAATGCTAAGAAATCACGAAAAACACTACCAAAATGCTATTGCTTTCCCTGAAAAATTTGCGACAAATTCACCTATGAGGTGTGGTGAATTTAAGCGATATGCAGCTCGCCTCGACATTTTTTATAAGTTCGAACTTAGAGTTATTTACTTAATTTTCTTATTGGATAATGCTAAGAAATCACGAAAAACACTACCAAAATGCAATTGCTTTCCATGAAAAATTTGCGACAAATTCACTTATGAGGTGTGATGAATTTAAGCGATATGCAGCTGGTCTCGACATTTTTTAGAAGTTCGAACGTAGAAATATTTACCAAATTTTCTTATTGGATAATGCTAAGAAATCACGAAAAACAATACCAAAATGCAATTGCTTTCCATAAAAAATTTGCGACGAATTCACCTATAAGGTGTGGTGAATTTAAGCGATATGCAGCTCGCCTCGACATTTTTAAGAAGTTCGAACTTAGAGTTATTTTCCTAATTTTCTTATTGGGTAATGTTTAAAAATCACAAAAAACACTACCAAAAGCAATTGCTTTCCATGAAAGATTTGCGAAATTCACCTATGAGGTGTGGTGAACTTAAGCGATATGCAGCTCGCCTCGACATTTTTTAGAAGTTCGAACTTAGAGTTATATACTTAATTTTTTAATTGGATAATGCTTAAAAATCACAAAAAACACTACCAAAATGCAATTGCTTTCCATGAAAAATTTGCAACAAATTCACCTATGAGGTGCGATGAATTTAAGCGATATGCAGCTCGCCTCGACATTTTATAAAAGTTCGAACTTAGAGTTATTTACTTAATTTTCTTATTGGATAATGCTTAAAAATCACAAAAAACACTACCAAAATGCAATTGCTTTCCGTGAAAAATTGGTGACAAATTCATCTATGAGGTGTGGTGAATTCAAGCGATATGTAGCTCGTCTCGACTTTTTTAGATGTTCCAACTTAGAGTTATTTACTGAATTTTCTTATTGGATAATGCTTAAAAATCACAAAAAAATACCAAAATTCAATTGCTTTTCATGAAAAATTTGCGGCAAATTCACTTATGAGGTGTGGTGAATTTAAGCGATATGCAGCTGGTCTCGACATTTTTTAGAAGTTCGAACTTAGAAATATTTACTTAATTTTCTTATTGGATAATGGTAAAAAATTACGAAAAACACGATATGGAGCTTGTTTCGACATTTTTTAGAAGTTCGAACTTAGAGTTACATATTTACTTAATTTTCTTATTGGATAATGCTAAGAAATCACGAAAAACACTACCAAAATGCAATTGCTTTCCGTGAAAAATTGGCGACAAATTCATCTATGAGGTGTGGTGAATTTAAGCGATATGCAGCTCGCCTCGACATTTTTTAGAAGTTCGAACTTAGAAATATTTACTGAATTTTCTTATTGGATAATGCTAAAAAACACTACGAAAATGCAGTTGATTTCCATGAAAAATTTGCGACAAATTCACCTATGAGGTATGGTACCTCACGAAATTTTATAAGAAGTTCGAACTTAGAAATATTTACTTGATATTTTTATTGGATAATGCAAAAAATCACGAAAAACCCCACCAAAATTCAATTGCTTTCCATTTAAAATTTGCGACAAATTCACCTATGAGGTGTGGTGAATTTAAGCGATATGAGCTTGCCTCGACATTTTTTAGAACTTCGAACTTAGAGTTATTTACTTAATTTTTTTATTGGATATTTATTTAATATTCTTGTTGGATAATGCTAAAAAATTACGAAAAACACTACCAAAATGCAATTGCTTTCCATGAAAAATCTGCGACAAATTCACGTATGAGGTGTGGTGAATTTAAGCGATATGCAGCTAGTCTCGACATTTTTTAGAAGTTCGAACGTAGAAATATTTACCGAATTTTCTTATTAGATAATGCTAAGAAATCACGAAAAACAATACCAAAATGCAATTGCTTTTCATAAAAAATTTGCGACAAATTCACCTATAAGGTGTGGTGAATTTAAGCGATATGCAGCTCGCCTCGACATTTTTTAGAAGTTCGAACGTAGAAATATTTACCGAATTTTCTTATTGGATAATGCTGAGAAATCACGAAAAACAATACCAAAATGCAATTGCTTTTCATACAAAATTTGCGACAAATTCACCTATAAGGTGTGGTGAATTTAAGCGATATGCAGCTCGCCTCGACATTTTTAAGAAGTTTGAACTTAGAGTTATTTTCCTAATTTTCTTATTGGGTAATGCTTAAAAATCACAAAAAACACTACCAAAAGCAATTGCTTTTCATGAAAGATTTGCGACAAATTCACCTATGAGGTGTGGTGAATTTAAGCGATATGCAGCTCGCCTCGACATTTTTAAGAAGTTCGAACTTAGAGTTATTTTCCTAATTTTCTTATTGGGTAATGCTTAAAAATCACAAAAAACACTACCAAAAGCAATTGCTTTTCATGAAAGATTTGCGACAAATTCACCTATGTGGTGTGGTGAATTTAAGCGATATGCAGCTCGCCTCGACATTTTTAAGAAGTTTGAACTTAGAGTTATTTTCCTAATTTTCTTATTGGGTAATGCTTAAAAATCACAAAAAAAACTACCAAAATGCAATTGCTTTCCATGAAAAATTTGCGACAAATTCACCTAGGAGGTGCGATGAATTTAAGTGATATGCAGCTCGCCTCGACATTTTTTAAAAGTTCGAACTTAACTCTAAGTTCGCTTTACTTAATTTTCTTATTGGATAATGCTTAAAAATAAAAAAAACCCTACCAAAATGCAATTGCTTTCCGTGAAAAATTGGCGACAAATTCATCTATGAGGTGTGGTGAATTTAAGCGATATGCAGCTGGTCTCGACATTTTTTAGAAGTTCGAACTTAGAAATATTTTCTACCAAAAGCAATTGCTTTTCATGAAAGATTTGCGACAAATTCACCTATGAGGTGTGGTGAATTTAAGCGATATGCAGCTCGCCTCGACATTTTTTAGAAGTTCGAACTTAGAGTTATATACTTAATTTTTTAATTGGATAATGCTTAAAAATCACAAAAAAAACTACCAAAATGCAATTGCTTTCCATGAAAAATTTGCGACAAATTCACCTAGGAGGTGCGATGAATTTAAGTGAAATGCAGCTCGCCTCGACATTTTTTAAAAGTTCGAACTTAACTCTAAGTTCGCTTTACTTAATTTTCTTATTGGATAATGCTTAAAAATAAAAAAAACCCTACCAAAATGCAATTGCTTTCCGTGAAAAATTGGCGACAAATTCATCTATGAGGTGTGGTGAATTTAAGCGATATGCAGCTGGTCTCGACATTTTTTAGAAGTTCGAACTTAGAAATATTTTCTTAATTTTCTTATTGGATAATCCGAATCCGCTTCCTCTCTTGCTCGAGAGAAGCCTCTCGTGGTGGAAACCGGGGATTCCGACGTTGGGTCGGAAGGTGACATTACGAAGAGGCTCTCTCGAACCACCCTAGATGAGGAATATCTGCTCGCTTCCGGTTCAGAGCTGGAGGATACTGTGGTGGAGGTAGTCAAAGGGCGCCGTGGATCTGCGGCTGATCCAGATTAATCTTCACCACTGCAAAGCAGCGTCGGCTGCTCTTATTCTTCGTCTTTCCAGGGATGAAGATGACGTCGCTCTAATCCAAGAACCTTGGGTCATTGAAGGCCAGGTGTGTGGACTACGGGCTCCAGGATACACACTTTACTACAGGAGGGGTGAAGGTAGGCCCAGGACCTGTATTCTATTGAAGAGTAAATATAATGGTTTTCTTCTTAATAATTTCAGTGTAGGCGATGTCACCACTGTAGCGGTGGAGGCCAGAGACAGGCTATACTGGCTGGCCTCTATCTATATAGCATCCGAGCAGGTGGATCCTCCGTCAGCCGTCACTAGAGCTCTGGTGGAGGCGGCACAGCGCTGTGAGGCGGGACTGGTCATTGCATGCGATGCAAATGCACACCATACCATCTGGGGCAGCTCCAACACAAACGAGAGAGGTGAGTCGCTCTTTGATTTCATTTTAAGCGAAAATCTACATATATGTAATATAGGGAGTGAACCAACCTTCATTACTAGGAATAGAAGGGAAGTTCTGGACCTTACAATTGTTTGTCAGGGCATTGGTTCTCATATCAGCAATTGGAGGGTCTCGAACGAACATTCATTCTCTGACCATAGGTACATTGTTTTTGCCCTTGGTGGGCTCCCTGTTGACCAAATTCAGTCTTTTAGAAATATCAGGAGAACAGATTGGTCTAAGTATAGGGCTTAGGTTGAGACTTTGCTGTCTGTCGGTCCGGGAATAATAACAAATTATACTGAATTAGATAAGAAGGTCGGACTCTTCTCTAATGCCCTTAATAAGGCATTTGAAAAAGGCTTTCAATGAAAAATTTCCGACAAACTCACCTATGAGGTGTGGTGAATTTAAGCGATATGCAGCTCGCCTCGACATTTTTAAGAAGTTCGAACTTAGAGTTATTTACTTAATTTTCTTATTGGATAATGCTAAGAAATCACGAAAAACACTATCAAAATGCAATTGCTTTCCATGAAAAATTTGCGACAAATTCACCTATGAGGTGTGGTGAATTTTAGCGATATGCAGCTCGTCTCGACAGTTTTTAGAAGTTCTAACTTTGAGTTCTTTACTTAATTTTCTTATTGGATAATGCTTAAAAATCACAAAAAACACTACCAAAATGCAATTGCTTTCCATGAAAAATTTGCGACAAATTCACTTATAAGGTGTGGTGAATTTTAGCGATATGCAGCTCGCCTCGACATTTCTTAGAAGTTTGAACGTAGAAATATTTACCGAATTTTCTTATTGGATAATGCTAAGAAATCACGAAAAACAATACCAAAATGCAATTGCTTTCCATAAACAATTTGCGACAAATTCACCTATGAGGTGTGATGAATTTGAGCGATTTGCAGCTGGTGAATTTAAGCGATATGCAGCTCGCCTCGACATTTTTTAGAAGTACGAACTCAAAGTTATTTACTTAATTTTATTATTGGATAATGCTAAAAAATCACAAAAACACTATATTTATTTAATATTCTTGTTGGATAATAATAAAAAAATTACGAAAAACACTACCAAAATGCAATTGCTTTCCATGAAAAATTTGCGATAAATTCACCTATGAGATATGGTACGTCGCGAAATTTTATAAGAAGTTCGAACTTAGAAATATTTACTTGATTTTTTTATTGGATAATGCTACAAAATCACGAAAAACCCCACCAAAATGCAATTGCTTTCCATGAAAAATTTGCGAGGAATTCACTAATGGGGTGTGGTGAATTTAAGCGATATGCAGTTCGTCTCGACATTTTTTAGAACTTCGAACTTAGAGTTATTTACTTAATTTTCTTATTGGATAATGCTAAAAAAATACGAAAAACATTACCAAAATGCAATTGCTTTCCATGAAAAATTTGCGAGGAATTCACCTATGAGGTGTGGTGAATTTAAGCGATATGCAGCTGGTCTCGAAATTTTTTAGAAGTTCGAACTTAATGAATTTGAGCGATTTGCAGCTGGTGAATTTAAGCGATATGCAGCTCGCCTCGACATTTTTTAGAAGTACGAACTCAAAGTTATTTACTTAATTTTATTATTGGATAATGCTAAAAAATCACAAAAACACTATATTTATTTAATATTCTTGTTGGATAATAATAAAAAAATTACGAAAAACACTACCAAAATGCAATTGCTTTCCATGAAAAATTTGCGATAAATTCACCTATGAGATATGGTACGTCGCGAAATTTTATAAGAAGTTCGAACTTAGAAATATTTACTTGATTTTTTTATTGGATAATGCTACAAAATCACGAAAAACCCCACCAAAATGCAATTGCTTTCCATGAAAAATTTGCGAGGAATTCACTAATGGGGTGTGGTGAATTTAAGCGATATGCAGTTCGTCTCGACATTTTTTAGAACTTCGAACTTAGAGTTATTTACTTAATTTTCTTATTGGATAATGCTAAAAAAATACGAAAAACATTACCAAAATGCAATTGCTTTCCATGAAAAATTTGCGAGGAATTCACTTATGAGGTGTGGTGAATTTAAGCGATATGCAGCTGGTCTCGAAATTTTTTAGAAGTTCGAACGTAGAAATATTTACCGAATTTTCTTATTGGATAATGCTGAGAAATCACGAAAAACAATACCAAAATGCAATTGCTTTTCATACAAAATTTGCGACAAATTCACCTATAAGGTGTGGTGAATTTAAGCGATATGCAGCTCGCCTCGACATTTTTAAGAAGTTTGAACTTAGAGTTATTTTCCTAATTTTCTTATTGGGTAATGCTTAAAAATCACAAAAAACACTACCAAAAGCAATTGCTTTTCATGAAAGATTTGCGACAAATTCACCTATGAGGTGTGGTGAATTTAAGCGATATGCAGCTCGCCTCGACATTTTTAAGAAGTTCGAACTTAGAGTTATTTTCCTAATTTTCTTATTGGGTAATGCTTAAAAATCACAAAAAACACTACCAAAAGCAATTGCTTTTCATGAAAGATTTGCGACAAATTCACCTATGTGGTGTGGTGAATTTAAGCGATATGCAGCTCGCCTCGACATTTTTAAGAAGTTTGAACTTAGAGTTATTTTCCTAATTTTCTTATTGGGTAATGCTTAAAAATCACAAAAAAAACTACCAAAATGCAATTGCTTTCCATGAAAAATTTGCGACAAATTCACCTAGGAGGTGCGATGAATTTAAGTGATATGCAGCTCGCCTCGACATTTTTTAAAAGTTCGAACTTAACTCTAAGTTCGCTTTACTTAATTTTCTTATTGGATAATGCTTAAAAATAAAAAAAACCCTACCAAAATGCAATTGCTTTCCGTGAAAAATTGGCGACAAATTCATCTATGAGGTGTGGTGAATTTAAGCGATATGCAGCTGGTCTCGACATTTTTTAGAAGTTCGAACTTAGAAATATTTTCTACCAAAAGCAATTGCTTTTCATGAAAGATTTGCGACAAATTCACCTATGAGGTGTGGTGAATTTAAGCGATATGCAGCTCGCCTCGACATTTTTTAGAAGTTCGAACTTAGAGTTATATACTTAATTTTTTAATTGGATAATGCTTAAAAATCACAAAAAAAACTACCAAAATGCAATTGCTTTCCATGAAAAATTTGCGACAAATTCACCTAGGAGGTGCGATGAATTTAAGTGAAATGCAGCTCGCCTCGACATTTTTTAAAAGTTCGAACTTAACTCTAAGTTCGCTTTACTTAATTTTCTTATTGGATAATGCTTAAAAATAAAAAAAACCCTACCAAAATGCAATTGCTTTCCGTGAAAAATTGGCGACAAATTCATCTATGAGGTGTGGTGAATTTAAGCGATATGCAGCTGGTCTCGACATTTTTTAGAAGTTCGAACTTAGAAATATTTTCTTAATTTTCTTATTGGATAATCCGAATCCGCTTCCTCTCTTGCTCGAGAGAAGCCTCTCGTGGTGGAAACCGGGGATTCCGACGTTGGGTCGGAAGGTGACATTACGAAGAGGCTCTCTCGAACCACCCTAGATGAGGAATATCTGCTCGCTTCCGGTTCAGAGCTGGAGGATACTGTGGTGGAGGTAGTCAAAGGGCGCCGTGGATCTGCGGCTGATCCAGATTAATCTTCACCACTGCAAAGCAGCGTCGGCTGCTCTTATTCTTCGTCTTTCCAGGGATGAAGATGACGTCGCTCTAATCCAAGAACCTTGGGTCATTGAAGGCCAGGTGTGTGGACTACGGGCTCCAGGATACACACTTTACTACAGGAGGGGTGAAGGTAGGCCCAGGACCTGTATTCTATTGAAGAGTAAATATAATGGTTTTCTTCTTAATAATTTCAGTGTAGGCGATGTCACCACTGTAGCGGTGGAGGCCAGAGACAGGCTATACTGGCTGGCCTCTATCTATATAGCATCCGAGCAGGTGGATCCTCCGTCAGCCGTCACTAGAGCTCTGGTGGAGGCGGCACAGCGCTGTGAGGCGGGACTGGTCATTGCATGCGATGCAAATGCACACCATACCATCTGGGGCAGCTCCAACACAAACGAGAGAGGTGAGTCGCTCTTTGATTTCATTTTAAGCGAAAATCTACATATATGTAATATAGGGAGTGAACCAACCTTCATTACTAGGAATAGAAGGGAAGTTCTGGACCTTACAATTGTTTGTCAGGGCATTGGTTCTCATATCAGCAATTGGAGGGTCTCGAACGAACATTCATTCTCTGACCATAGGTACATTGTTTTTGCCCTTGGTGGGCTCCCTGTTGACCAAATTCAGTCTTTTAGAAATATCAGGAGAACAGATTGGTCTAAGTATAGGGCTTAGGTTGAGACTTTGCTGTCTGTCGGTCCGGGAATAATAACAAATTATACTGAATTAGATAAGAAGGTCGGACTCTTCTCTAATGCCCTTAATAAGGCATTTGAAAAAGGCTTTCAATGAAAAATTTCCGACAAACTCACCTATGAGGTGTGGTGAATTTAAGCGATATGCAGCTCGCCTCGACATTTTTAAGAAGTTCGAACTTAGAGTTATTTACTTAATTTTCTTATTGGATAATGCTAAGAAATCACGAAAAACACTATCAAAATGCAATTGCTTTCCATGAAAAATTTGCGACAAATTCACCTATGAGGTGTGGTGAATTTTAGCGATATGCAGCTCGTCTCGACAGTTTTTAGAAGTTCTAACTTTGAGTTCTTTACTTAATTTTCTTATTGGATAATGCTTAAAAATCACAAAAAACACTACCAAAATGCAATTGCTTTCCATGAAAAATTTGCGACAAATTCACTTATAAGGTGTGGTGAATTTTAGCGATATGCAGCTCGCCTCGACATTTCTTAGAAGTTTGAACGTAGAAATATTTACCGAATTTTCTTATTGGATAATGCTAAGAAATCACGAAAAACAATACCAAAATGCAATTGCTTTCCATAAACAATTTGCGACAAATTCACCTATGAGGTGTGATGAATTTGAGCGATTTGCAGCTGGTGAATTTAAGCGATATGCAGCTCGCCTCGACATTTTTTAGAAGTACGAACTCAAAGTTATTTACTTAATTTTATTATTGGATAATGCTAAAAAATCACAAAAACACTATATTTATTTAATATTCTTGTTGGATAATAATAAAAAAATTACGAAAAACACTACCAAAATGCAATTGCTTTCCATGAAAAATTTGCGATAAATTCACCTATGAGATATGGTACGTCGCGAAATTTTATAAGAAGTTCGAACTTAGAAATATTTACTTGATTTTTTTATTGGATAATGCTACAAAATCACGAAAAACCCCACCAAAATGCAATTGCTTTCCATGAAAAATTTGCGAGGAATTCACTAATGGGGTGTGGTGAATTTAAGCGATATGCAGTTCGTCTCGACATTTTTTAGAACTTCGAACTTAGAGTTATTTACTTAATTTTCTTATTGGATAATGCTAAAAAAATACGAAAAACATTACCAAAATGCAATTGCTTTCCATGAAAAATTTGCGAGGAATTCACCTATGAGGTGTGGTGAATTTAAGCGATATGCAGCTGGTCTCGAAATTTTTTAGAAGTTCGAACTTAATGAATTTGAGCGATTTGCAGCTGGTGAATTTAAGCGATATGCAGCTCGCCTCGACATTTTTTAGAAGTACGAACTCAAAGTTATTTACTTAATTTTATTATTGGATAATGCTAAAAAATCACAAAAACACTATATTTATTTAATATTCTTGTTGGATAATAATAAAAAAATTACGAAAAACACTACCAAAATGCAATTGCTTTCCATGAAAAATTTGCGATAAATTCACCTATGAGATATGGTACGTCGCGAAATTTTATAAGAAGTTCGAACTTAGAAATATTTACTTGATTTTTTTATTGGATAATGCTACAAAATCACGAAAAACCCCACCAAAATGCAATTGCTTTCCATGAAAAATTTGCGAGGAATTCACTAATGGGGTGTGGTGAATTTAAGCGATATGCAGTTCGTCTCGACATTTTTTAGAACTTCGAACTTAGAGTTATTTACTTAATTTTCTTATTGGATAATGCTAAAAAAATACGAAAAACATTACCAAAATGCAATTGCTTTCCATGAAAAATTTGCGAGGAATTCACCTATGAGGTGTGGTGAATTTAAGCGATATGCAGCTGGTCTCGAAATTTTTTAGAAGTTCGAACTTAGAAATATTTACCGAATTTTCTTATTGGATAATGCTAAAAAATCACAAAAACACTGTATTTATTTAATATTCTTGTTGGATAATACTAAAAAATCACGAAATACCCCACAAAAATGCAATTGCTTTCCATGAAAATTTTGCGAGGAATTCACTAATGGGGTGTGGTGAATTTAAGCGATATGCAGCTCGCATCGACATTTTTTAGAAGTTCGAACTTAGAGTTATTTACTTAATTTTCTTATTGGATAATGCTTAAAAATCACGAAAAACCCTACTAAAATGCAATTGCTTTCCATGGAAAATTTGCGACAAATTCACCTATGAGGTGTGGTGAATTTAAGCGATATGCAGCTCGCCTCGCTTATTTACTCGCCTATTTACTTAATTTTTTAATTGGATAATGCTTAAAAATCACAAAAAACAATACCAAAATGCAATTGCTTTCCCTGACAAATTTGCGACAAATTCATCTATGAGGTGTGGTGAATTTAAGCAATATGCAGCTGGTCTCGACATTTTTTAGAAGTTCGAACATAGAAATATTTACTGAATTTTCTTATTGGATAATGCTAAAAACTCACAAAAAACACTACGAAAATGCAATTAGTTTCCATGAAAAATTTGCGACAAATTCACATATGAGGTGTGGTGTATTACAGCGATATGCAGCTGGCCTCCACATTTTTTAGAAGTTCGAACTTAGAGTTATTTATTTAATTTTTTAATTGGATAATGCTTAAAAATCACAAAAAACACTACCAAAATGCAATTGCTTTCCATGAAAAATTTTCGACAAATTCACCTATGAGGTGTGGTGAATTTAAGCGATATGCAGCTCGTCTCGACATTTTTTAGAAGTTTGAACTTAGAATTATTTACTTAATTTTCCTATTGGATAATGCTTAAAAATCACAAAAAATACTACCAAAATGCAATTGCTTTCCATGAAAAATTTGCGAGGAATTCACCTATGAGGTGTGGTGAATTTAAGCGATATGCAGCTGGTCTCGAAATTTTTTAGAAGTTCGAACTTAGAAATATTTACCGAATTTTCTTATTGGATAATGCTAAAAAATCACAAAAACACTGTATTTATTTAATATTCTTGTTGGATAATACTAAAAAATCACGAAATACCCCACAAAAATGCAATTGCTTTCCATGAAAAATTTGCGAGGAATTCACTAATGGGGTGTGGTGAATTTAAGCGATATGCAGCTCGCCTCGAAATTTTTTAAAAGTTCGAACTTAGAGTTATTTACTTAATTTTTTTATTGGATAATGCTAAAAAATCACAAAAACACTATATATATTTAATATTCTTGTGGGATAATGCTAAAAAATTACGAAAAAAAATACCAAAATACCATTGCCTTCCATGAAAAATTTTCGACAAATTCACCAATGAGGTGTGGTGAATTTAAGCGATATGCAGCTCGCCTCGACATTTTTTAGAAGTTCGAACTTAGAGTTATTTACTTAATTTTCTTATTGGATAATGCTTAAAAATCACGAAAAACCCTACTAAAATGCAATT
Source organism: Conops quadrifasciatus (assembly GCA_949752815.1). Lineage (NCBI taxonomy): Eukaryota > Metazoa > Arthropoda > Insecta > Diptera > Conopidae > Conops > Conops quadrifasciatus. Next base: position 7,894,386 of record OX457081.1, read on the forward strand.
GCTTTCCATGAAAAATTTGCGACAAATTACAATTGCTATCCATGAAAAATTTGCGACAAATTCACCTATGAGGTGTGATGAATTTAAGCGATATGCAGCTGGTCTCGACATTTTTTAGAAGTTCGAACTTAGAAATATTTACCGAATTTTCTTATTGGATAATGCTAAAAAATCACAAAAACACTGTATTTATTTAATATTCTTGTTGGATAATACTAAAAAATCACGAAATACCCCACAAAAATGCAATTGCTTTCCATGAAAAATTTGCGAGGAATTCACTAATGGGGTGTGGTGAATTTAAGCGATATGCAGCTCGCCTCGAAATTTTTTAAAAGTTCGAACTTAGAGTTATTTACTTAATTTTTTTATTGGATAATGCTAAAAAATCACAAAAACACTATATATATTTAATATTCTTGTGGGATAATGCTAAAAAATTACGAAAAAAAATACCAAAATACCATTGCTTTCCATGAAAAATTTGCGACAAATTCACCTATGAGGTGTGGTGAATTTAAGCGATATGCAGCTCGCCTCGCTTATTTACTCGCCTATTTACTTAATTTTTTAATTGGATAATGCTTAAAAATCACAAAAAACAATACCAAAATGCAATTGCTTTCCCTGACAAATTTGCGACAAATTCATCTATGAGGTGTGGTGAATTTAGGCAATATGCAGCTGGTCTCGACATTTTTTAGAAGTTCGAACATAGAAATATTTACTGAATTTTCTTATTGGATAATGCTAAAAACTCACGAAAAACACTACGAAAATGCAATTGCTTTCCATGAAAAATTTGCGACAAATTCACATATGAGTGAAGAAGAGTGAGTTAGAAGTTCGAACTTAGAGTTATTTATTTAATTTTTTAATTGGATAATGCTTAAAAATCACAAAAAACACTACCAAAATGCAATTGCTTTCCATGAAAAATTTTCGACAAATTCACCTATGAGGTGTGGTGAATTTAAGCGATATGCAGCTCGCCTCGACATTTTTTAGAAGTTCGAACTTAGAGTTATTTACATAATTTTTTAATTGGATAATGCTTAAAAATCACAAAAAACACTACCAAAATGCAATTGCTTTCCATGAAAAATTTGCGACAAATTCACCAATGAGGTGTGGTGAATTTAAGCGATATGCAGCTCGTCTCGACATTTTTTAGAACTTCGAACTTAGAGTTATTAACTTAATTTTCTTATTGGATAATGCTAAAAAATTACGAAAAACATTACCAAAATGCAATTGCTTTCCATGAAAAATTTCGAGAAATTCACCTATGAGGTGTGGTGAATTTAAGCGATATGCAGCTCGTCTCGACATTTTTTAGAAGTTCGAACTTAGAGTTATTTACTTAATTTTTTTATTGGATAATGCTAAAAAATCACAAAAACACTATATTTATTTAATATTCTTGTGGGATAATGCTAAAAAATTACGAAAAACACTACCAAAATGCCATTGCCTTCCATTAAAAATTTTCGACAAATTCACCAATGAGGTGTGGTGAATTTAAGTGATATGCAGCTCGCCTCGACATTTTTTAGAAGTTCGAACTTAGAGTTATTTACTTAATTTTTTTATTGGATAATGCTAAAAAATCACAAAAACACTATATTTATTTAATATTCTTGTTGGATAATGCTAAAAAATTACGAAAAACACTACCAAAATGCAATTGCTTTCCATGAAAAATTTGCGACAAATTCACCTATGAGGTGTGGTGAATTCAAGCGATATGCAGCTCGCCTCGACCTTTTTTAGAAGTTCGAACTTAGAGCTATTTACTTAATTTTATTATTGGATAATGCTAAGAAATCACGAAAAACAATACCAAAATGCCATTGCTTTCCCTGACAAATTTGCGACAAATTCATCTATGAGGTGTGGTGAATTTAAGCAATATGCAGCTGGTCTCGACATTTTTTAAAAGTTCGAACATAGAAATATTTACTGAATTTTCTTATTGGATAATGCTAAAAAATCACGAAAAACACTACGAAAATGCAATTGCTTTCCATGAAAAATTTTCGACAAATTCACTTATGAGGTGTGGTGAATTTAAGCGATATGCAGCTCGCCTCGGCATTTTTTAAAAGTTCGAACTTAGAGTTATTTATATAATTTTTTAATTGGATAATGCTTAAAAATCACAAGAAACACTACCAAAATGCAATTGCTTTCCATGAAAAATTTGCGACAAATTCACCAATGAGGTGTGGTGAATTTAAGCTATATGCATCTCGCATCGACATTTTTTAGAAGTTTAAACTTAGGGTTATTTATTTAATTTTCTTATTGGATCATGCTAAGAAATCACGTAAAACACTACCAAAATGCAATTGCTTTCCCTGAAAAATTTGCGACAAATTCACCTATAAGGTGTGGTGAATATGCAGCTCGTCTCGAAATTTTTTAGAAGTTCGAACTTAAAGTTATTTACTGAATTTTCTTATTGGATAATGTAAAAAAATCGCGAGAAACACTACCAAAATGCAATTGCCTTCCATGAAAAATTTGCGACAAATTCACTAATGAGGTGTGGTGAATTTAAGCGATATGCAGCTCGTCTCGACATTTTTTAGAAGTTCGAACTTAGAAATATTTACTTAAATTTCTTATTGGATAATGCTAAAAAATTACGAAAAACACTGCCAAAATGCAATTGCCTTCCATGAAAAATTTGCGACAAATTCACCTATGAGGTGTGGTGAATTTAGGCGATATGCAGCTCGCCTCGACATTTTTTAGAAGTTCGAACTTAGAAATATTTACCGAATATTCTTATTGGATAATGCTAAGAAATCACGAAACACTTTAGCAAAATGCAATTGCTTGCAATGAAAAATTTGCGACAAACTCACCTATAAGGTGTGGTGAATTTAAGCGATATGCAGCTCGCATCGACATTTTTTATAAGTTCGAACTTAGAGTTATTTACTTAATTTTTTAATTGGATAATGCTTAAAAATCACAAAAAACACTACCAAAATGCAATTTCTTTCCATGAAAAATTTGCGACGAACTCACCTATGAGGTGTGGTGAATTTAAGCGATATGCAGATCGCCTCGACATTTTTTAGAAGTTCGAACTTAGAGTTATTTTCTTAATTTTCTTATTGGGTAATGCTTAAAAATCACAAACAACACTACCAAAATGCAATTGCTTTCCATGAAAAATTTGCGACAAATTCACCAATGAGGTGTGGTGAATTTAAGCGATATGCAGCTCGTCTCGACATTTTTTATAACTTCGAACTTAGAGTTATTAACTTAATTTTCTTAATGGATAATGCTAAGAAATCACGAAAAACACTACGAAAATGACCTTGCTTTCCATGAAAAATTTGTGACAAATTCACCTATGAGGTGTGGTGAATTTAAGCGATATGAAGCTCGTCTCGACATTTTTTAGAAGTACGAACTCAAAGTTATTTACTTAATTTTATTATTGGATAATGCTAAAAAATCACAAAAACACTATATTTATTTAATATTCTCGTTGGATAATAATAAAAAAATTACGAAAAACACTACCAAAATGCAATTGCTTTCCATGAAAAATTTGCGATAAATTCATCTATGAGATATGGTACGTCGCGAAATTTTATAGGAAGTTCGAACTTAGAAATATTTACTTGATTTTTTTATTGGATAATGCTACAAAATCACGAAAAACCCCACCAAAATGCAATTGCTTTCCATGAAAAATTTGCGAGGAATTCACTAATGGGGTGTGGTGAATTTAAGCGATATGCAGTTCGTCTCGACATTTTTTAGAACTTCGAACTTAGAGTTATTTACTTAATTTTCTTATTGGATAATGCTAAAAAATTACGAAAAACATTACCAAAATGCAATTGCTTTCCATGAAAAATTTGCGAGGAATTCACCTATGAGGTGTGGTGAATTTAAGCGATATGCAGCTGGTCTCGAAATTTTTTAGAAGTTCGAACTTAGAAATATTTACCGAATTTTCTTATTGGATAATGCTAAAAAATCACAAAAACACTATATTTATTTAATATTCTTGTTGGATAATAGTAAAAAATCACGAAATACCCCACCAAAATGCAATTGCTTTCCATGAAAAATTTGCGAGGAATTCACTAATGGGGTGTGGTGAATTTAAGCGATATGCAGCTCGTCTCGACATTTTTTAGAACTTTGAACTTAGAGTTATTAACTTAATTTTCTTTTTGGATAATGCTAAAAAATTACGAAAAACATTACCAAAATGCAATTGCTTTCCATGAAAAATTTCAAGGAATTCACCTATGAGGTGTGGTGAATTTAAGCGATATGCAGCTCGCCTCGACATTTTTTAGAAGTTCGAACTTAGAGTTATTTACTAAATTTTCTTATTGGATAATGCTTAAAAATCATGAAAAACCCTACTAAAATGCAATTGCTTTCCATAAAAAATTTGCGACAAATTCACCTATGAGGTGTGGTGAATTCAAGCGATATGCAGCTCGCCTCGACATTTTTTAGAAGTTCGAACTTAGAGCTATTTACTTAATTTTATTATTGGTTAATGCTAAGAAATCACGACAAACAATACCAAAATGCAATTGCTTTCCCTGACAAATTTGCGACAAATTCATCTATGAGGTGTGGTGAATTTAAGCAATATGCAGCTGGTCTCGACATTTTTTAGAAGTTCGAACATAGAAATATTTACTGAATTTACCGAAAAACACTACGAAAATGCAATTGCTTTCCTTGAAAAAATTTGCGACAAATTCACATATGAGGTGTGGTGTATTACAGCGATATGCAGCTGGCCTCCACATTTTTTAGAAGTTCGAACTTAGAGTTATTTACCTAATTTTTTAATTGGATAATGCTTAAAAATCACAAAAAACACTATATTTATTTAATATTATTGTGGGATAATAGTAAAAAATCACGAAATACCCCACCAAAATGCAATTGCTTTCCATGACAAATTTGCGACAAATTCATCTATGAGGTGTGGTGAATTTAAGCAATATGCAGCTGGTCTCGACATTTTTTAGAAGTTCGAACATAGAAATATTTACTGAATTTACCGAAAAACACTACGAAAATGCAATTGCTTTCCATGAAAAATTTTCGACAAATTCACCTATGAGGTGTGGTGAATTTAAGCGATATGCAGCTCGCCTCGACATTTTTTAGTGTTCGAACTTCTAGACTTCTAGAGTTATTTACATAATTTTTTAATTGGATAATGCTTAAAAATCACAAAAAACACTACCAAAATGCAATTGCTTTCCATGAAAAATTTGCGACAAATTCACCAATGAGGTGTGGTGAATTTAAGCGATATGCAGCTCGTCTCGACATTTTTTAGAAGTTCGAACTTAGAGTTATTTACTTAATTTTTTTATTGGATAATGCTAAAAAATCACAAAAACACTATATTTATTTAATATTCTTGTGGGATAATGCTAAAAAATTACGAAAAACACTACCAAAATGCCATTGCCTTCCATTAAAAATTTTCGACAAATTCACCAATGAGGTGTGGTGAATTTAAGCGATATGCAGCTCGCCTCGACATTTTTTAGAAGTTCGAACTTAGAGTTATTTACTTAATTTTTTTATTGGATAATGCTAAAAAATCACAAAAACACTATATTTATTTAATATTCTTGTCGGATAATGCTAAAAAATTACGAAAAACACTACCAAAATGCAATTGCTTTCCATGAAAAATTTGCGACAAATTCACCTATGAGGTGTGGTGAATTCAAGCGATATGCAGCTCGCCTCGACATTTTTTAGAAGTTCGAACTTAGAGCTATTTACTTAATTTTATTATTGGATAATGCTAAGAAATCACAAAAAAACAATACCAAAATGCAATTGCTTTCTCTGACAAATTTGCGACAAATTCACCTATGAGGCGTGGTGAATATGCAGCTCGTCTCGACATTTTTTAGAAGTTCGAACATAGAAATATTTACAGAATTTTCTTATTGGATAATGCTAAAAAATAAATCACAAAAATACTATATTTATTTAATATTCTTGTGGGATAATGCTAAAAAATTACGAAAAACACTACCAAAATGCCATTGCCTTCCATTAAGAATTTTCGACAAATTCACCAATGAGGTGTGGTTAATTTAAGCGATATGCAGCTCGCCTCGACATTTTTTAGAAGTTCGAACTTAGAGTTATTTACTTAATTTTTTTATTGGATAATGCTAAAAAATCACAAAAACACTATATTTATTTAATATTCTTGTCGGATAATGCTAAAAAATTACGAAAAACACTACCAAAATGCAATTGCTTTCCATGAAAAATTTGCGACAAATTCACCTATGAGGTGTGGTGAATTCAAGCGATATGCAGCTCGCCTCGACATTTTTTAGAAGTTCGAACTTAGAGTTATTTTCTTAATTTTCTTATTGGGTAATGCTTAAAAATCACAAAAAAACACTACCAAAATGCAATTGCTTTCCCTGAAAAATTTGCGACAAATTCACCTATGAGGTGTGGTGAATATGCAGCTCGTCTCGACATTTTTTAGAAGTTCGAACTTAAAGTTATTTACTGAATTTTCTTATTGGATAATGTAAAAAAATCGCGAGAAACACTACCAAAATGCAATTGCCTTCCATGAAAAATTTGCGACAAATTCACCAATGAGGTGTGGTGAATTTAAGCGATATAAAGCTCGCCTCGACATTTTTTAGAAGTTCGAACTTAGAGTTATTTACTTAATTTTTTAATTGGATAATGCTTAAAAATCACAAAAAACACTACCAAAATGCAATTGCTTTCCATGAAAAATTTGCGACAAATTCACCTATGAGGTGTGATGAATTTAAGCGATATGCAGCTGGTCTCGACATTTTTTAGAAGTTCGAACTTAGAAATATTTACCGAATATTCTTATTGGATAATGCTAAGAAATCACGAAAAACACTACCAAAATGCAATTGCTTTCAATGAAAAATTTGCGACAAACTCACCTATGAGGTGTGGTGAATTTAAGCGATATGCAGCTCGCCTCGACATTTTTTATAAGTTTGAACTTAGAGTTATTTACTTAATTTTTTAATTGGGTAATGCTTAAAAATCACAAAAAACACTACCAAAATGCAATTGCTTTCCATGAAAAATTTGCGACGAATTCACCTATGAGGTGTGGTGAATTTAAGCGATATGCAGCTCGCCTCGACATTTTTTAGAAGTTCGAACTTAGAAATATTTACTTAATTTTTTTATTGGGTAATGCTAAAAAATCACAAATGCAATTGCTTTCCAAGAAAAATTTCGAGGAATTCAGGTGTGGTGAATTTAAGCGATATCCAGCTGGTCTCGACATTTTTTAGAAGTTCGAACTTAGAAATATTTACTGAATATTCTTATTGGATAATGCTAAGAAATCACGAAAAACACTACCAAAATGCAATTGCTTTCCATAAAAAATTTGCGACGAATTCACCTATAAGGTGTTGTGAATTTAAGCGATATGCAGCTCGCCTCGACATTTTTTAGAAGTTCGAACTTAGAGTTATTTTCTTAATTTTCTTATTGGGTAATGCTTAAAAATCACAAAAAACACTACCAAAATGCAATTGCTTTCAATGAAAAATTTGCGACAAACTCACCTATGAGGTGTGGTGAATTTAAGCGATATGCAGCTCGCCTCGACATTTTTTATAAGTTTGAACTTAGAAATATTTACCGAATATTCTTATTGGATAATGCTAAGAAATCACGAAAAACACTACCAAAATGCAATTGCTTTCCATGAAAAATTTGCGACGAATTCACCTATGAGGTGTGGTGAATTTAAGCGATATGCAGCTCGCCTCGACATTTTTTAGAAGTTCGAACTTAGAAATATTTACCGAATATTCTTATTGGATAATGCTAAGAAATCACGAAAAACACTACCAAAATGCAATTGCTTTCCATGAAAAATTTGCGACGAATTCACCTATAAGGTGTTGTGAATTTAAGCGATATGCAGCTCGCCTCGACATTTTTTAGAAGTTCGAACTTAGAGTTATTTTCTTAATTTTCTTATTGGGTAATGCTTAAAAATCACAAAAAACACTACCAAAATGCAATTGCTTTCAATGAAAAATTTGCGACAAACTCACCTATGAGGTGTGGTGAATTTAAGCGATATGCAGCTCGCCTCGACATTTTTTATAAGTTTGAACTTAGAAATATTTACCGAATATTCTTATTGGATAATGCTAAGAAATCACGAAAAACACTACCAAAATGCAATTGCTTTCCATGAAAAATTTGCGACGAATTCACCTATGAGGTGTGGTGAATTTAAGCGATATGCAGCTCGTCGCGACATTTTTTAGAACTTCGAACTTAGAGTTATTTATGAAAAATTTGCGACAAATTCACCTATGAGGTGTGGTGAATTTAAGCGATATGCAGCTCGTCCGACATTTTTTATAAGTTTGAACTTAGAGTTATTTATTAAATTTTTTAATTGGATAATGCTTAAAAATCACAAAAAACACTACCAAAATGCAATTGCTTTCCTGAAAAATTTGCGACGAATTCACCTATGAGGTGGGGTGAATTTAAGCGATATGCAGCTCGCCTCGACATTTTTTAGAAGTACGAACTTAGAAATATTTACCGAATATTCTTATTGGATAATGCTAAGAAATCACGAAAAACACTACCAAAATGCAATTGCTTTCCATAAAAAATTTGCGACGAATTCACCTATAAGGTGTTGTGAATTTAAGCGATATGCAGCTCGCCTCGACATTTTTTAGAAGTTCGAACTTAGAGTTATTTTCTTAATTTTCTTATTGGGTAATGCTTAAAAATCACAAAAAACACTACCAAAATGCAATTGCTTTCAATGAAAAATTTGCGACAAACTCACCTATGAGGTGTGGTGAATTTAGGCGATATACAGCTCGCCTCGACATTTTTTAGAAGTTCGAACTTAGAGTTATTTACTTAATTTTTTAATTGGATAATGCTTAAAAATCACAAAAAACACTACCAAAATGCAACTGCTTTCCATGAAAAATTTGCGACAAATTCAACTATGAGGTGTGATGAATTTAAGCTATATGCAGCTGGTCTCGACATTTTTTAGAAGTTCCAACTTAGAAATATTTACCGAATATTCTTATTGGATAATGCTAAGAAATCACGAAAAACACTACCAAAATGCAATTGCTTTCCATAAAAAATTTGCGACGAATTCACGACAAATTCACCTATGAGGTGTGATGAATTTAAGCTATATGCAGCTGGTCTCGACATTTTTTAGAAGTTCGAACTTAGAAATATTTACCGAATATTCTTATTGGATAATGCTAAGAAATCACGAAAAAAACTACCAAAATGCAATTGCTTTCCATAAAAAATTTGCGACGAATTCACCTATAAGGTGTGGTGAATTTATGCGATATGCAGCTCGCCTCGACATTTTTTAGAAGTTCGAACTTAGAGTTATTTTCTTAATTTTCCTATTGGGTAATGCTAAAAAATCACAGAAAAACCCTACCAAAATGCAATTGCTTTCCATGAAAAATTATGAGGAATTCACCTATGAGGTGTGGTGAATTTAAGCGATTTGCAGCTCGTCTCGAAATTTTTTAGAAGTTCGAACTTAGAGATATTTACTTAAGTTTTTTATTGGGTAATGCTAAAAAATCATAAATGCAATTGCTTTCCAAGAAAAATTTTGAGGAATTCACCTATGAGGTGTGGTGAATTTAAACGATATGCAGCTGGTCACGACATTTTTTAGAAGTTCGAACTTAAAGTTATTTACTGAATTTTCTTATTGGATAATGTAAAAAAATCACAAAACGCTATATATTTAATATTCTTGTGGGATAATGCTTAAAAATCACAAAAAACACTACCAAAATGCAATTGCTTTCCATGAAAAATTTGCGACGAATTCACCTATAAGGTGTGGTGAATTTAAGCGATATGCAGCTCGCCTCGACATTTTTTAGAAGTTCGAACTTAGAAATATTTACTTAATTTTTTTATTGGGTAATGCTAAAAAATCACAAATGCAATTGCTTTCCAAGAAAAATTTCGAGGAATTCAGGTGTGGTGAATTTAAGCGATTTGCAGCTCGTCTCGACATTTTTTAGAAGTTCGAACTTAGAGATATTTACTTAATTTTTTTATTGGGTAATGCTAAAAAATCACAAATGCAATTGCTTTAAATAAAAATTTGCGACAAACTCACCTATGAGGAGTGGTGACTTTAAGCGATATGCAGCTCGTCTCGACATTTTTTAGAAGTTCGAACTTAGAAATATTTACCGAATTTTCTTATTGGATAATGCTAAGAAATCACGAAAAACACTACCAAAATGCAATTGCTTTCCATAAAAAATTTGCGATGAATTCACCTATAAGGTGTGGTGAATTTATGCGATATGCAGCTCGAATCGACATTTTTTAGAAGTTCGAACTTAGAGTTATTTTTTTAATTTTCCTATTGGGTAATGCTAAAAAATCACAGAAAAACCCTACCAAAATGCAATTGCTTTCCATGAAAAATTTCGAGGAATTCACCTATGAGGTGTGGTGAATTTAAGCGATTTGCAGCTCGTCTCGACATTTTTTAAAAGTTCGAACTTAACTCTAAGTTCGCTTTACTTAATTTTCTTATTGGATAATGCTTAAAAATAAAAAAAACCCTACCAAAATGCAATTGCTTTCCGTGAAAAATTTGCGACAAATTCACCTAGGAGGTGCGATGAATTTAAGTGATATGCAGCTCGCCTCGACATTTTTTAAAAGTTCGAACTTAACTCTAAGTTCGCTTTACTTAATTTTCTTATTGGATAATGCTTAAAAATAAAAAAAACCCTACCAAAATGCAATTGCTTTCCGTGAAAAATTGGCGACAAATTCATCTATGAGGTGTGGTGAATTTAAGCGATATGCAGCTGGTCTCGACATTTTTTAGAAGTTCGAACTTAGAAATATTTTCTTAATTTTCTTATTGGATAATCCGAATCCGCTTCCTCTCTTGCTCGAGAGAAGCCTCTCGTGGTGGAAACCGGGGATTCCGACGTTGGGTCGGAAGGTGACATTACGAAGAGGCTCTCTCTAACCACCCTAGATGAGGAATATCTGCTCGCTTCCGGTTCAGAGCTGGAGGATACTGTGGTGGAGGTAGTCAAAGGGCGCCGTGGATCTGCGGCTGATCCAGATTAACCTTCACCACTGCAAAGCAGCGTCGGCTGCTCTTATTCTTCGTCTTTCCAGGGATGAAGATGACGTCGCTCTAATCCAAGAACCTTGGGTCATTGAAGGCCAGGTGTGTGGACTACGGGCTCCAGGATACACACTTTACTACAGGAGGGGTGAAGGTAGGCCCAGGACCTGTATTCTATTGAAGAGTAAATATAATGGTTTTCTTCTTAATAATTTCAGTGTAGGCGATGTCACCACTGTAGCGGTGGAGGCCAGAGACAGGCTATACTGGCTGGCCTCTATCTATATAGCATCCGAGCAGGTGGATCCTCCGTCAGCCGTCACTAGAGCTCTGGTGGAGACGGCACAGCGCTGTGAGGCGGGACTGGTCATTGCATGCGATGCAAATGCACACCATACCATCTGGGGCAGCTCCAACACAAACGAGAGAGGTGAGTCGCTCTTTGATTTCATTTTAAGCGAAAATCTACATATATGTAATATAGGGAGTGAACCAACCTTCATTACTAGGAATAGAAGGGAAGTTCTGGACCTTACAATTGTTTGTCAGGAAATTGGTTCTCATATCAGCAATTGGAGGGTCTCGAACGAACATTCATTCTCTGACCATAGGTACATTGTTTTTGCCCTTGGTGGGCTCCCTGTTGACCAAATTCAGTCTTTTAGAAATATCAGGAGAACAGATTGGTCTAAGTATAGGGCTTAGGTTGAGACTTTGCTGTCTGTCGGTCCGGGAATAATAACAAATTATACTGAATTAGATAAGAAGGTCGGACTCTTCTCTAATGCCCTTAATAAGGCATTTGAAAAAGGCTTTCAATGAAAAATTTCCGACAAACTCACCTATGAGGTGTGGTGAATTTAAGCGATATGCAGCTCGCCTCGACATTTTTAAGAAGTTCGAACTTAGAGTTATTTACTTAATTTTCTTATTGGATAATGCTAAGAAATCACGAAAAACACTATCAAAATGCAATTGCTTTCCATGAAAAATTTGCGACAAATTCACCTATGAGGTGTGGTGAATTTTAGCGATATGCAGCTCGTCTCGACAGTTTTTAGAAGTTCTAACTTTGAGTTCTTTACTTAATTTTCTTATTGGATAATGCTTAAAAATCACAAAAAACACTACCAAAATGCAATTGCTTTCCATGAAAAATTTTGCGACAAATTCACTTATAAGGTGTGGTGAATTTTAGCGATATGCAGCTCGCCTCGACATTTCTTAGAAGTTTGAACGTAGAAATATTTACCGAATTTTCTTATTCGATAATGCTAAGAAATCACGAAAAACAATACCAAAATGCAATTGCTTTCCATAAACAATTTGCGACAAATTCACCTATGAGGTGTGATGAATTTGAGCGATTTGCAGCTGGTGAATTTAAGCGATATGCAGCTCGCCTCGACATTTTTTAGAAGTACGAACTCAAAGTTATTTACTTAATTTTATTATTGGATAATGCTAAAAAATCACAAAAACACTATATTTATTTAATATTCTTGTTGGATAATAATAAAAAAATTACGAAAAACACTACCAAAATGCAATTGCTTTCCATGAAAAATTTGCGATAAATTCACACTATGAGATATGGTACGTCGCGAAATTTTATAAGAAGTTCGAACTTAGAAATATTTACTTGATTTTTTTATTGGATAATGCTACAAAATCACGAAAAACCCCACCAAAATGCAATTGCTTTCCATGAAAAATTTGCGAGGAATTCACTAATGGGGTGTGGTGAATTTAAGCGATATGCAGTTCGTCTCGACATTTTTTAGAACTTCGAACTTAGAGTTATTTACTTAATTTTCTTATTGGATAATGCTAAAAAAATACGAAAAACATTACCAAAATGCAATTGCTTTCCATGAAAAATTTGCGAGGAATTCACCTATGAGGTGTGGTGAATTTAAGCGATATGCAGCTGGTCTCGAAATTTTTTAGAAGTTCGAACTTAGAAATATTTACCGAATTTTCTTATTGGATAATGCTAAAAAATCACAAAAACACTGTATTTATTTAATATTCTTGTTGGATAATACTAAAAAATCACGAAATACCCCACAAAAATGCAATTGCTTTCCATGAAAAATTTGCGAGGAATTCACTAATGGGGTGTGGTGAATTTAAGCGATATGCAGCTCGCCTCGACATTTTTTAGAAGTTCGAACTTAGAGTTATTTACTTAATTTTCTTATTGGATAATGCTTAAAAATCACGAAAAACCCTACTAAAATGCAATTGCTTTCCATGAAAAATTTGCGACAAATTCACCTATGAGGTGTGGTGAATTTAAGCGATATGCAGCTCGCCTCGCTTATTTACTCGCCTATTTACTTAATTTTTTAATTGGATAATGCTTAAAAATCACAAAAAACAATACCAAAATGCAATTGCTTTCCCTGACAAATTTGCGACAAATTCATCTATGAGGTGTGGTGAATTTAAGCAATATGCAGCTGGTCTCGACATTTTTTAGAAGTTCGAACATAGAAATATTTACTGAATTTTCTTATTGGATAATGCTAAAAACTCACGAAAAACACTACGAAAATGCAATTAGTTTCCATGAAAAATTTGCGACAAATTCACATATGAGGTGTGGTGTATTACAGCGATATGCAGCTGGCCTCCACATTTTTTAGAAGTTCGAACTTAGAGTTATTTATTTAATTTTTTAATTGGATAATGCTTAAAAATCACAAAAAACACTACCAAAATGCAATTGCTTTCCATGAAAAATTTTCGACAAATTCACCTATGAGGTGTGGTGAATTTAAGCGATATGCAGCTCGCCTCGACATTTTTTAGAAGTTCGAACTTAGAGTTATTTACATAATTTTTTAATTGGATAATGCTTAAAAATCACAAAAAACACTACCAAAATGCAATTGCTTTCCATGAAAAATTTGCGACAAATTCACCAATGAGGTGTGGTGAATTTAAGCGATATGCAGCTCGTCTCGACATTTTTTAGAACTTCGAACTTAGAGTTATTAAATTAATTTTCTTATTGGATAATGCTAAAAAATTACGAAAAACATTACCAAAATGCAATTGCTTTCCATGAAAAATTTCGAGAAATTCACCTATGAGGTGTGGTGAATTTAAGCGATATGCAGCTCGTCTCGACATTTTTTAGAACTTCGAACTTAGAGTTATTAAATTAATTTTCTTATTGGATAATGCTAAAAAATTACGAAAAACATTACCAAAATGCAATTGCTTTCCATGAAAAATTTCGAGAAATTCACCTATGAGGTGTGGTGAATTTAAGCGATATGCAGCTCGTCTCGACATTTTTTAGAAGTTCGAACTTAGAGTTATTTACTTAATTTTTTTATTGGATAATGCTAAAAAATCACAAAAACACTATATTTATTTAATATTCTTGTTGGATAATGCTAAAAAATTACGAAAAACACTACCAAAATGCAATTGCTTTCCATGAAAAATTTGCGACAAATTCACCTATGAGGTGTGGTGAATTCAAGCGATATGCAGCTCGCCTCGACCTTTTTTAGAAGTTCGAACTTAGAGCTATTTACTTAATTTTATTATTGGATAATGCTAAGAAATCACGAAAAACAATACCAAAATGCCATTGCTTTCCCTGACAAATTTGCTGGTCTCGACATTTTTTAAAAGTTCGAACATAGAAATATTTACTGAATTTTCTTATTGGATAATGCTAAAAAATCACGAAAAACACTACGAAAATGCAATTGCTTTCCATGAAAAATGTTCGACAAATTCACTTATGAGGTGTGGTGAATTTAAGCGATATGCAGCTCGCCTCGGCATTTTTTAAAAGTTCGAACTTAGAGTTATTTATATAATTTTTTAATTGGATAATGCTTAAAAATCACAAGAAACACTACCAAACTGCAATTGCTTTCCATGAAAAATTTGCGACAAATTCACCAATGAGGTGTGGTGAATTTAAGCTATATGCAGCTCGCATCGACATTTTTTAGAAGTTCAAACTTAGGGTTATTTATTTAATTTTCTTATTGGATCATGCTAAGAAATCACGTAAAACACTACCAAAATGCAATTGCTTTCCCTGAAAAATTTGCGACAAATTCACCTATGAGGTGTGGTGAATATGCAGCTCGTCTCGAAATTTTTTAGAAGTTCGAACTTAAAGTTATTTACTGAATTTTCTTATTGGATAATGTAAAAAAATCGCGAGAAACACTACCAAAATGCAATTGCCTTCCATGAAAAATTTGCGACAAATTCACCAATGAGGTGTGGTGAATTTAAGCGATATGCAGCTCGTCTCGACATTTTTTAGAAGTTCGAACTTAGAAATATTTACTTAATTTTCTTATTGGATAATGCTAAAAAATTACGAAAAACACTGCCAAAATGCAATTGCCTTCCATGAAAAATTTGCGACAAATTCACCTATGAGGTGTGGTGAATTTAGGCGATATGCAGCTCGCCTCGACATTTTTTAGAAGTTCGAACTTAGAAATATTTACCGAATATTCTTATTGGATAATGCTAAGAAATCACGAAACACTTTAGCAAAATGCAATTGCTTTCAATGAAAAATTTGCGACAAACTCACTTATAAGGTGTGGTGAATTTAAGCGATATGCAGCTCGCATCGACATTTTTTATAAGTTCGAACTTAGAGTTATTTACTTAATTTTTTAATTGGATAATGCTTAAAAATCACAAAAAACACTACCAAAATGCAATTGCTTTCCATGAAAAATTTGCGACAAATTCACCAATGAGGTGTGGTGAATTTAAGCGATATGCAGCTCGTCTCGACATTTTTTATAACTTCGAACTTAGAGTTATTCAGCCTTGTTCTGTATTCCGATCCGGAATTGATTCTGAATCGAAATTGAATTTCGATTTGTATTTTTAGAGGTGTTCTGCAATCCGATCGAATTTCACATGTTCGAAACGAAAACAATTCCGATTCGAACTCATCCAGCTATTTTTTATCTGTCACTTTGGCGTTTAATAACTTTTAACTGAAATTTGAAAATTGAAAGCAAGAATTGTAGATCTCAATAGCGTAATAGAGTAAGTACTCGCCTGGCATGTTGGGGATGTAGGTTCGAATCCCGCCAACGCACACGTGGTCATAGAAATTTGATTATTTTTTTAACCTTTTTTAGATTGGTGGCTAATTATTGTTGCACCTAGTATTCCCTGGAGCGCTTTGTATTCTCCAGAAATACTTTTTTATAATTTTGCATTTCCCAGCATGTTTTCATGCTGGGAATTAATTATCATTCGTGGTAAAAATTAAATAATAGCAGGGCTACCTTTTTCCACTCGGCACTTTTTTCATTGGTGGACCAAAAATATTGAGTTTCTCCGCTAACTCTTCCCACAAAACTCGCATGTGTTAAAAAATTTCAAAATTTTTACAATAAAATTCAAATTCACCAACAAAAAGTTGGTCGGATTACTTCCGACAGAAAATTCCGATAAATCGAAATGCAAAACACCTCAATTCCGACAACTACGCAAACATCGGATTCGAATATCGGAATCGGAATACAGAACACCTTCGAGAAAAAAGTGATCGAAATCAAATCCGTTTCCGTGTGAATTGGAATGCAGAACCAGGCTGATTAACTTAATTTTCTTATTGGATAATGCTAAGAAATCACGAAAAACACTACGAAAATGACCTTGCTTTCCATGAAAAATTTGTGACAAATTCACCTATGAGGTGTGGTGAATTTAAGCGATATGAAGCTCGTCTCGACATTTTTTAGAAGTACGAACTCAAAGTTATTTACTTAATTTTATTATTGGATAATGCTAAAAAATCACAAAAACACTATATTTATTTAATATTCTCGTTGGATAATAATAAAAAAATTACGAAAAACACTACCAAAATGCAATTGCTTTCCATGAAAAATTTGCGATAAATTCATCTATGAGATATGGTACGTCGCGAAATTTTATAAGAAGTTCGAACTTAGAGTTATTTTCTTAATTTTCTTATTGGGTAATGCTTAAAAATCACAAAAAACACTACCAAAATGCAATTGCTTTCAATGAAAAATTTGCGACAAACTCACCTATGAGGTGTGGTGAATTTAAGCGATATGCAGCTCGCCTCGACATTTTTTATAAGTTTGAACTTAGAAATATTTACCGAATATTCTTATTGGATAATGCTAAGAAATCACGAAAAACACTACCAAAATGCAATTGCTTTCCATGAAAAATTTGCGACGAATTCACCTATGAGGTGTGGTGAATTTAAGCGATATGCAGCTCGCCTCGACATTTTTTAGAAGTTCAAACTTAGAAATATTTACCGAATATTCTTATTGGATAATGCTAAGAAATCACGAAAAACACTACCAAAATGCAATTGCTTTCCATGAAAAATTTGCGACGAATTCACCTATGAGGTGTGGTGAATTTAAGCGATATGCAGCTCGCCTCGACATTTTTTAGAAGTTCGAACTTAGAAATATTTACCGAATATTCTTATTGGATAATGCTAAGAAATCACGAAAAACACTACCAAAATGCAATTGCTTTCCATGAAAAATTTGCGACGAATTCACCTATAAGGTGTTGTGAATTTAAGCGATATGCAGCTCGCCTCGACATTTTTTAGAAGTTCGAACTTAGAGTTATTTTCTTAATTTTCTTATTGGGTAATGCTTAAAAATCACAAAAAACACTACCAAAATGCAATTGCTTTCAATGAAAAATTTGCGACAAACTCACCTATGAGGTGTGGTGAATTTAAGCGATATGCAGCTCGCCTCGACATTTTTTATAAGTTTGAACTTAGAGTTATTTATTAAATTTTTTAATTGGATAATGCTTAAAAATCACAAAAAACACTACCAAAATGCAATTGCTTTCCTGAAAAATTTGCGACGAATTCACCTATGAGGTGTGGTGAATTTAAGCGATATGCAGCTCGCCTCGACATTTTTTAGAAGTACGAACTTAGAAATATTTACCGAATATTCTTATTGGATAATGCTAAGAAATCACGAAAAACACTACCAAAATGCAATTGCTTTCCATAAAAAATTTGCGACGAATTCACCTATAAGGTGTTGTGAATTTAAGCGATATGCAGCTCGCCTCGACATTTTTTAGAAGTTCGAACTTAGAGTTATTTTCTTAATTTTCTTATTGGGTAATGCTTAAAAATCACAAAAAACACTACCAAAATACAATTGCTTTCAATGAAAAATTTGCGACAAACTCACCTATGAGGTGTGGTGAATTTAGGCGATATACAGCTCGCCTCGACATTTTTTAGAAGTTCGAACTTAGAGTTATTTACTTAATTTTTTAATTGGATAATGCTTAAAAATCACAAAAAACACTACCAAAATGCAACTGCTTTCCATGAAAAATTTGCGACAAATTCAACTATGAGGTGTGATGAATTTAAGCTATATGCAGCTGGTCTCGACATTTTTTAGAAGTTCCAACTTAGAAATATTTACCGAATATTCTTATTGGATAATGCTAAGAAATCACGAAAAACACTACCAAAATGCAATTGCTTTCCATAAAAAATTTGCGACGAATTCACCTATAAGGTGTGGTGAATTTATGCGATATGCAGCTCGCCTCGACATTTTTTAGAAGTTCGAACTTAGAGTTATTTACTTAATTTTTTAATTGGATAATGCTTAAAAATCACAAAAAACACTACCAAAATGCAACTGCTTTCCATGAAAAATTTGCGACAAATTCACCTATGAGGTGTGATGAATTTAAGCTATATGCAGCTGGTCTCGACATTTTTTAGAAGTTCGAACTTAGAAATATTTACCGAATATTCTTATTGGATAATGCTAAGAAATCACGAAAAACACTACCAAAATGCAATTGCTTTCCATAAAAAATTTGCGACGAATTCACCTATAAGGTGTGGTGAATTTATGCGATATGCAGCTCGCCTCGACATTTTTTAGAAGTTCGAACTTAGAGTTATTTTCTTAATTTTCTTATTGGGTAATGCTTAAAAATCACAAAAAACACTACCAAAATGCAATTGCTTTCAATGAAAAATTTGCGACAAACTCACCTATGAGGTGTGGTGAATTTAAGCGATTTGCAGCTCGTCTCGAAATTTTTTAGAAGTTCGAACTTAGAGATATTTACTTAAGTTTTTTATTGGGTAATGCTAAAAAATCATAAATGCAATTGCTTTCCAAGAAAAATTTTGAGGAATTCACCTATGAGGTGTGGTGAATTTAAACGATATGCAGCTGGTCACGACATTTTTTAGAAGTTCGAACTTAAAGTTATTTACTGAATTTTCTTATTGGATAATGTAAAAAAATCACAAAAACGCTATATATATTTAATATTCTTGTGGGATAATGCTTAAAAATCACAAAAAACACTACCAAAATGCAATTGCTTTCCATGAAAAATTTGCGACGAATTCACCTATAAGGTGTGGTGAATTTAAGCGATATGCAGCTCGCCTCGACATTTTTTAGAAGTTCGAACTTAGAAATATTTACTTAATTTTTTTATTGGGTAATGCTAAAAAATCACAAATGCAATTGCTTTCCAAGAAAAATTTCGAGGAATTCAGGTGTGGTGAATTTAAGCGATTTGCAGCTCGTCTCGACATTTTTTAGAAGTTCGAACTTAGAGATATTTACTTAATTTTTTTATTGGGTAATGCTAAAAAATCACAAATGCAATTGCTTTCAATAAAAATTTGCGACAAACTCACCTATGAGGTGTGGTGACTTTAAGCGATATGCAGCTCGCCTCGACATTTCTTAGAAGTTCGACCTTAGAGTTATTTACTTAATTTTTTAATTGGATAATGCTTAAAAATCACAAAAAACACTACCAAAATGCAATTGCTTTCCATGAAAAATTTGCGACAAATTCACATATGAGGTGTGATGAATTTAAGCGATATGCAGCTGGTCTCGACATTTTTTAGAAGTTCGAACTTAGAAATATTTACCGAATTTTCTTATTGGATAATGCTAAGAAATCACGAAAAACACTACCAAAACGCAATTGCTTTCCATAAAAAATTTGCGATGAATTCACCTATAAGTTGTGGTGAATTTATGCGATATGCAGCTCGCCTCGACATTTTTTAGAAGTTCGAACTTAGAGTTATTTTCTTAATTTTCCTATTGGGTAATGCTAAAAAATCACAGAAAAACCCTACCAAAATGCAATTGCTTTCCATGAAAAATTTCGAGGAATTCATCTATGAGGTGTGGTGAATTTAAGCGATATGCAGCTCGCCTCGACATTTTTTAGAACTTCGAACTTGGAGTTATTAACTTAATTTTCTTATTGGATAATGCTAAAAAATTACGAAAAACATTACCAAAATGCAATTGCTTTCCATGAAAAATTTTGAGGAATTCACCTATGAGGTGTGGTGAATTTAAGCGATTTGCAGCTCGTCTCGACATTTTTTAGAAGATCGAACTTAGAGATGTTTACTTAATTTTTTTTAAGGGTAATGCTAAAAAATCAAAAATGCAATTGCTTTCCAAGAAAAATTTCGAGGAATTCAGGTGTGGTGAATTTAAGCGATTTGCAGCTCGTCTCGACATTTTTTAGAAGTTCGAACTTAGAGATATTTACTTAATTTTTTTATTGGGTAATGCTAAAAAATCACAAATGCAATTGCTTTCAATGAAAAATTTGCGACAAACTCACCTATGAGGTGTGGTGAATTTAAGCGATATGCAGCTCGCCTCGACATTTTTTAGAAGTTCGAACTTAGAGTTATTTACTTAATTTTTTAATTGGATAATGCTTAAAAATCACGAAAAACACTACCAAAATGCAATTGCTTTCCATGAAAAATTTGCGACGAATTCACCTATATGGTGTGGTGAATTTAAGCGATATGCAGCTCGTCGCGACATTTTTTAGAACTTTGAACTTAGAGTTATTAATTAAAAATTTGCGACAAATTCACCTATGAGGTGTGGTGAATCTAAGCGATATGCAGCTCGCCTCGACATTTTTTAGAAGTTCGAACTTAGAGTTATTTTCTTAATTTTCTTATTGGGTAATGCTTAAAAATCACAAAAAACACTACCAAAATGCAATTGCTTTCAATGAAAAATTTGCGACAAACTCACCTATGAGGTGTGGTGAATTTAGGCGATATACAGCTCGCCTCGACATTTTTTAGAAGTTCGAACTTAGAGTTATTTACTTAATTTTTTAATTGGATAATGCTTAAAAATCACAAAAAACACTACCAAAATGCAACTGCTTTCCATGAAAAATTTGCGACAAATTCAACTATGAGGTGTGATGAATTTAAGCTATATGCAGCTGGTCTCGACATTTTTTAGAAGTTCCAACTTAGAAATATTTACCGAATATTCTTATTGGATAATGCTAAGAAATCACGAAAAACACTACCAAAATGCAATTGCTTTCCATAAAAAATTTGCGACGAATTCACCTATAAGGTGTTGTGAATTTAAGCGATATGCAGCTCGCCTCGACATTTTTTAGAAGTTCGAACTTAGAGTTATTTTCTTAATTTTCTTATTGGGTAATGCTTAAAAATCACAAAAAACACTACCAAAATGCAATTGCTTTCAATGAAAAATTTGCGACAAACTCACCTATGAGGTGTGGTGAATTTAGGCGATATACAGCTCGCCTCGACATTTTTTAGAAGTTCGAACTTAGAGTTATTTACTTAATTTTTTAATTGGATAATGCTTAAAAATCACAAAAAACACTACCAAAATGCAACTGCTTTCCATGAAAAATTTGCGACAAATTCAACTATGAGGTGTGATGAATTTAAGCTATATGCAGCTGGTCTCGACATTTTTTAGAAGTTCAAACTTAGGGTTATTTATTTAATTTTCTTATTGGATCATGCTAAGAAATCACGAAAAACACTACCAAAATGCAATTGCTTTCCATAAAAAATTTGCGACAAATTCAACTATGAGGTGTGATGAATTTAAGCTATATGCAGCTCGCATCGACATTTTTTAGAAGTTCAAACTTAGGGTTATTTATTTAATTTTCTTATTGGATCATGCTAAGAAATCACGTAAAACACTACCAAAATGCAATTGCTTTCCCTGAAAAATTTGCGACAAATTCACCTATGAGGTGTGGTGAATATGCAGCTCGTCTCGAAATTTTTTAGAAGTTCGAACTTAAAGTTATTTACTGAATTTTCTTATTGGATAATGTAAAAAAATCGCGAGAAACACTACCAAAATGCAATTGCCTTCCATGAAAAATTTGCGACAAATTCACCAATGAGGTGTGGTGAATTTAAGCGATATGCAGCTCGTCTCGACATTTTTTAGAAGTTCGAACTTAGAAATATTTACTTAATTTTCTTATTGGATAATGCTAAAAAATTACGAAAAACACTGCCAAAATGCAATTGCCTTCCATGAAAAATTTGCGACAAATTCACCTATGAGGTGTGGTGAATTTAGGCGATATGCAGCTCGCCTCGACATTTTTTAGAAGTTCGAACTTAGAAATATTTACCGAATATTCTTATTGGATAATGCTAAGAAATCACGAAACACTTTAGCAAAATGCAATTGCTTTCAATGAAAAATTTGCGACAAACTCACTTATAAGGTGTGGTGAATTTAAGCGATATGCAGCTCGCATCGACATTTTTTATAAGTTCGAACTTAGAGTTATTTACTTAATTTTTTAATTGGATAATGCTTAAAAATCACAAAAAACACTACCAAAATGCAATTGCTTTCCATGAAAAATTTGCGACAAATTCACCAATGAGGTGTGGTGAATTTAAGCGATATGCAGCTCGTCTCGACATTTTTTATAACTTCGAACTTAGAGTTATTCAGCCTTGTTCTGTATTCCGATCCGGAATTGATTCTGAATCGAAATTGAATTTCGATTTGTATTTTTAGAGGTGTTCTGCAATCCGATCGAATTTCACATGTTCGAAACGAAAACAATTCCGATTCGAACTCATCCAGCTATTTTTTATCTGTCACTTTGGCGTTTAATAACTTTTAACTGAAATTTGAAAATTGAAAGCAAGAATTGTAGATCTCAATAGCGTAATAGAGTAAGTACTCGCCTGGCATGTTGGGGATGTAGGTTCGAATCCCGCCAACGCACACGTGGTCATAGAAATTTGATTATTTTTTTAACCTTTTTTAGATTGGTGGCTAATTATTGTTGCACCTAGTATTCCCTGGAGCGCTTTGTATTCTCCAGAAATACTTTTTTATAATTTTGCATTTCCCAGCATGTTTTCATGCTGGGAATTAATTATCATTCGTGGTAAAAATTAAATAATAGCAGGGCTACCTTTTTCCACTCGGCACTTTTTTCATTGGTGGACCAAAAATATTGAGTTTCTCCGCTAACTCTTCCCACAAAACTCGCATGTGTTAAAAAATTTCAAAATTTTTACAATAAAATTCAAATTCACCAACAAAAAGTTGGTCGGATTACTTCCGACAGAAAATTCCGATAAATCGAAATGCAAAACACCTCAATTCCGACAACTACGCAAACATCGGATTCGAATATCGGAATCGGAATACAGAACACCTTCGAGAAAAAAGTGATCGAAATCAAATCCGTTTCCGTGTGAATTGGAATGCAGAACCAGGCTGATTAACTTAATTTTCTTATTGGATAATGCTAAGAAATCACGAAAAACACTACGAAAATGACCTTGCTTTCCATGAAAAATTTGTGACAAATTCACCTATGAGGTGTGGTGAATTTAAGCGATATGAAGCTCGTCTCGACATTTTTTAGAAGTACGAACTCAAAGTTATTTACTTAATTTTATTATTGGATAATGCTAAAAAATCACAAAAACACTATATTTATTTAATATTCTCGTTGGATAATAATAAAAAAATTACGAAAAACACTACCAAAATGCAATTGCTTTCCATGAAAAATTTGCGATAAATTCATCTATGAGATATGGTACGTCGCGAAATTTTATAAGAAGTTCGAACTTAGAGTTATTTTCTTAATTTTCTTATTGGGTAATGCTTAAAAATCACAAAAAACACTACCAAAATGCAATTGCTTTCAATGAAAAATTTGCGACAAACTCACCTATGAGGTGTGGTGAATTTAAGCGATATGCAGCTCGCCTCGACATTTTTTATAAGTTTGAACTTAGAAATATTTACCGAATATTCTTATTGGATAATGCTAAGAAATCACGAAAAACACTACCAAAATGCAATTGCTTTCCATGAAAAATTTGCGACGAATTCACCTATGAGGTGTGGTGAATTTAAGCGATATGCAGCTCGCCTCGACATTTTTTAGAAGTTCAAACTTAGAAATATTTACCGAATATTCTTATTGGATAATGCTAAGAAATCACGAAAAACACTACCAAAATGCAATTGCTTTCCATGAAAAATTTGCGACGAATTCACCTATGAGGTGTGGTGAATTTAAGCGATATGCAGCTCGCCTCGACATTTTTTAGAAGTTCGAACTTAGAAATATTTACCGAATATTCTTATTGGATAATGCTAAGAAATCACGAAAAACACTACCAAAATGCAATTGCTTTCCATGAAAAATTTGCGACGAATTCACCTATAAGGTGTTGTGAATTTAAGCGATATGCAGCTCGCCTCGACATTTTTTAGAAGTTCGAACTTAGAGTTATTTTCTTAATTTTCTTATTGGGTAATGCTTAAAAATCACAAAAAACACTACCAAAATGCAATTGCTTTCAATGAAAAATTTGCGACAAACTCACCTATGAGGTGTGGTGAATTTAAGCGATATGCAGCTCGCCTCGACATTTTTTATAAGTTTGAACTTAGAGTTATTTATTAAATTTTTTAATTGGATAATGCTTAAAAATCACAAAAAACACTACCAAAATGCAATTGCTTTCCTGAAAAATTTGCGACGAATTCACCTATGAGGTGTGGTGAATTTAAGCGATATGCAGCTCGCCTCGACATTTTTTAGAAGTACGAACTTAGAAATATTTACCGAATATTCTTATTGGATAATGCTAAGAAATCACGAAAAACACTACCAAAATGCAATTGCTTTCCATAAAAAATTTGCGACGAATTCACCTATAAGGTGTTGTGAATTTAAGCGATATGCAGCTCGCCTCGACATTTTTTAGAAGTTCGAACTTAGAGTTATTTTCTTAATTTTCTTATTGGGTAATGCTTAAAAATCACAAAAAACACTACCAAAATACAATTGCTTTCAATGAAAAATTTGCGACAAACTCACCTATGAGGTGTGGTGAATTTAGGCGATATACAGCTCGCCTCGACATTTTTTAGAAGTTCGAACTTAGAGTTATTTACTTAATTTTTTAATTGGATAATGCTTAAAAATCACAAAAAACACTACCAAAATGCAACTGCTTTCCATGAAAAATTTGCGACAAATTCAACTATGAGGTGTGATGAATTTAAGCTATATGCAGCTGGTCTCGACATTTTTTAGAAGTTCCAACTTAGAAATATTTACCGAATATTCTTATTGGATAATGCTAAGAAATCACGAAAAACACTACCAAAATGCAATTGCTTTCCATAAAAAATTTGCGACGAATTCACCTATAAGGTGTGGTGAATTTATGCGATATGCAGCTCGCCTCGACATTTTTTAGAAGTTCGAACTTAGAGTTATTTACTTAATTTTTTAATTGGATAATGCTTAAAAATCACAAAAAACACTACCAAAATGCAACTGCTTTCCATGAAAAATTTGCGACAAATTCACCTATGAGGTGTGATGAATTTAAGCTATATGCAGCTGGTCTCGACATTTTTTAGAAGTTCGAACTTAGAAATATTTACCGAATATTCTTATTGGATAATGCTAAGAAATCACGAAAAACACTACCAAAATGCAATTGCTTTCCATAAAAAATTTGCGACGAATTCACCTATAAGGTGTGGTGAATTTATGCGATATGCAGCTCGCCTCGACATTTTTTAGAAGTTCGAACTTAGAGTTATTTTCTTAATTTTCTTATTGGGTAATGCTTAAAAATCACAAAAAACACTACCAAAATGCAATTGCTTTCAATGAAAAATTTGCGACAAACTCACCTATGAGGTGTGGTGAATTTAAGCGATTTGCAGCTCGTCTCGAAATTTTTTAGAAGTTCGAACTTAGAGATATTTACTTAAGTTTTTTATTGGGTAATGCTAAAAAATCATAAATGCAATTGCTTTCCAAGAAAAATTTTGAGGAATTCACCTATGAGGTGTGGTGAATTTAAACGATATGCAGCTGGTCACGACATTTTTTAGAAGTTCGAACTTAAAGTTATTTACTGAATTTTCTTATTGGATAATGTAAAAAAATCACAAAAACGCTATATATATTTAATATTCTTGTGGGATAATGCTTAAAAATCACAAAAAACACTACCAAAATGCAATTGCTTTCCATGAAAAATTTGCGACGAATTCACCTATAAGGTGTGGTGAATTTAAGCGATATGCAGCTCGCCTCGACATTTTTTAGAAGTTCGAACTTAGAAATATTTACTTAATTTTTTTATTGGGTAATGCTAAAAAATCACAAATGCAATTGCTTTCCAAGAAAAATTTCGAGGAATTCAGGTGTGGTGAATTTAAGCGATTTGCAGCTCGTCTCGACATTTTTTAGAAGTTCGAACTTAGAGATATTTACTTAATTTTTTTATTGGGTAATGCTAAAAAATCACAAATGCAATTGCTTTCAATAAAAATTTGCGACAAACTCACCTATGAGGTGTGGTGACTTTAAGCGATATGCAGCTCGCCTCGACATTTCTTAGAAGTTCGACCTTAGAGTTATTTACTTAATTTTTTAATTGGATAATGCTTAAAAATCACAAAAAACACTACCAAAATGCAATTGCTTTCCATGAAAAATTTGCGACAAATTCACATATGAGGTGTGATGAATTTAAGCGATATGCAGCTGGTCTCGACATTTTTTAGAAGTTCGAACTTAGAAATATTTACCGAATTTTCTTATTGGATAATGCTAAGAAATCACGAAAAACACTACCAAAACGCAATTGCTTTCCATAAAAAATTTGCGATGAATTCACCTATAAGTTGTGGTGAATTTATGCGATATGCAGCTCGCCTCGACATTTTTTAGAAGTTCGAACTTAGAGTTATTTTCTTAATTTTCCTATTGGGTAATGCTAAAAAATCACAGAAAAACCCTACCAAAATGCAATTGCTTTCCATGAAAAATTTCGAGGAATTCATCTATGAGGTGTGGTGAATTTAAGCGATATGCAGCTCGCCTCGACATTTTTTAGAACTTCGAACTTGGAGTTATTAACTTAATTTTCTTATTGGATAATGCTAAAAAATTACGAAAAACATTACCAAAATGCAATTGCTTTCCATGAAAAATTTTGAGGAATTCACCTATGAGGTGTGGTGAATTTAAGCGATTTGCAGCTCGTCTCGACATTTTTTAGAAGATCGAACTTAGAGATGTTTACTTAATTTTTTTTAAGGGTAATGCTAAAAAATCAAAAATGCAATTGCTTTCCAAGAAAAATTTCGAGGAATTCAGGTGTGGTGAATTTAAGCGATTTGCAGCTCGTCTCGACATTTTTTAGAAGTTCGAACTTAGAGATATTTACTTAATTTTTTTATTGGGTAATGCTAAAAAATCACAAATGCAATTGCTTTCAATGAAAAATTTGCGACAAACTCACCTATGAGGTGTGGTGAATTTAAGCGATATGCAGCTCGCCTCGACATTTTTTAGAAGTTCGAACTTAGAGTTATTTACTTAATTTTTTAATTGGATAATGCTTAAAAATCACGAAAAACACTACCAAAATGCAATTGCTTTCCATGAAAAATTTGCGACGAATTCACCTATATGGTGTGGTGAATTTAAGCGATATGCAGCTCGTCGCGACATTTTTTAGAACTTTGAACTTAGAGTTATTAATTAAAAATTTGCGACAAATTCACCTATGAGGTGTGGTGAATCTAAGCGATATGCAGCTCGCCTCGACATTTTTTAGAAGTTCGAACTTAGAGTTATTTTCTTAATTTTCTTATTGGGTAATGCTTAAAAATCACAAAAAACACTACCAAAATGCAATTGCTTTCAATGAAAAATTTGCGACAAACTCACCTATGAGGTGTGGTGAATTTAGGCGATATACAGCTCGCCTCGACATTTTTTAGAAGTTCGAACTTAGAGTTATTTACTTAATTTTTTAATTGGATAATGCTTAAAAATCACAAAAAACACTACCAAAATGCAACTGCTTTCCATGAAAAATTTGCGACAAATTCAACTATGAGGTGTGATGAATTTAAGCTATATGCAGCTGGTCTCGACATTTTTTAGAAGTTCCAACTTAGAAATATTTACCGAATATTCTTATTGGATAATGCTAAGAAATCACGAAAAACACTACCAAAATGCAATTGCTTTCCATAAAAAATTTGCGACGAATTCACCTATAAGGTGTTGTGAATTTAAGCGATATGCAGCTCGCCTCGACATTTTTTAGAAGTTCGAACTTAGAGTTATTTTCTTAATTTTCTTATTGGGTAATGCTTAAAAATCACAAAAAACACTACCAAAATGCAATTGCTTTCAATGAAAAATTTGCGACAAACTCACCTATGAGGTGTGGTGAATTTAGGCGATATACAGCTCGCCTCGACATTTTTTAGAAGTTCGAACTTAGAGTTATTTTCTTAATTTTCTTATTGGGTAATGCTTAAAAATCACAAAAAACACTACCAAAATGCAATTGCTTTCAATGAAAAATTTGCGACAAACTCACCTATGAGGTGTGGTGAATTTAGGCGATATACAGCTCGCCTCGACATTTTTTAGAACTTCGAACTTGGAGTTATTAACTTAATTTTCTTATTGGATAATGCTAAAAAATTACGAAAAAAACTACCAAAATGCCATTGCCTTCCATGAAAAATTTGCGACAAATTCACCAATGAGGTGTGGTGAATTTAAGCGATAAGCAGCTCGCCTCGACATTTTTTAGAACTTCGAACTTGGAGTTATTAACTTAATTTTCTTATTGGGTAATGCTAAAAAGTTACGAAAAAGATTACCAAAATGCAATTGCTTTCCATGAAAAATTTCGAGGAATTCACCTATGAGGTGTGGTAAATTTAAGCGATTTTCAGCTCGTCTCGACATTTTTTAGAAGTTCGAACTTAGAGATATTTACTTAATTTTTTTATTGGGTAATGCTAAAAAATCACAAATGCAATTGCTTTCCATGAAAAATTTTGAGGAATTCACCTATGAGGTATGGTGAATTTAAGCGATATGCAGCTCGCCTCGACATTTTTTAGAACTTCGAACTTGGAGTTATTAACTTAATTTTCTTATTGGGTAATGCTAAAAAGTTACGAAAAAGATTACCAAAATGCAATTGCTTTCCATGAAAAATTTCGAGGAATTCATCTATGAGGTGTGGTGAATTTAAGCGATATGCAGCTCGTCTCGACATTTTTTAGACGTTCGAACTTAAAAAATATTTACTTAATTTTCTTATTGGATAATGCTAAAAAATTACAAATGCAATTGCTTTCCATGAAAAATTTCGAGGAATTCACCTATGAGGTGTGGTGAATTTAAACGATATGCAGCTGGCCTCGACATTTTTTAGAAGTTCGAACGTAGAAATATTTACTTAATTTTTTAATTGGAAAATGCTGAAAAATCACGAAAAATACTACCAAAATGCAATTGCTTTCCATGAAAAATTTTCGACAAATTCACCTATGAGGTCTGGTGAATTTGAGCGATATGAAGCTCGACTCGACATTTTTTAGAAGTTCGAACTTAGAGTTATTTTCTTAATTTTTTTATTGGATAATGCTAAGAAATCACGAAAAACACTGCTAAAATACAATTGCTTTCCATGAAAAATTTGCGACGAATTCACCTATGAGCTGTGGTGAATTCAAGCGAATGGGATTCGTCTTGAATTTTTTTAAAAACTTAGAGATATTTACTTTATTTTCTTATTGGAAAAAGCTAAAAAATCACGAAAAATACTACCAAAATGCAATTGCGTTCCATGAAAAATTTGCGACAAATTCACCTATGAGGTGTGATGAATTTAAGCGATATGCAGCTGGTCTCGACATTTTTTAGAAGTTCGAACTTAGAAATATTTACCGAATTTTCTTATTGGATAATGCTAAGAAATCACGAAAAACACTACCAAAATGCAATTGCTTTCCATAAAAAATTTGCGACGAATTCACCTATAAGGTGTGGTGAATTTATGCGATATGCAGCTCGCCTCGACATTTTTTAGAAGTTCGAACTTAGAGTTATTTTCTTAATTTTCCTATTGGGTAATGCTAAAAAATCACAGAAAAACCCTACCAAAATGCAATTGCTTTCCATGAAAAATTTCGAGGAATTCACCTATGAGGTGTGGTGAATTTAAGCGATATGCAGCTCGTCTCGACATTTTTTAGAAGTTCGAACTTAGAGTTATTTATTTAATTTTTTTATTGGATAATGCTTAAAAATCACAAAAACACTATATTTATTTAATATTCTTGTTGGATAATGCTAAAAAATTACGAAAAAAACTACCAAAATGCCATTGCCTTCCATGAAAAATTTGCGACAAATTCACCAATGAGGTGTGGTGAATTTAAGCGATATGCAGCTCGTCTCGACATTTTTTAGACGTTTGAACTTAACAAATATTTACTTAATTTTCTTATTGGATAATGCTAAAAAATTACAAAAAACACTGCCAAAATGCAATTGCTTTCCATGAAAAATTTGCGACAGATTCACCTATGAGGTGTGATGAATTTAAGCGATATGCAGCTCGCCTCGACATTTTTTAGAACTTCGAACTTGGAGTTATTAACTTAATTTTCTTATTGGATAATTCTAAAAAATTACGAAAAACATTACCAAAATGCAATTGCTTTCCATGAAAAATTTTGAGGAATTCACCTATGAGGTGTGGTGAATTTAAGCGATTTGCGGCTCGTCTCGACATTTTTTAGAAGTTCGAACTTAGAGATATTTACTTAATTTTTTTATTGGGTAATGCTAAAAAATCACAAATGCAATTGCTTTCCATGAAAAATTTCGAGGAATTCACCTATGAGGTGTGGTGAATTTAAGCGATATGCAGCTCGCCTGGACATTTTTTAGAAGTTCGAACTTAGAGTTATTTTTTTTTTAATAATGCTAAGAAATCACGAAAAACACTACCAAAATACAATTGCTTTCCATGAAAAATTTGCGACAAATTCACCTATGAGGTGTGATGAATTTAAGCGATATGCAGCTGGTCTCGACATTTTTTAGAAGTTCGAACTTAGAAATATTTTTTTTTAATAATGCTAAGAAATCACGAAAAACACTATCAAAATGCAATTGCTTTCCATGAAAAATTTGCGACGAATTCACCTATGAGCTGTGGTGAATTCAAGCGACATGGAGTTCGTCTTGAATTTTTTTAAAAACTTAGAGATATTTACTTAATTTTCTTATTGGAAAATGCTAAAAAATCACGAAAAATACTACCAAAATGCAATTGCGTTCCATGAAAAATTTGCGACAAATTCACCTATGAGGTGTGGTGAATTTAAGCGATATGAAGCTCGTCTCGACATTTTTTAGAAGTTCGAACTTAGAAATATTTTTTTTTAATAATGCTAAGAAATCACGAAAAACACTACCAAAATACAATTGCATTTTTTAGAAGTTCGAACTTAGAAATATTTTTTTTTAATAATGCTAAGAAATCACGAAAAACACTATCAAAATGCAATTGTTTTCCATGAGAAATTTGCGACGAATTCACCTATGAGCTGTGGTGAATTCAAGCGACATGGAGTTCGTCTTGAATTTTTTTAAAAACTTAGAGATATTTACTTAATTTTCTCATTGGAAAATGCTAAAAAATCACGAAAAATACTACCCAAATGCAATTGCGTTCCATGAAAAATTTGCGACAAATTCACCTATGAGGTGTGGTGAATTTAAGCGATATGAAGCTCGTCTCGACATTTTTTAGAAGTTCGAACTTAGAAATATTTTTTTTTAATAATGCTAAGAAATCACGAAAAACACTACCAAAATACAATTGCTTTCCATGAAAAATTTGCGACAAATTCACCTATGAGGTGTGATGAATTTAAGCGATATGCAGCTCGTCTCCACGTTTTTTAGAAGTTCGAACTTAGAAATATTTACCGAATTTTCTTATTGGATAATGCTAAGAAATCACGAAAAACACTACCAAAATGCAATTGCTTTCCATGAAAAATTTGCGACAAATTCACCTATAAGGTGTGGTGAATTTAAGCGATATGCAACTCGCCTCGACATTTTTTAGAACTTCGAACTTAGGGTATTAACTTAATTTTCTTATTGGATAATGCTAAAAAATTACGAAAAACATTACCAAAATGCAATTGCTTTCCATGAAAAATTTCGAGGAATTCACCTATGAGGTGTGGTGAATTTAAGCGATATGCAGCTCGTCTCGCCATTTTTTAGAAGTTCGAACTTAAAGTTGTTTACTGAACTTCGAACTTAGAGTTACTAACTCAATTTTCTTATTGGATAATGCTAAAAAATTACGAAAAACATTACCAAAATGCAATTGCTTTCCATGAAAAATTTGCGACAAATTCACCTTTGAGATGTGGTGAATTTAAGCGATATGCAGCTCGTCTCGACATTTTTTAGAAGTTCGAACTTAAAGTTATTTACTGAACTTCGAACTTAGAGTTACTAACTCAATTTTCTTATTGGATAATGCTAAGAAATCACGAAAAACACTACCAAAATACAATTGCTTTCCATGAAAAATTTGCGACAAATTCACCTATGAGGTGTGATGAATTTAAGCGATATGCAGCTCGTCTCCACGTTTTTTAGAAGTTCGAACTTAGAAATATTTACCGAATATTCTTATTGGATAATGCTAAGAAATCACGAAAAACACTACCAAAATGCAATTGCTTTCCATAAAAAATTTGCGACGAATTCACCTATAAGGTGTTGTGAATTTAAGCGATATGCAGCTCGCCTCGACATTTTTTAGAAGTTCGAACTTAGAGTTATTTTCTTAATTTTCTTATTGGGTAATGCTTAAAAATCACAAAAAACACTACCAAAATGCAATTGCTTTCAATGAAAAATTTGCGACAAACTCACCTATGAGGTGTGGTGAATTTAGGCGATATACAGCTCGCCTCGACATTTTTTAGAAGTTCGAACTTAGAGTTATTTACTTAATTTTTTAATTGGATAATGCTTAAAAATCACAAAAAACACTACCAAAATGCAACTGCTTTCCATGAAAAATTTGCGACAAATTCAACTATGAGGTGTGATGAATTTAAGCTATATGCAGCTGGTCTCGACATTTTTTAGAAGTTCGAACTTAGAGATATTTACTTAAGTTTTTTATTGGGTAATGCTAAAAAATCATAAATGCAATTGCTTTCCAAGAAAAATTTTGAGGAATTCACCTATGAGGTGTGGTGAATTTAAACGATATGCAGCTGGTCACGACATTTTTTAGAAGTTCGAACTTAAAGTTATTTACTGAATTTTCTTATTGGATAATGTAAAAAAATCACAAAAACGCTATATATATTTAATATTCTTGTGGGATAATGCTTAAAAATCACAAAAAACACTACCAAAATGCAATTGCTTTCCATGAAAAATTTGCGACGAATTCACCTATAAGGTGTGGTGAATTTAAGCGATATGCAGCTCGCCTCGACATTTTTTAGAAGTTCGAACTTAGAAATATTTACTTAATTTTTTTATTGGGTAATGCTAAAAAATCACAAATGCAATTGCTTTCCAAGAAAAATTTCGAGGAATTCAGGTGTGGTGAATTTAAGCGATTTGCAGCTCGTCTCGACATTTTTTAGAAGTTCGAACTTAGAGATATTTACTTAATTTTTTTATTGGGTAATGCTAAAAAATCACAAATGCAATTGCTTTCAATAAAAATTTGCGACAAACTCACCTATGAGGAGTGGTGACTTTAAGCGATATGCAGCTCGTCTCGACATTTTTTAGAAGTTCGAACTTAGAAATATTTACCGAATTTTCTTATTGGATAATGCTAAGAAATCACGAAAAACACTACCAAAATGCAATTGCTTTCCATAAAAAATTTGCGATGAATTCACCTATAAGGTGTGGTGAATTTATGCGATATGCAGCTCGCCTCGACATTTTTTAGAAGTTCGAACTTAGAGTTATTTTCTTAATTTTCCTATTGGGTAATGCTAAAAAATCACAGAAAAACCCTACCAAAATGCAATTGCTTTCCATGAAAAATTTCGAGGAATTCATCTATGAGGTGTGGTGAATTTAAGCGATATGCAGCTCGCCTCGACATTTTTTAGAACTTCGAACTTGGAGTTATTAACTTAATTTTCTTATTGGATAATGCTAAAAAATTACGAAAAACATTACCAAAATGCAATTGCTTTCCATGAAAAATTTTGAGGAATTCACCTATGAGGTGTGGTGAATTTAAGCGATTTGCAGCTCGTCTCGACATTTTTTAGAAGATCGAACTTAGAGATGTTTACTTAATTTTTTTTAAGGGTAATGCTAAAAAATCAAAAATGCAATTGCTTTCCAAGAAAAATTTCGAGGAATTCAGGTGTGGTGAATTTAAGCGATTTGCAGCTCGTCTCGACATTTTTTAGAAGTTCGAACTTAGAGATATTTACTTAATTTTTTTATTGGGTAATGCTAAAAAATCACAAATGCAATTGCTTTCAATGAAAAATTTGCGACAAACTCACCTATGAGGTGTGGTGAATTTAAGCGATATGCAGCTCGCCTCGACATTTTTTAGAAGTTCGAACTTAGAGTTATTTACTTAATTTTTTAATTGGATAATGCTTAAAAATCACGAAAAACACTACCAAAATGCTATTGCTTTCCATGAAAAATTTGCGACGAATTCACCTATATGGTGTGGTGAATTTAAGCGATATGCAGCTCGTCGCGACATTTTTTAGAACTTTGAACTTAGAGTTATTAATGAAAAATTTGCGACAAATTCACCTATGAGGTGTGGTGAATCTAAGCGATATGCAGCTCGCCTCGACATTTTTTAGAAGTTCGAACTTAGAGTTATTTTCTTAATTTTCTTATTGGGTAATGCTTAAAAATCACAAAAAACACTACCAAAATGCAATTGCTTTCAATGAAAAATTTGCGACAAACTCACCTATGAGGTGTGGTGAATTTAAGCGATATGCAGCTCGCCTCGACATTTTTTAGAAGTTCGAACTTAGAGTTATTTACTTAATTTTTTAATTGGATAATGCTTAAAAATCACAAAAAACACTACCAAAATGCAATTGCTTTCCATGAAAAATTTGCGACAAATTCACCTATGAGGTGTGATGAATTTAAGCGATATGCAGCTGGTCTCGACATTTTTTAGAAGTTCGAACTTAGAAATATTTACCGAATTTTCTTATTGGATAATGCTAAGAAATCACGAAAAACACCACCAAAATGCAATTGCTTTCCATAAAAAATTTGCGACGAATTCACCTATAAGGTGTGGTGAATTTATGCGATATGCAGCTCGCCTCGACATTTTTTAGAAGTTCGAACTTAGAGTTGTTTTCTTAATTTTCCTATTGGGTAATGCTAAAAAATCACAGAAAAACCCTACCAAAATGCAATTGCTTTCCATGAAAAATTTCGAGGAATTCATCTATGAGGTGTGGTGAATTTAAGCGATATGCTGCTCGCCTCGACATTTTTTAGAACTTCGAACTTGGAGTTATTAACTTAATTTTCTTATTGGATAATGCTAAAAAATTACGAAAAAAACTACCAAAATGCCATTGCCTTCCATGAAAAATTTGCGACAAATTCACCAATGAGGTGTGGTGAATTTAAGCGATATGCAGCTCGCCTCGACATTTTTTAGAACTTCGAACTTGGAGTTATTAACTTAATTTTCTTATTGGGTAATGCTAAAAAGTTACGAAAAAGATTACCAAAATGCAATTGCTTTCCATGAAAAATTTCGAGGAATTCACCTATGAGGTGTGGTAAATTTAAGCGATTTTCAGCTCGTCTCGACATTTTTTAGAAGTTCGAACTTAGAGATATTTACTTAATTTTTTTATTGGGTAATGCTAAAAAATCACAAATGCAATTGCTTTCCATGAAAAATTTGGAGGAATTCACCTATGAGGTATGGTGAATTTAAGCGATATGCAGCTCGCCTCGACATTTTTTAGAACTTCGAACTTGGAGTTATTAACTTAATTTTCTTATTGGGTAATGCTAAAAAGTTACGAAAAAGATTACCAAAATGCAATTGCTTTCCATGAAAAATTTCGAGGAATTCATCTATGAGGTGTGGTGAATTTAAGCGATATGCAGCTCGTCTCGACATTTTTTAGACGTTCGAACTTAAAAAATATTTACTTAATTTTCTTATTGGATAATGCTAAAAAATTACGAAAAACACTGCCAAAATGCAATTGCTTTCCATGAAAAATTTGCGACAGATTCACCTATGAGGTGTGGTGAATTTAAGCGATATGCAGCTCGCCTCGACATTTTTTAGAACTTCGAACTTGGAGTTATTAACTTAATTTTCTTATTGGGTAATGCTAAAAAGTTACGAAAAAGATTACCAAAATGCAATTGCTTTCCATGAAAAATTTCGAGGAATTCACCTATGAGGTGTGGTAAATTTAAGCGATTTGCAGCTCGTCTCGACATTTTTTAGAAGTTCGAACTTAGAGATATTTACTTAATTTTTTTATTGGGTAATGCTAAAAAATCACAAATGCAATTGCTTTCCATGAAAAATTTTGAGGAATTCACCTATGAGGTATGGTGAATTTAAGCGATATGCAGCTCGCCTCGACATTTTTTAGAAGTTCGAACTTAGAGTTATTTTTTTTTTAATAATGCTAAGAAATCACGAAAAACACTACCAAAATACAATTGCTTTCCATGAAAAATTTGCGACAAATTCACCTATGAGGTGTGATGAATTTAAGCGATATGCAGCTGGTCTCGACATTTTTTAGAAGTTCGAACTTAGAAATATTTTTTTTTAATAATGCTAAGAAATCACGAAAAACACTACCAAAATACAATTGCTTTCCATGAAAAATTTGCGACAAATTCACCTATGAGGTGTGATGAATTTAAGCGATATGCAGCTCGCCTCGACATTTTTTAGAACTTCGAACTTGGAGTTATTAACTTAATTTTCTTATTGGATAATGCTAAAAAATTACGAAAAACATTACCAAAATGCAATTGCTTTCCATGAAAAATTTTGAGGAATTCACCTATGAGGTGTGGTGAATTTAAGCGATTTGCAGCTCGTCTCGACATTTTTTAGAAGTTCGAACTTAGAGATATTTACTTAATTTTTTTATTGGGTAATGCTAAAAAATCACAAATGCAATTGCTTTCCATGAAAAATTTCGAGGAATTCACCTATGAGGTGTGGTGAATTTAAGCGATATGCAGCTCGCCTGGACATTTTTTAGAAGTTCGAACTTAGAGTTATTTTTTTTTTAATAATGCTAAGAAATCACGAAAAACACTACCAAAATACAATTGCTTTCCATGAAAAATTTGCGACAAATTCACCTATGAGGTGTGATGAATTTAAGCGATATGCAGCTGGTCTCGACATTTTTTAGAAGTTCGAACTTAGAAATATTTTTTTTTAATAATGCTAAGAAATCACGAAAAACACTATCAAAATGCAATTGCTTTCCATGAAAAATTTGCGACGAATTCACCTATGAGCTGTGGTGAATTCAAGCGACATGGAGTTCGTCTTGAATTTTTTTAAAAACTTAGAGATATTTACTTAATTTTCTTATTGGAAAATGCTAAAAAATCACGAAAAATACTACCAAAATGCAATTGCGTTCCATGAAAAATTTGCGACAAATTCACCTATGAGGTGTGGTGAATTTAAGCGATATGAAGCTCGTCTCGACATTTTTTAGAAGTTCGAACTTAGAAATATTTTTTTTTAATAATGCTAAGAAATCACGAAAAACACTACCAAAATACAATTGCATTTTTTAGAAGTTCGAACTTAGAAATATTTTTTTTTAATAATGCTAAGAAATCACGAAAAACACTATCAAAATGCAATTGTTTTCCATGAGAAATTTGCGACGA
Source organism: Conops quadrifasciatus (assembly GCA_949752815.1). Lineage (NCBI taxonomy): Eukaryota > Metazoa > Arthropoda > Insecta > Diptera > Conopidae > Conops > Conops quadrifasciatus. The sequence goes on from OX457081.1 coordinate 7,932,778, forward strand.
ATTCACCTATGAGCTGTGGTGAATTCAAGCGACATGGAGTTCGTCTTGAATTTTTTTAAAAACTTAGAGATATTTACTTAATTTTCTCATTGGAAAATGCTAAAAAATCACGAAAAATACTACCCAAATGCAATTGCGTTCCATGAAAAATTTGCGACAAATTCACCTATGAGGTGTGGTGAATTTAAGCGATATGAAGCTCGTCTCGACATTTTTTAGAAGTTCGAACTTAGAAATATTTTTTTTTAATAATGCTAAGAAATCACGAAAAACACTACCAAAATACAATTGCTTTCCATGAAAAATTTGCGACAAATTCACCTATGAGGTGTGATGAATTTAAGCGATATGCAGCTCGTCTCCACGTTTTTTAGAAGTTCGAACTTAGAAATATTTACCGAATTTTCTTATTGGATAATGCTAAGAAATCACGAAAAACACTACCAAAATGCAATTGCTTTCCATGAAAAATTTGCGACAAATTCACCTATAAGGTGTGGTGAATTTAAGCGATATGCAACTCGCCTCGACATTTTTTAGAACTTCGAACTTAGGGTATTAACTTAATTTTCTTATTGGATAATGCTAAAAAATTACGAAAAACATTACCAAAATGCAATTGCTTTCCATGAAAAATTTCGAGGAATTCACCTATGAGGTGTGGTGAATTTAAGCGATATGCAGCTCGTCTCGCCATTTTTTAGAAGTTCGAACTTAAAGTTGTTTACTGAACTTCGAACTTAGAGTTACTAACTCAATTTTCTTATTGGATAATGCTAAAAAATTACGAAAAACATTACCAAAATGCAATTGCTTTCCATGAAAAATTTGCGACAAATTCACCTTTGAGATGTGGTGAATTTAAGCGATATGCAGCTCGTCTCGACATTTTTTAGAAGTTCGAACTTAAAGTTATTTACTGAACTTCGAACTTAGAGTTACTAACTCAATTTTCTTATTGGATAATGCTAAGAAATCACGAAAAACACTACCAAAATACAATTGCTTTCCATGAAAAATTTGCGACAAATTCACCTATGAGGTGTGATGAATTTAAGCGATATGCAGCTCGTCTCCACGTTTTTTAGAAGTTCGAACTTAGAAATATTTACCGAATATTCTTATTGGATAATGCTAAGAAATCACGAAAAACACTACCAAAATGCAATTGCTTTCCATAAAAAATTTGCGACGAATTCACCTATAAGGTGTTGTGAATTTAAGCGATATGCAGCTCGCCTCGACATTTTTTAGAAGTTCGAACTTAGAGTTATTTTCTTAATTTTCTTATTGGGTAATGCTTAAAAATCACAAAAAACACTACCAAAATGCAATTGCTTTCAATGAAAAATTTGCGACAAACTCACCTATGAGGTGTGGTGAATTTAGGCGATATACAGCTCGCCTCGACATTTTTTAGAAGTTCGAACTTAGAGTTATTTACTTAATTTTTTAATTGGATAATGCTTAAAAATCACAAAAAACACTACCAAAATGCAACTGCTTTCCATGAAAAATTTGCGACAAATTCAACTATGAGGTGTGATGAATTTAAGCTATATGCAGCTGGTCTCGACATTTTTTAGAAGTTCGAACTTAGAGATATTTACTTAAGTTTTTTATTGGGTAATGCTAAAAAATCATAAATGCAATTGCTTTCCAAGAAAAATTTTGAGGAATTCACCTATGAGGTGTGGTGAATTTAAACGATATGCAGCTGGTCACGACATTTTTTAGAAGTTCGAACTTAAAGTTATTTACTGAATTTTCTTATTGGATAATGTAAAAAAATCACAAAAACGCTATATATATTTAATATTCTTGTGGGATAATGCTTAAAAATCACAAAAAACACTACCAAAATGCAATTGCTTTCCATGAAAAATTTGCGACGAATTCACCTATAAGGTGTGGTGAATTTAAGCGATATGCAGCTCGCCTCGACATTTTTTAGAAGTTCGAACTTAGAAATATTTACTTAATTTTTTTATTGGGTAATGCTAAAAAATCACAAATGCAATTGCTTTCCAAGAAAAATTTCGAGGAATTCAGGTGTGGTGAATTTAAGCGATTTGCAGCTCGTCTCGACATTTTTTAGAAGTTCGAACTTAGAGATATTTACTTAATTTTTTTATTGGGTAATGCTAAAAAATCACAAATGCAATTGCTTTCAATAAAAATTTGCGACAAACTCACCTATGAGGAGTGGTGACTTTAAGCGATATGCAGCTCGTCTCGACATTTTTTAGAAGTTCGAACTTAGAAATATTTACCGAATTTTCTTATTGGATAATGCTAAGAAATCACGAAAAACACTACCAAAATGCAATTGCTTTCCATAAAAAATTTGCGATGAATTCACCTATAAGGTGTGGTGAATTTATGCGATATGCAGCTCGCCTCGACATTTTTTAGAAGTTCGAACTTAGAGTTATTTTCTTAATTTTCCTATTGGGTAATGCTAAAAAATCACAGAAAAACCCTACCAAAATGCAATTGCTTTCCATGAAAAATTTCGAGGAATTCATCTATGAGGTGTGGTGAATTTAAGCGATATGCAGCTCGCCTCGACATTTTTTAGAACTTCGAACTTGGAGTTATTAACTTAATTTTCTTATTGGATAATGCTAAAAAATTACGAAAAACATTACCAAAATGCAATTGCTTTCCATGAAAAATTTTGAGGAATTCACCTATGAGGTGTGGTGAATTTAAGCGATTTGCAGCTCGTCTCGACATTTTTTAGAAGATCGAACTTAGAGATGTTTACTTAATTTTTTTTAAGGGTAATGCTAAAAAATCAAAAATGCAATTGCTTTCCAAGAAAAATTTCGAGGAATTCAGGTGTGGTGAATTTAAGCGATTTGCAGCTCGTCTCGACATTTTTTAGAAGTTCGAACTTAGAGATATTTACTTAATTTTTTTATTGGGTAATGCTAAAAAATCACAAATGCAATTGCTTTCAATGAAAAATTTGCGACAAACTCACCTATGAGGTGTGGTGAATTTAAGCGATATGCAGCTCGCCTCGACATTTTTTAGAAGTTCGAACTTAGAGTTATTTACTTAATTTTTTAATTGGATAATGCTTAAAAATCACGAAAAACACTACCAAAATGCTATTGCTTTCCATGAAAAATTTGCGACGAATTCACCTATATGGTGTGGTGAATTTAAGCGATATGCAGCTCGTCGCGACATTTTTTAGAACTTTGAACTTAGAGTTATTAATGAAAAATTTGCGACAAATTCACCTATGAGGTGTGGTGAATCTAAGCGATATGCAGCTCGCCTCGACATTTTTTAGAAGTTCGAACTTAGAGTTATTTTCTTAATTTTCTTATTGGGTAATGCTTAAAAATCACAAAAAACACTACCAAAATGCAATTGCTTTCAATGAAAAATTTGCGACAAACTCACCTATGAGGTGTGGTGAATTTAAGCGATATGCAGCTCGCCTCGACATTTTTTAGAAGTTCGAACTTAGAGTTATTTACTTAATTTTTTAATTGGATAATGCTTAAAAATCACAAAAAACACTACCAAAATGCAATTGCTTTCCATGAAAAATTTGCGACAAATTCACCTATGAGGTGTGATGAATTTAAGCGATATGCAGCTGGTCTCGACATTTTTTAGAAGTTCGAACTTAGAAATATTTACCGAATTTTCTTATTGGATAATGCTAAGAAATCACGAAAAACACCACCAAAATGCAATTGCTTTCCATAAAAAATTTGCGACGAATTCACCTATAAGGTGTGGTGAATTTATGCGATATGCAGCTCGCCTCGACATTTTTTAGAAGTTCGAACTTAGAGTTGTTTTCTTAATTTTCCTATTGGGTAATGCTAAAAAATCACAGAAAAACCCTACCAAAATGCAATTGCTTTCCATGAAAAATTTCGAGGAATTCATCTATGAGGTGTGGTGAATTTAAGCGATATGCTGCTCGCCTCGACATTTTTTAGAACTTCGAACTTGGAGTTATTAACTTAATTTTCTTATTGGATAATGCTAAAAAATTACGAAAAAAACTACCAAAATGCCATTGCCTTCCATGAAAAATTTGCGACAAATTCACCAATGAGGTGTGGTGAATTTAAGCGATATGCAGCTCGCCTCGACATTTTTTAGAACTTCGAACTTGGAGTTATTAACTTAATTTTCTTATTGGGTAATGCTAAAAAGTTACGAAAAAGATTACCAAAATGCAATTGCTTTCCATGAAAAATTTCGAGGAATTCACCTATGAGGTGTGGTAAATTTAAGCGATTTTCAGCTCGTCTCGACATTTTTTAGAAGTTCGAACTTAGAGATATTTACTTAATTTTTTTATTGGGTAATGCTAAAAAATCACAAATGCAATTGCTTTCCATGAAAAATTTGGAGGAATTCACCTATGAGGTATGGTGAATTTAAGCGATATGCAGCTCGCCTCGACATTTTTTAGAACTTCGAACTTGGAGTTATTAACTTAATTTTCTTATTGGGTAATGCTAAAAAGTTACGAAAAAGATTACCAAAATGCAATTGCTTTCCATGAAAAATTTCGAGGAATTCATCTATGAGGTGTGGTGAATTTAAGCGATATGCAGCTCGTCTCGACATTTTTTAGACGTTCGAACTTAAAAAATATTTACTTAATTTTCTTATTGGATAATGCTAAAAAATTACGAAAAACACTGCCAAAATGCAATTGCTTTCCATGAAAAATTTGCGACAGATTCACCTATGAGGTGTGGTGAATTTAAGCGATATGCAGCTCGCCTCGACATTTTTTAGAACTTCGAACTTGGAGTTATTAACTTAATTTTCTTATTGGGTAATGCTAAAAAGTTACGAAAAAGATTACCAAAATGCAATTGCTTTCCATGAAAAATTTCGAGGAATTCACCTATGAGGTGTGGTAAATTTAAGCGATTTTCAGCTCGTCTCGACATTTTTTAGAAGTTCGAACTTAGAGATATTTACTTAATTTTTTTATTGGGTAATGCTAAAAAATCACAAATGCAATTGCTTTCCATGAAAAATTTTGAGGAATTCACCTATGAGGTATGGTGAATTTAAGCGATATGCAGCTCGCCTCGACATTTTTTAGAACTTCGAACTTGGAGTTATTAACTTAATTTTCTTATTGGGTAATGCTAAAAAGTTACGAAAAAGATTACCAAAATGCAATTGCTTTCCATGAAAAATTTCGAGGAATTCACCTATGAGGTGTGGTGAATTTAAGCGATATGCAGCTCGTCTCGCCATTTTTTAGAAGTTCGAACTTAAAGTTGTTTACTGAACTTCGAACTTAGAGTTACTAACTCAATTTTCTTATTGGATAATGCTAAAAAATTACGAAAAACATTACCAAAATGCAATTGCTTTCCATGAAAAATTTGCGACAAATTCACCTTTGAGATGTGGTGAATTTAAGCGATATGCAGCTCGTCTCGACATTTTTTAGAAGTTCGAACTTAAAGTTATTTACTGAACTTCGAACTTAGAGTTACTAACTCAATTTTCTTATTGGATAATGCTAAGAAATCACGAAAAACACTACCAAAATACAATTGCTTTCCACGAAAAATTTGCGACAAATTCACCTATGAGGTGTGATGAATTTAAGCGATATGCAGCTCGTCTCCACGTTTTTTAGAAGTTCGAACTTAGAAATATTTACCGAATATTCTTATTGGATAATGCTAAGAAATCACGAAAAACACTACCAAAATGCAATTGCTTTCCATAAAAAATTTGCGACGAATTCACCTATAAGGTGTTGTGAATTTAAGCGATATGCAGCTCGCCTCGACATTTTTTAGAAGTTCGAACTTAGAGTTATTTTCTTAATTTTCTTATTGGGTAATGCTTAAAAATCACAAAAAACACTACCAAAATGCAATTGCTTTCAATGAAAAATTTGCGACAAACTCACCTATGAGGTGTGGTGAATTTAGGCGATATACAGCTCGCCTCGACATTTTTTAGAAGTTCGAACTTAGAGTTATTTACTTAATTTTTTAATTGGATAATGCTTAAAAATCACAAAAAACACTACCAAAATGCAACTGCTTTCCATGAAAAATTTGCGACAAATTCAACTATGAGGTGTGATGAATTTAAGCTATATGCAGCTGGTCTCGACATTTTTTAGAAGTTCCAACTTAGAAATATTTACCGAATATTCTTATTGGATAATGCTAAGAAATCACGAAAAACACTACCAAAATGCAATTGCTTTCCATAAAAAATTTGCGACGAATTCACCTATAAGGTGTGGTGAATTTATGCGATATGCAGCTCGCCTCGACATTTTTTAGAAGTTCGAACTTAGAGTTATTTACTTAATTTTTTAAATGGATAATGCTTAAAAATCACAAAAAACACTACCAAAATGCAACTGCTTTCCATGAAAAATTTGCGACAAATTCACCTATCAGGTGTGATGAATTTAAGCTATATGCAGCTGGTCTCGACATTTTTTAGAAGTTCGAACTTAGAGATATTTACTTAAGTTTTTTATTGGGTAATGCTAAAAAATCATAAATGCAATTGCTTTCCAAGAAAAATTTTGAGGAATTCACCTATGAGGTGTGGTGAATTTAAACGATATGCAGCTGGTCACGACATTTTTTAGAAGTTCGAACTTAAAGTTATTTACTGAATTTTCTTATTGGATAATGTAAAAAAATCACAAAAACGCTATATATATTTAATATTCTTGTGGGATAATGCTTAAAAATCACAAAAAACACTACCAAAATGCAATTGCTTTCCATGAAAAATTTGCGACGAATTCACCTATAAGGTGTGGTGAATTTAAGCGATATGCAGCTCGCCTCGACATTTTTTAGAAGTTCGAACTTAGAAATATTTACTTAATTTTTTTATTGGGTAATGCTAAAAAATCACAAATGCAATTGCTTTCCAAGAAAAATTTCGAGGAATTCAGGTGTGGTGAATTTAAGCGATTTGCAGCTCGTCTCGACATTTTTTAGAAGTTCGAACTTAGAGATATTTACTTAATTTTTTTATTGGGTAATGCTAAAAAATCACAAATGCAATTGCTTTCAATAAAAATTTGCGACAAACTCACCTATGAGGAGTGGTGACTTTAAGCGATATGCAGCTCGTCTCGACATTTTTTAGAAGTTCGAACTTAGAAATATTTACCGAATTTTCTTATTGGATAATGTTAAGAAATCACGAAAAACACTACCAAAATGCAATTGCTTTCCATAAAAAATTTGCGATGAATTCACCTATAAGGTGTGGTGAATTTATGCGATATGCAGCTCGCCTCGACATTTTTTAGAAGTTCGAACTTAGAGTTATTTTCTTAATTTTCCTATTGGGTAATGCTAAAAAATCACAGAAAAACCCTACCAAAATGCAATTGCTTTCCATGAAAAATTTCGAGGAATTCATCTATGAGGTGTGGTGAATTTAAGCGATATGCAGCTCGCCTCGACATTTTTTAGAACTTCGAACTTGGAGTTATTAACTTAATTTTCTTATTGGATAATGCTAAAAAATTACGAAAAACATTACCAAAATGCAATTGCTTTCCATGAAAAATTTTGAGGAATTCACCTATGAGGTGTGGTGAATTTAAGCGATTTGCAGCTCGTCTCGACATTTTTTAGAAGATCGAACTTAGAGATGTTTACTTAATTTTTTTTAAGGGTAATGCTAAAAAATCAAAAATGCAATTGCTTTCCAAGAAAAATTTCGAGGAATTCAGGTGTGGTGAATTTAAGCGATTTGCAGCTCGTCTCGACATTTTTTAGAAGTTCGAACTTAGAGATATTTACTTAATTTTTTTATTGGGTAATGCTAAAAAATCACAAATGCAATTGCTTTCAATGAAAAATTTGCGACAAACTCACCTATGAGGTGTGGTGAATTTAAGCGATATGCAGCTCGCCTCGACATTTTTTAGAAGTTCGAACTTAGAGTTATTTACTTAATTTTTTAATTGGATAATGCTTAAAAATCACGAAAAACACTACCAAAATGCTATTGCTTTCCATGAAAAATTTGCGACGAATTCACCTATATGGTGTGGTGAATTTAAGCGATATGCAGCTCGTCGCGACATTTTTTAGAACTTTGAACTTAGAGTTATTAATGAAAAATTTGCGACAAATTCACCTATGAGGTGTGGTGAATCTAAGCGATATGCAGCTCGCCTCGACATTTTTTAGAAGTTCGAACTTAGAGTTATTTTCTTAATTTTCTTATTGGGTAATGCTTAAAAATCACAAAAAACACTACCAAAATGCAATTGCTTTCAATGAAAAATTTGCGACAAACTCACCTATGAGGTGTGGTGAATTTAAGCGATATGCAGCTCGCCTCGACATTTTTTAGAAGTTCGAACTTAGAGTTATTTACTTAATTTTTTAATTGGATAATGCTTAAAAATCACAAAAAACACTACCAAAATGCAATTGCTTTCCATGAAAAATTTGCGACAAATTCACCTATGAGGTGTGATGAATTTAAGCGATATGCAGCTGGTCTCGACATTTTTTAGAAGTTCGAACTTAGAAATATTTACCGAATTTTCTTATTGGATAATGCTAAGAAATCACGAAAAACACCACCAAAATGCAATTGCTTTCCATAAAAAATTTGCGACGAATTCACCTATAAGGTGTGGTGAATTTATGCGATATGCAGCTCGCCTCGACATTTTTTAGAAGTTCGAACTTAGAGTTGTTTTCTTAATTTTCCTATTGGGTAATGCTAAAAAATCACAGAAAAACCCTACCAAAATGCAATTGCTTTCCATGAAAAATTTCGAGGAATTCATCTATGAGGTGTGGTGAATTTAAGCGATATGCTGCTCGCCTCGACATTTTTTAGAACTTCGAACTTGGAGTTATTAACTTAATTTTCTTATTGGATAATGCTAAAAAATTACGAAAAAAACTACCAAAATGCCATTGCCTTCCATGAAAAATTTGCGACAAATTCACCAATGAGGTGTGGTGAATTTAAGCGATATGCAGCTCGCCTCGACATTTTTTAGAACTTCGAACTTGGAGTTATTAACTTAATTTTCTTATTGGGTAATGCTAAAAAGTTACGAAAAAGATTACCAAAATGCAATTGCTTTCCATGAAAAATTTCGAGGAATTCACCTATGAGGTGTGGTAAATTTAAGCGATTTTCAGCTCGTCTCGACATTTTTTAGAAGTTCGAACTTAGAGATATTTACTTAATTTTTTTATTGGGTAATGCTAAAAAATCACAAATGCAATTGCTTTCCATGAAAAATTTTGAGGAATTCACCTATGAGGTATGGTGAATTTAAGCGATATGCAGCTCGCCTCGACATTTTTTAGAACTTCGAACTTGGAGTTATTAACTTAATTTTCTTATTGGGTAATGCTAAAAAGTTACGAAAAAGATTACCAAAATGCAATTGCTTTCCATGAAAAATTTCGAGGAATTCATCTATGAGGTGTGGTGAATTTAAGCGATATGCAGCTCGTCTCGACATTTTTTAGACGTTCGAACTTAAAAAATATTTACTTAATTTTCTTATTGGATAATGCTAAAAAATTACGAAAAACACTGCCAAAATGCAATTGCTTTCCATGAAAAATTTGCGACAGATTCACCTATGAGGTGTGGTGAATTTAAGCGATATGCAGCTCGCCTCGACATTTTTTAGAACTTCGAACTTGGAGTTATTAACTAAATTTTCTTATTGGGTAATGCTAAAAAGTTACGAAAAAGATTACCAAAATGCAATTGCTTTCCATGAAAAATTTCGAGGAATTCACCTATGAGGTGTGGTAAATTTAAGCGATTTTCAGCTCGTCTCGACATTTTTTAGAAGTTCGAACTTAGAGATATTTACTTAATTTTTTTATTGGGTAATGCTAAAAAATCACAAATGCAATTGCTTTCCATGAAAACTTTTGAGGAATTCACCTATGAGGTATGGTGAATTTAAGCGATATGCAGCTCGCCTCGACATTTTTTAGAAATTCGAACTTAGTTATTTTCTTAATTTTTTTAATGGGTAATGCTTAAAACTCACGAAAAACACTACGAAAATGCAATTAGTTTCCATGAAAAATTTGCGACAAATTCACATATGAGGTGTGGTGTATTACAGCGATATGCAGCTGGCCTCCACATTTTTTATAAGTTTGAACTTAGAGTTATTTATTAAATTTTTTAATTGGATAATGCTTAAAAATCACAAAAAACACTACCAAAATGCAATTGCTTTTCATGAAAAATTTGCGACAAATTCACCTATGAGGTGTGGTGAATTTAAACGATATGCAGCTGGCCTCGACATTTTTTAGAAGTTCGAACGTAGAAATATTTACTTAATTTTTTAATTGGAAAATGCTGAAAAATCACGAAAAATACTACCAAAATGCAATTGCTTTCCATAAAAAATTTGCGACAAATTCACCTATGAGGTGTGATGAATTTAAGCGATATGCAGCTGGTCTCGACATTTTTTAGAAGTTCGAACTAAGAAATATTTTTTTTTAATAATGCTAAGAAATCACGAAAAACACTATCAAAATGCAATTGCTTTCCATGAAAAATTTGCGACGAATTCACCTATGAGCTGTGGTGAATTCAAGCGAATGGGATTCCTCTTGAATTTTTTTAAAAACTTAGAGATATTTACTTTATTTTCTTATTGGAAAAAGCTAAAAAATCACGAAAAATACTACCAAAATGCAATTGCGTTCCATGAAAAATTTGCGACAAATTCACCTATGAGGTGTGATGAATTTAAGCGATATGCAGCTGGTCTCGACATTTTTTAGAAGTTCGAACTTAGAAATATTTACCGAATTTTCTTATTGGATAATGCTAAGAAATCACGAAAAACACTACCAAAATGCAATTGCTTTCCATAAAAAATTTGCGACGAATTCACCTATAAGGTGTGGTGAATTTATGCGATATGCAGCTCGCCTCGACATTTTTTAGAAGTTCGAACTTAGAGTTATTTTCTTAATTTTCCTATTGGGTAATGCTAAAAAATCACAGAAAAACCCTACCAAAATGCAATTGCTTTCCATGAAAAATTTCGAGGAATTCACCTATGAGGTGTGGTGAATTTAAGCGATATGCAGCTCGTCTCGACATTTTTTAGAAGTTCGAACTTAGAGTTATTTATTTAATTTTTTTATTGGATAATGCTTAAAAATCACAAAAACACTATATTTATTTAATATTCTTGTTGGATAATGCTAAAAAATTACGAAAAAAACTACCAAAATGCCATTGCCTTCCATGAAAAATTTGCGACAAATTCACCAATGAGGTGTGGTGAATTTAAGCGATATGCAGCTCGTCTCGACATTTTTTAGACGTTTGAACTTAACAAATATTTACTTAATTTTCTTATTGGATAATGCTAAAAAATTACAAAAAACACTGCCAAAATGCAATTGCTTTCCATGAAAAATTTGCGACAGATTCACCTATGAGGTGTGATGAATTTAAGCGATATGCAGCTCGCCTCGACATTTTTTAGAACTTCGAACTTGGAGTTATTAACTTAATTTTCTTATTGGATAATTCTAAAAAATTACGAAAAACATTACCAAAATGCAATTGCTTTCCATGAAAAATTTTGAGGAATTCACCTATGAGGTGTGGTGAATTTAAGCGATTTGCAGCTCGTCTCGACATTTTTTAGAAGTTCGAACTTAGAGATATTTACTTAATTTTTTTATTGGGTAATGCTAAAAAATCACAAATGCAATTGCTTTCCATGAAAAATTTCGAGAAATTCACCTATGAGGTGTGGTGAATTTAAGCGATATGCAGCTCGCCTGGACATTTTTTAGAAGTTCGAACTTAGAGTTATTTTTTTTTTAATAATGCTAAGAAATCACGAAAAACACTACCAAAATACAATTGCTTTCCATGAAAAATTTGCGACAAATTCACCTATGAGGTGTGATGAATTTAAGCGATATGCAGCTGGTCTCGACATTTTTTAGAAGTTCGAACTTAGAAATATTTTTTTTTAATAATGCTAAGAAATCACGAAAAACACTATCAAAATGCAATTGCTTTTCATGAAAAATTTGCGACGAATTCACCTATGAGCTGTGGTGAATTCAAGCGACATGGAGTTCGTCTTGAATTTTTTTAAAAACTTAGAGATATTTACTTAATTTTCTTATTGGAAAATGCTAAAAAATCACGAAAAATACTACCAAAATGCAATTGCGTTCCATGAAAAATTTGCGACAAATTCACCTATGAGGTGTGGTGAATTTAAGCGATATGAAGCTCGTCTCGACATTTTTTAGAAGTTCGAACTTAGAGATATTTACTTAATTTTTTTATTGGGTAATGCTAAAAAATCACAAATGCAATTGCTTTCCATGAAAAATTTCGAGAAATTCACCTATGAGGTGTGGTGAATTTAAGCGATATGAAGCTCGTCTCGACATTTTTTAGAAGTTCGAACTTAGAAATATTTTTTTTTAATAATGCTAAGAAATCACGAAAAACACTACCAAAATACAATTGCTTTCCATGAAAAATTTGCGACAAATTCACCTATGAGGTGTGATGAATTTAAGCGATATGCAGCTCGTCTCCACGTTTTTTAGAAGTTCGAACTTAGAAATATTTACCGAATTTTCTTATTGGATAATGCTAAGAAATCACGAAAAACACTACCAAAATGCAATTGCTTTCCATGAAAAATTTGCGACAAATTCACCTATAAGGTGTGGTGAATTTAAGCGATATGCAACTCGCCTCGACATTTTTTAGAAGTTCGAACTTAGAAATATTTACCGAATATTCTTATTGGATAATGCTAAGAAATTACGAAAAACATTACCAAAATGCAATTGCTTTCCATGAAAAATTTCGAGGAATTCACCTATGAGGTGTGGTGAATTTAAGCGATATGCAGCTCGTCTCGCCATTTTTTAGAAGTTCGAACTTAAAGTTGTTTACTGAACTTCGAACTTAGAGTTACTAACTCAATTTTCTTATTGGATAATGCTAAAAAATTACGAAAAACATTACCAAAATGCAATTGCTTTCCATGAAAAATTTCGAGGAATTCACCTATGAGGTGTGGTGAATTTAAGCGATATGCAGCTCGTCTCGCCATTTTTTAGAAGTTCGAACTTAAAGTTGTTTACTGAACTTCGAACTTAGAGTTACTAACTCAATTTTCTTATTGGATAATGCTAAAAAATTACGAAAAACATTACCAAAATGCAATTGCTTTCCATGAAAAATTTGCGACAAATTCACCTTTGAGATGTGGTGAATTTAAGCGATATGCAGCTCGTCTCGACATTTTTTAGAAGTTCGAACTTAAAGTTATTTACTGAACTTCGAACTTAGAGTTACTAACTCAATTTTCTTATTGGATAATGCTAAGAAATCACGAAAAACACTACCAAAATACAATTGCTTTCCATGAAAAATTTGCGACAAATTCACCTATGAGGTGTGATGAATTTAAGCGATATGCAGCTCGTCTCCACGTTTTTTAGAAGTTCGAACTTAGAAATATTTACCGAATATTCTTATTGGATAATGCTAAGAAATCACGAAAAACACTACCAAAATGCAACTGCTTTCCATAAAAAATTTGCGACGAATTCACCTATAAGGTGTTGTGAATTTAAGCGATATGCAGCTCGCCTCGACATTTTTTAGAAGTTCGAACTTAGAGTTATTTTCTTAATTTTCTTATTGGGTAATGCTTAAAAATCACAAAAAACACTACCAAAATGCAATTGCTTTCAATGAAAAATTTGCGACAAACTCACCTATGAGGTGTGGTGAATTTAGGCGATATACAGCTCGCCTCGACATTTTTTAGAAGTTCGAACTTAGAGTTATTTACTTAATTTTTTAATTGGATAATGCTTAAAAATCACAAAAAACACTACCAAAATGCAACTGCTTTCCATGAAAAATTTGCGACAAATTCAACTATGAGGTGTGATGAATTTAAGCTATATGCAGCTGGTCTCGACATTTTTTAGAAGTTCCAACTTAGAAATATTTACCGAATATTCTTATTGGATAATGCTAAGAAATCACGAAAAACACTACCAAAATGCAATTGCTTTTCATAAAAAATTTGCGACGAATTCACCTATAAGGTGTGGTGAATTTATGCGATATGCAGCTCGCCTCGACATTTTTTAGAAGTTCGAACTTAGAGTTATTTACTTAATTTTTTAATTGGATAATGCTTAAAAATCACAAAAAACACTACCAAAATGCAACTGCTTTCCATGAAAAATTTGCGACAAATTCACCTATGAGGTGTGATGAATTTAAGCTATATGCAGCTGGTCTCGACATTTTTTAGAAGTTCGAACTTAGAGATATTTACTTAAGTTTTTTATTGGGTAATGCTAAAAAATCATAAATGCAATTGCTTTCCAAGAAAAATTTTGAGGAATTCACCTATGAGGTGTGGTGAATTTAAACGATATGCAGCTGGTCACGACATTTTTTAGAAGTTCGAACTTAAAGTTATTTACTGAATTTTCTTATTGGATATTGTAAAAAAATCACAAAAACGCTATATATATTTAATATTCTTGTGGGATAATGCTTAAAAATCACAAAAAACACTACCAAAATGCAATTGCTTTCCATGAAAAATTTGCGACGAATTCACCTATAAGGTGTGGTGAATTTAAGCGATATGCAGCTCGCCTCGACATTTTTTAGAAGTTCGAACTTAGAAATATTTACTTAATTTTTTTATTGGGTAATGCTAAAAAATCACAAATGCAATTGCTTTCCAAGAAAAATTTCGAGGAATTCAGGTGTGGTGAATTTAAGCGATTTGCAGCTCGTCTCGACATTTTTTAGAAGTTCGAACTTAGAGATATTTACTTAATTTTTTTATTGGGTAATGCTAAAAAATCACAAATGCAATTGCTTTCAATAAAAATTTGCGACAAACTCACCTATGAGGAGTGGTGACTTTAAGCGATATGCAGCTCGTCTCGACATTTTTTAGAAGTTCGAACTTAGAAATATTTACCGAATTTTCTTATTGGATAATGCTAAGAAATCACGAAAAACACTACCAAAATGCAATTGCTTTCCATAAAAAATTTGCGATGAATTCACCTATAAGGTGTGGTGAATTTATGCGATATGCAGCTCGCCTCGACATTTTTTAGAAGTTCGAACTTAGAGTTATTTTCTTAATTTTCCTATTGGGTAATGCTAAAAAATCACAGAAAAACCCTACCAAAATGCAATTGCTTTCCATGAAAAATTTCGAGGAATTCATCTATGAGGTGTGGTGAATTTAAGCGATATGCAGCTCGCCTCGACATTTTTTAGAACTTCGAACTTGGAGTTATTAACTTAATTTTCTTATTGGATAATGCTAAAAAATTACGAAAAACATTACCAAAATGCAATTGCTTTCCATGAAAAATTTTGAGGAATTCACCTATGAGGTGTGGTGAATTTAAGCGATTTGCAGCTCGTCTCGACATTTTTTAGAAGATCGAACTTAGAGATGTTTACTTAATTTTTTTTAAGGGTAATGCTAAAAAATCAAAAATGCAATTGCTTTCCAAGAAAAATTTCGAGGAATTCAGGTGTGGTGAATTTAAGCGATTTGCAGCTCGTCTCGACATTTTTTAGAAGTTCGAACTTAGAGATATTTACTTAATTTTTTTATTGGGTAATGCTAAAAAATCACAAATGCAATTGCTTTCAATGAAAAATTTGCGACAAACTCACCTATGAGGTGTGGTGAATTTAAGCGATATGCAGCTCGCCTCGACATTTTTTAGAAGTTCGAACTTAGAGTTATTTTCTTAATTTTCTTATTGGGTAATGCTTAAAAATCACAAACAACACTACCAAAATGCAATTGCTTTCCATGAAAAATTTGCGACAAATTCACCAATGAGGTGTGGTGAATTTAAGCGATATGCAGCTCGTCTCGACATTTTTTATAACTTCGAACTTAGAGTTATTAACTTAATTTTCTTATTGGATAATGCTAAGAAATCACGAAAAACACTACGAAAATGACCTTGCTTTCCATGAAAAATTTGTGACAAATTCACCTATGAGGTGTGGTGAATTTAAGCGATATGAAGCTCGTCTCGACATTTTTTAGAAGTACGAACTCAAAGTTATTTACTTAATTTTATTATTGGATAATGCTAAAAAATCACAAAAACACTATATTTATTTAATATTCTCGTTGGATAATAATAAAAAAATTACGAAAAACACTACCAAAATGCAATTGCTTTCCATGAAAAATTTGCGATAAATTCATCTATGAGATATGGTACGTCGCGAAATTTTATAAGAAGTTCGAACTTAGAAATATTTACTTGATTTTTTTATTGGATAATGCTACAAAATCACGAAAAACCCCACCAAAATGCAATTGCTTTCCATGAAAAATTTGCGAGGAATTCACTAATGGGGTGTGGTGAATTTAAGCGATATGCAGTTCGTCTCGACATTTTTTAGAACTTCGAACTTAGAGTTATTTACTTAATTTTTTAATTGGATAATGCTTAAAAATCACAAAAAAAACTACCAAAATGCAATTGCTTTCCATGAAAAATTTGCGACAAATTCACCTAGGAGGTGCGATGAATTTAAGTGATATGCAGCTCGCCTCGACATTTTTTAAAAGTTCGAACTTAACTCTAAGTTCGCTTTACTTAATTTTCTTATTGGATAATGCTTAAAAATAAAAAAAACCCTACCAAAATGCAATTGCTTTCCGTGAAAAATTGGCGACAAATTCATCTATGAGGTGTGGTGAATTTAAGCGATATGCAGCTGGTCTCGACATTTTTTAGAAGTTCGAACTTAGAAATATTTTCTTAATTTTCTTATTGGATAATCCGAATCCGCTTCCTCTCTTGCTCGAGAGAAGCCTCTCGTGGTGGAAACCGGGGATTCCGACGTTGGGTCGGAAGGTGACATTACGAAGAGGCTCTCTCTAACCACCCTAGATGAGGAATATCTGCTCGCTTCCGGTTCAGAGCTGGAGGATACTGTGGTGGAGGTAGTCAAAGGGCGCCGTGGATCTGCGGCTGATCCAGATTAACCTTCACCACTGCAAAGCAGCGTCGGCTGCTCTTATTCTTCGTCTTTCCAGGGATGAAGATGACGTCGCTCTAATCCAAGAACCTTGGGTCATTCAAGGCCAGGTGTGTGGACTACGGGCTCCAGGATACACACTTTACTACAGGAGGGGTGAAGGTAGGCCCAGGACCTGTATTCTATTGAAGAGTAAATATAATGGTTTTCTTCTTAATAATTTCAGTGTAGGCGATGTCACCACTGTAGCGGTGGAGGCCAGAGACAGGCTATACTGGCTGGCCTCTATCTATATAGCATCCGAGCAGGTGGATCCTCCGTCAGCCGTCACTAGAGCTCTGGTGGAGGCGGCACAGCGCTGTGAGGCGGGACTGGTCATTGCATGCGATGCAAATGCACACCATACCATCTGGGGCAGCTCCAACACAAACGAGAGAGGTGAGTCGCTCTTTGATTTCATTTTAAGCGAAAATCTACATATATGTAATATAGGGAGTGAACCAACCTTCATTACTAGGAATAGAAGGGAAGTTCTGGACCTTACAATTGTTTGTCAGGAAATTGGTTCTCATATCAGCAATTGGAGGGTCTCGAACGAACATTCATTCTCTGACCATAGGTACATTGTTTTTGCCCTTGGTGGGCTCCCTGTTGACCAAATTCAGTCTTTTAGAAATATCAGGAGAACAGATTGGTCTAAGTATAGGGCTTAGGTTGAGACTTTGCTGTCTGTCGGTCCGGGAATAATAACAAATTATACTGAATTAGATAAGAAGGTCGGACTCTTCTCTAATGCCCTTAATAAGGCATTTGAAAAAGGCTTTCAATGAAAAATTTCCGACAAACTCACCTATGAGGTGTGGTGAATTTAAGCGATATGCAGCTCGCCTCGACATTTTTAAGAAGTTCGAACTTAGAGTTATTTACTTAATTTTCTTATTGGATAATGCTAAGAAATCACGAAAAACACTATCAAAATGCAATTGCTTTCCATGAAAAATTTGCGACAAATTCACCTATGAGGTGTGGTGAATTTTAGCGATATGCAGCTCGTCTCGACAGTTTTTAGAAGTTCTAACTTTGAGTTCTTTACTTAATTTTCTTATTGGATAATGCTTAAAAATCACAAAAAACACTACCAAAATGCAATTGCTTTCCATGAAAAATTTTGCGACAAATTCACTTATAAGGTGTGGTGAATTTTAGCGATATGCAGCTCGCCTCGACATTTCTTAGAAGTTTGAACGTAGAAATATTTACCGAATTTTCTTATTCGATAATGCTAAGAAATCACGAAAAACAATACCAAAATGCAATTGCTTTCCATAAACAATTTGCGACAAATTCACCTATGAGGTGTGATGAATTTGAGCGATTTGCAGCTGGTGAATTTAAGCGATATGCAGCTCGCCTCGACATTTTTTAGAAGTACGAACTCAAAGTTATTTACTTAATTTTATTATTGGATAATGCTAAAAAATCACAAAAACACTATATTTATTTAATATTCTTGTTGGATAATAATAAAAAAATTACGAAAAACACTACCAAAATGCAATTGCTTTCCATGAAAAATTTGCGATAAATTCACACTATGAGATATGGTACGTCGCGAAATTTTATAAGAAGTTCGAACTTAGAAATATTTACTTGATTTTTTTATTGGATAATGCTACAAAATCACGAAAAACCCCACCAAAATGCAATTGCTTTCCATGAAAAATTTGCGAGGAATTCACTAATGGGGTGTGGTGAATTTAAGCGATATGCAGTTCGTCTCGACATTTTTTAGAACTTCGAACTTAGAGTTATTTACTTAATTTTCTTATTGGATAATGCTAAAAAAATACGAAAAACATTACCAAAATGCAATTGCTTTCCATGAAAAATTTGCGAGGAATTCACCTATGAGGTGTGGTGAATTTAAGCGATATGCAGCTGGTCTCGAAATTTTTTAGAAGTTCGAACTTAGAAATATTTACCGAATTTTCTTATTGGATAATGCTAAAAAATCACAAAAACACTGTATTTATTTAATATTCTTGTTGGATAATACTAAAAAATCACGAAATACCCCACAAAAATGCAATTGCTTTCCATGAAAAATTTGCGAGGAATTCACTAATGGGGTGTGGTGAATTTAAGCGATATGCAGCTCGCCTCGACATTTTTTAGAAGTTCGAACTTAGAGTTATTTACTTAATTTTCTTATTGGATAATGCTTAAAAATCACGAAAAACCCTACTAAAATGCAATTGCTTTCCATGAAAAATTTGCGACAAATTCACCTATGAGGTGTGGTGAATTTAAGCGATATGCAGCTCGCCTCGCTTATTTACTCGCCTATTTACTTAATTTTTTAATTGGATAATGCTTAAAAATCACAAAAAACAATACCAAAATGCAATTGCTTTCCCTGACAAATTTGCGACAAATTCATCTATGAGGTGTGGTGAATTTAAGCAATATGCAGCTGGTCTCGACATTTTTTAGAAGTTCGAACATAGAAATATTTACTGAATTTTCTTATTGGATAATGCTAAAAACTCACGAAAAACACTACGAAAATGCAATTAGTTTCCATGAAAAATTTGCGACAAATTCACATATGAGGTGTGGTGTATTACAGCGATATGCAGCTGGCCTCCACATTTTTTAGAAGTTCGAACTTAGAGTTATTTATTTAATTTTTTAATTGGATAATGCTTAAAAATCACAAAAAACACTACCAAAATGCAATTGCTTTCCATGAAAAATTTTCGACAAATTCACCTATGAGGTGTGGTGTATTTAAGCGATATGCAGCTCGCCTCGACATTTTTTAGAAGTTCGAACTTAGAGTTATTTACATAATTTTTTAATTGGATAATGCTTAAAAATCACAAAAAACACTACCAAAATGCAATTGCTTTCCATGAAAAATTTGCGACAAATTCACCAATGAGGTGTGGTGAATTTAAGCGATATGCAGCTTGTCTCGACATTTTTTAGAACTTCGAACTTAGAGTTATTAACTTAATTTTCTTATTGGATAATGCTAAAAAATTACAAAAACATTACCAAAATGCAATTGCTTTCCATGAAAAATTTCGAGAAATTCACCTATGAGGTGTGGTGAATTTAAGCGATATGCAGCTCGTCTCGACATTTTTTAGAAGTTCGAACTTAGAGTTATTTACTTAATTTTTTTATTGGATAATGCTAAAAAATCACAAAAACACTATATTTATTTAATATTCTTGTGGGATAATGCTAAAAAATTACGAAAAACACTACCAAAATGCCATTGCCTTCCATTAAAAATTTTCGACAAATTCACCAATGAGGTGTGGTGAATTTAAGTGATATGCAGCTCGCCTCGACATTTTTTAGAAGTTCGAACTTAGAGTTATTTACTTAATTTTTTTATTGGATAATGCTAAAAAATCACAAAAACACTATATTTATTTAATATTCTTGTTGGATAATGCTAAAAAATTACGAAAAACACTACCAAAATGCAATTGCTTTCCATGAAAAATTTGCGACAAATTCACCTATGAGGTGTGGTGAATTCAAGCGATATGCAGCTCGCCTCGACCTTTTTTAGAAGTTCGAACTTAGAGCTATTTACTTAATTTTATTATTGGATAATGCTAAGAAATCACGAAAAACAATACCAAAATGCCATTGCTTTCCCTGACAAATTTGCTGGTCTCGACATTTTTTAAAAGTTCGAACATAGAAATATTTACTGAATTTTCTTATTGGATAATGCTAAAAAATCACGAAAAACACTACGAAAATGCAATTGCTTTCCATGAAAAATTTTCGACAAATTCACTTATGAGGTGTGGTGAATTTAAGCGATATGCAGCTCGCCTCGGCATTTTTTAAAAGTTCGAACTTAGAGTTATTTATATAATTTTTTAATTGGATAATGCTTAAAAATCACAAGAAACACTACCAAACTGCAATTGCTTTCCATGAAAAATTTGCGACAAATTCACCAATGAGGTGTGGTGAATTTAAGCTATATGCAGCTCGCATCGACATTTTTTAGAAGTTCAAACTTAGGGTTATTTATTTAATTTTCTTGTTGGATCATGCTAAGAAATCACGTAAAACACTACCAAAATGCAATTGCTTTCCCTGAAAAATTTGCGACAAATTCACCTATGAGGTGTGGTGAATATGCAGCTCGTCTCGAAATTTTTTAGAAGTTCGAACTTAAAGTTATTTACTGAATTTTCTTATTGGATAATGTAAAAAAATCGCGAGAAACACTACCAAAATGCAATTGCCTTCCATGAAAAATTTGCGACAAATTCACCAATGAGGTGTGGTGAATTTAAGCGATATGCAGCTCGTCTCGACATTTTTTAGAAGTTCGAACTTAGAAATATTTACTTAATTTTCTTATTGGATAATGCTAAAAAATTACGAAAAACACTGCCAAAATGCAATTGCCTTCCATGAAAAATTTGCGACAAATTCACCTATGAGGTGTGGTGAATTTAGGCGATATGCAGCTCGCCTCGACATTTTTTAGAAGTTCGAACTTAGAAATATTTACCGAATATTCTTATTGGATAAAGCTAAGAAATCACGAAACACTTTAGCAAAATGCAATTGCTTTCAATGAAAAATTTGCGACAAACTCACTTATAAGGTGTGGTGAATTTAAGCGATATGCAGTTCGCATCGACATTTTTTATAAGTTCGAACTTAGAGTTATTTTCTTAATTTTCTTATTGGGTAATGCTTAAAAATCACAAACAACACTACCAAAATGCAATTGCTTTCCATGAAAAATTTGCGACAAATTCACCAATGAGGTGTGGTGAATTTAAGCGATATGCAGCTCGTCTCGACATTTTTTATAACTTCGAACTTAGAGTTATTAACTTAATTTTCTTATTGGATAATGCTAAGAAATCACGAAAAACACTACGAAAATGACCTTGCTTTCCATGAAAAATTTGTGACAAATTCACCTATGAGGTGTGGTGAATTTAAGCGATATGAAGCTCGTCTCGACATTTTTTAGAAGTACGAACTCAAAGTTATTTACTTAATTTTATTATTGGATAATGCTAAAAAATCACAAAAACACTATATTTATTTAATATTCTCGTTGGATAATAATAAAAAAATTACGAAAAACACTACCAAAATGCAATTGCTTTCCATGAAAAATTTGCGATAAATTCATCTATGAGATATGGTACGTCGCGAAATTTTATAAGAAGTTCGAACTTAGAAATATTTACTTGATTTTTTTATTGGATAATGCTACAAAATCACGAAAAACCCCACCAAAATGCAATTGCTTTCCATGAAAAATTTGCGAGGAATTCACTAATGGGGTGTGGTGAATTTAAGCGATATGCAGTTCGTCTCGACATTTTTTAGAACTTCGAACTTAGAGTTATTTACTTAATTTTCTTATTGGATAATGCTAAAAAATTACGAAAAACATTACCAAAATGCAATTGCTTTCCATGAAAAATTTGCGAGGAATTCACCTATGAGGTGTGGTGAATTTAAGCGATATGCAGCTGGTCTCGAAATTTTTTAGAAGTTCGAACTTAGAAATATTTACCGAATTTTCTTATTGGATAATGCTAAAAAATCACAAAAACACTATATTTATTTAATATTCTTGTTGGATAATAGTAAAAAATCACGAAATACCCCACCAAAATGCAATTGCTTTCCATGAAAAATTTGCGAGGAATTCACTAATGGGGTGTGGTGAATTTAAGCGATATGCAGCTCGTCTCGAGATTTTTTAGAACTTTGAACTTAGAGTTATTAACTTAATTTTCTTTTTTGGATAATGCTAAAAAATTACGAAAAACATTACCAAAATGCAATTGCTTTCCATGAAAAATTTCAAGGAATTCACCTATGAGGTGTGGTGAATTTAAGCGATATGCAGCTCGCCTCGACATTTTTTAGAAGTTCGAACTTAGAATTATTTACTAAATTTTCTTATTGGATAATGCTTAAAAATCACGAAAAACCCTACTAAAATGCAATTGCTTTCCATAAAAAATTTGCGACAAATTCACCTATGAGGTGTGGTGAATTCAAGCGATATGCAGCTCGCCTCGACATTTTTTAGAAGTTCGAACTTATAGCTATTTACTTAATTTTATTATTGGTTAATGCTAAGAAATCACGACAAACAATAACAAAATGCAATTGCTTTCCCTGACAAATTTGCGACAAATTCATCTATGAGGTGTGGTGAATTTAAGCAATATGCAGCTGGTCTCGACATTTTTTAGAAGTTCGAACATAGAAATATTTACTGAATTTACCGAAAAACACTACGAAAATGCAATTGATTTCCTTGAAAAAATTTGCGACAAATTCACATATGAGGTGTGGTGTATTACAGCGATATGCAGCTGGCCTCCACATTTTTTAGAAGTTCGAACTTAGAGTTATTTACCTAATTTTTTAATTGGATAATGCTTAAAAATCACAAAAAACACTATATTTATTTAATATTCTTGTGGGATAATAGTAAAAAATCACGAAATACCCCACCAAAATGCAATTGCTTTCCATGACAAATTTGCGACAAATTCATCTATGAGGTGTGGTGAATTTAAGCAATATGCAGCTGGTCTCGACATTTTTTAGAAGTTCGAACATAGAAATATTTACTGAATTTACCGAAAAATACTACGAAAATGCAATTGCTTTCCATGAAAAATTTTCGACAAATTCACCTATGAGGTGTGGTGAATTTAAGCGATATGCAGCTCGCCTCGACATTTTTTAGTGTTCGAACTTCTAGACTTCTAGAGTTATTTACATAATTTTTTAATTGGATAATGCTTAAAAATCACAAAAAACACTACCAAAATGCAATTGCTTTCCATGAAAAATTTGCGACAAATTCACCAATGAGGTGTGGTGAATTTAAGCGATATGCAGCTCGTCTCGACATTTTTTAGAAGTTCGAACTTAGAGTTATTTACTTAATTTTTTTATTGGATAATGCTAAAAAATCACAAAAACACTATATTTATTTAATATTCTTGTGGGATAATGCTAAAAAATTACGAAAAACACTACCAAAATGCCATTGCCTTCCATTAAAAATTTTCGACAAATTCACCAATGAGGTGTGGTGAATTTAAGCGATATGCAGCTCGCCTCGACATTTTTTAGAAGTTCGAACTTAGAGTTAATTACTTAATTTTTTTATTGGATAATGCTAAAAAATCACAAAAACACTATATTTATTTAATATTCTTGTCGGATAATGCTAAAAAATTACGAAAAACACTACCAAAATGCAATTGCTTTCCATGAAAAATTTGCGATAAATTCACCTATGAGGTGTGGTGAATTCAAGCGATATGCAGCTCGCCTCGACATTTTTTAGAAGTTCGAACTTAGAGCTATTTACTTAATTTTATTATTGGATAATGCTAAGAACTCACAAAAAAACAATACCAAAATGCAATTGCTTTCTCTGACAAATTTGCGACAAATTCACCTATGAGGCGTGGTGAATATGCAGCTCGTCTCGACATTTTTTAGAAGTTCGAACATAGAAATATTTACAGAATTTTCTTATTGGATAATGCTAAAAAATAAATCACAAAAACACTATATTTATTTAATATTCTTGTGGGATAATGCTAAAAAATTACGAAAAACACTACCAAAATGCCATTGCCTTCCATTACAAATTTTCGACAAATTCACCAATGAGGTGTGGTTAATTTAAGCGATATGCAGCTCGCCTCGACATTTTTTAGAAGTTCGAACTTAGAGTTATTTACTTAATTTTTTTATTGGATAATGCTAAAAAATCACAAAAACACTATATTTATTTAATATTCTTGTCGGATAATGCTAAAAAATTACGAAAAACACTACCAAAATGCAATTGCTTTCCATGAAAAATTTGCGACAAATTCACCTATGAGGTGTGGTGAATTCAAGCGATATGCAGCTCGCCTCGACATTTTTTAGAAGTTCAAACTTAGAGTTATTTTCTTAATTTTCTTATTGGGTAATGCTTAAAAATCACAAAAAAACACTACCAAAATGCAATTGCTTTCCCTGAAAAATTTGCGACAAATTCACCTATGAGGTGTGGTGAATATGCAGCTCGTCTCGACATTTTTTAGAAGTTCGAACTTAAAGTTATTTACTGAATTTTCTTATTGGATAATGTAAAAAAATCGCGAGAAACACTACCAAAATGCAATTGCCTTCCATGAAAAATTTGCGACAAATTCACCAATGAGGTGTGGTGAATTTAAGCGATATGCAGCTCGCCTCGACATTTTTTAGAAGTTCGAACTTAGAGTTATTTACTTAATTTTTTAATTGGATAATGCTTAAAAATCACAAAAAAAAATTCTACCAAAATGCAATTGCTTTCCATGAAAAATTTGCGACAAATTCACCTATGAGGTGTGATGAATTTAAGCGATATGCAGCTGGTCTCGACATTTTTTAGAAGTTCGAACTTAGAAATATTTACCGAATATTCTTATTGGATAATGCTAAGAAATCACGAAAAACACTACCAAAACGCAATTGCTTTCCATAAAAAATTTGCGACGAATTCACCTATAAGGTGTTGTGAATTTAAGCGATATGCAGCTCGCCTCGACATTTTTTAGAAGTACGAACTTAGAGTTATTTTCTTAATTTTCTTATTGGGTAATGCTTAAAAATCACAAAAAACACTACCAAAATGCAATTGCTTTCAATGAAAAATTTGCGACAAACTCACCTATGAGGTGTGGTGAATTTAAGCGATATGCAGCTCGCCTTGACATTTTTTATAAGTTTGAACTTAGAGTTATTTACTTAATTTTTTAATTGGGTAATGCTTAAAAATCACAAAAAACACTACCAAAATGCAATTGCTTTCCATGAAAAATTTGCGACGAATTCACCTATGAGGTGTGGTGAATTTAAGCGATATGCAGCTCGCCTCGACATTTTTTAGAAGTTCGAACTTAGAAATATTTACTTAATTTTTTTATTGGGTAATGCTAAAAAATCACAAATGCAATTGCTTTCCAAGAAAAATTTCGAGGAATTCAGGTGTGGTGAATTTAAGCGATTTGCAGCTCGTCTCGACATTTTTTAGAAGTTCGAACTTAGAGATATTTACTTAATTTTTTTATTGGGTAATGCTAAAAAATCACAAATGCAATTGCTTTCAATAAAAATTTTCGACAAACTCACCTATGAGGTGTGGTGAATTTAAGCGATATGCAGCTCGCCTCGACATTTTTTAGAAGTTCGAACTTAGAGTTATTTACTTAATTTTTTAATTGGATAATGCTTAAAAATCACAAAAAACACTACCAAAATGCAATTGCTTTCCATGAAAAATTTGCGACAAATTCACCTATGAGGTGTGATGAATTTAAGCGATATGCAGCTGGTCTCGACATTTTTTAGAAGTTCGAACTTAGAAATATTTACCGAATATTCTTATTGGATAATGCTAAGAAATCACGAAAAACACTACCAAAATGCAATTGCTTTCCATAAAAAATTTGCGACGAATTCACCTATAAGGTGTTGTGAATTTAAGCGATATGCAGCTCGCCTCGACATTTTTTAGAAGTTCGAACTTAGAGTTATTTTCTTAATTTTCTTATTGGGTAATGCTTAAAAATCACAAAAAACACTACCAAAATGCAATTGCTTTCAATGAAAAATTTGCGACAAACTCACCTATGAGGTGTGGTGAATTTAAGCGATATGCAGCTCTCCTCGACATTTTTTATAAGTTTGAACTTAGAAATATTTACCGAATATTCTTATTGGATAATGCTAAGAAATCACGAAAAACACTACCAAAATGCAATTGCTTTCCATGAAAAATTTGCGACGAATTCACCTATGAGGTGTGGTGAATTTAAGCGATATGCAGCTCGCCTCGACATTTTTTAGAAGTTCGAACTTAGAAATATTTACCGAATATTCTTATTGGATAATGCTAAGAAATCACGAAAAACACTACCAAAATGCAATTGCTTTCCATGAAAAATTTGCGACGAATTCA
Source organism: Conops quadrifasciatus (assembly GCA_949752815.1). Lineage (NCBI taxonomy): Eukaryota > Metazoa > Arthropoda > Insecta > Diptera > Conopidae > Conops > Conops quadrifasciatus. The sequence goes on from OX457081.1 coordinate 7,959,908, forward strand.
CCTATGAGGTGTGGTGAATTTAAGCGATATGCAGCTCGCCTCGACATTTTTTAGAAGTTCGAACTTAGAAATATTTACCGAATATTCTTATTGGATAATGCTAAGAAATCACGAAAAACACTACCAAAATGCAATTGCTTTCCATGAAAAATTTGCGACGAATTCACCTATAAGGTGTTGTGAATTTAAGCGATATGCAGCTCGCCTCGACATTTTTTAGAAGTTCGAACTTAGAGTTATTTTCTTAATTTTCTTATTGGGTAATGCTTAAAAATCACAAAAAACACTACCAAAATGCAATTGCTTTCAATGAAAAATTTGCGACAAACTCACCTATGAGGTGTGGTGAATTTAAGCGATATGCAGCTCGCCTCGACATTTTTTATAAGTTTGAACTTAGAAATATTTACCGAATATTCTTATTGGATAATGCTAAGAAATCACGAAAAACACTACCAAAATGCAATTGCTTTCCATGAAAAATTTGCGACGAATTCACCTATGAGGTGTGGTGAATTTAAGCGATATGCAGCTCGTCGCGACATTTTTTAGAACTTCGAACTTATTATGAAAAATTAGTTATTTATGAAAAATTTGCGACAAATTCACCTATGAGGTGTGGTGAATTTAAGCGATATGCAGCTCGTCCGACATTTTTTATAAGTTTGAACTTAGAGTTATTTATTAAATTTTTTAATTGGATAATGCTTAAAAATCACAAAAAACACTACCAAAATGCAATTGCTTTCCTGAAAAATTTGCGACGAATTCACCTATGAGGTGTGGTGAATTTAAGCGATATGCAGCTCGCCTCGACATTTTTTAGAAGTACGAACTTAGAAATATTTACCGAATATTCTTATTGGATAATGCTAAGAAATCACGAAAAACACTACCAAAATGCAATTGCTTTCCATAAAAAATTTGCGACGAATTCACCTATAAGGTGTTGTGAATTTAAGCGATATGCAGCTCGCCTCGACATTTTTTAGAAGTTCGAACTTAGAGATATTTACTTAATTTTTTTATTGGGTAATGCTAAAAAATTACAAATGCAATTGCTTTCAATGAAAAATTTGCGACAAACTCACCTATGAGGTGTGGTGAATTTAAGCGATATGCAGCTCGCCTCGACATTTTTTAGAAGTTCGAACTTAGAGTTATTTACTTAATTTTTTAATTGGATAATGCTTAAAAATCACGAAAAACACTACCAAAATGCAATTGCTTTCCATGAAAAATTTGCGACGAATTCACCTATATGGTGTGGTGAATTTAAGCGATATGCAGCTCGTCGCGACATTTTTTAGAACTTTGAACTTAGAGTTATTAATGAAAAATTTGCGACAAATTCACCTATGAGGTGTGGTGAATCTAAGCGATATGCAGCTCGCCTCGACATTTTTTAGAAGTTCGAACTTAGAGTTATTTTCTTAATTTTCTTATTGGGTAATGCTTAAAAATCACAAAAAACACTACCAAAATGCAATTGCTTTCAATGAAAAATTTGCGACAAACTCACCTATGAGGTGTGGTGAATTTAAGCGATATGCAGCTCGCCTCGACATTTTTTAGAAGTTCGAACTTAGAGTTATTTACTTAATTTTTTAATTGGATAATGCTTAAAAATCACAAAAAACACTACCAAAATGCAATTGCTTTCCATGAAAAATTTGCGGCAAATTCACCTATGAGGTGTGATGAATTTAAGCGATATGCAGCTAGTCTCGACATTTTTTAGAAGTTCGAACTTAGAAATATTTACCGAATTTTCTTATTGGATAATGCTAAGAAATCACGAAAAACACCACCAAAATGCAATTGCTTTCCATAAAAAATTTGCGACGAATTCACCTATAAGGTGTGGTGAATTTATGCGATATGCAGCTCGCCTCGACATTTTTTAGAAGTTCGAACTTAGAGTTGTTTTCTTAATTTTCCTATTGGGTAATGCTAAAAAATCACAGAAAAACCCTACCAAAATGCAATTGCTTTCCATGAAAAATTTCGAGGAATTCATCTATGAGGTGTGGTGAATTTAAGCGATATGCTGCTCGCCTCGACATTTTTTAGAACTTCGAACTTGGAGTTATTAACTTAATTTTCTTATTGGATAATGCTAAAAAATTACGAAAAAAACTACCAAAATGCCATTGCCTTCCATGAAAAATTTGCGACAAATTCACCAATGAGGTGTGGTGAATTTAAGCGATATGCATCTCGCCTCGACATTTTTTAGAACTTCGAACTTGGAGTTATTAACTTAATTTTCTTATTGGGTAATGCTAAAAAGTTACGAAAAAGATTACCAAAATGCAATTGCTTTCCATGAAAAATTTCGAGGAATTCACCTATGAGGTGTGGTAAATTTAAGCGATTTTCAGCTCGTCTCGACATTTTTTAGAAGTTCGAACTTAGAGATATTTACTTAATTTTTTTATTGGGTAATGCTAAAAAATCACAAATGCAATTGCTTTCCATGAAAAATTTTGAGGAATTCACCTATGAGGTATGGTGAATTTAAGCGATATGCAGCTCGCCTCGACATTTTTTAGAAATTCGAACTTAGTTATTTTCTTAATTTTTTTAATGGGTAATGCTTAAAAATCACAAAAAACACTACCAAAATGCAATTGCTTTTCATGAAAAATTTGCGACAAATTCACCTATGAGGTGTGGTGAATTTAAACGATATGCAGCTGGCCTCGACATTTTTTAGAAGTTCGAACGTAGAAATATTTACTTAATTTTTTAATTGGAAAATGCTGAAAAATCACGAAAAATACTACCAAAATGCAATTGCTTTCCATAAAAATTTGCGACAAATTCACCTATGAGGTGTGATGAATTTAAGCGATATGCAGCTGGTCTCGACATTTTTTAGAAGTTCGAACTAAGAAATATTTTTTTTTAATAATGCTAAGAAATCACGAAAAACACTATCAAAATGCAATTGCTTTCCATGAAAAATTTGCGACGAATTCACCTATGAGCTGTGGTGAATTCAAGCGAATGGGATTCGTCTTGAATTTTTTTAAAAACTTAGAGATATTTACTTTATTTTCTTATTGGAAAAAGCTAAAAAATCACGAAAAATACTACCAAAATGCAATTGCGTTCCATGAAAAATTTGCGACAAATTCACCTATGATGTGTGATGAATTTAAGCGATATGCAGCTGGTCTCGACATTTTTTAGAAGTTCGAACTTAGAAATATTTACCGAATTTTCTTATTGGATAATGCTAAGAAATCACGAAAAACACCACCAAAATGCAATTGCTTTCCATAAAAAATTTGCGACGAATTCACCTATAAGGTGTGGTGAATTTATGCGATATGCAGCTCGCCTCGACATTTTTTAGAAGTTCGAACTTAGAGTTGTTTTCTTAATTTTCCTATTGGGTAATGCTAAAAAATCACAGAAAAACCCTACCAAAATGCAATTGCTTTCCATGAAAAATTTCGAGGAATTCATCTATGAGGTGTGGTGAATTTAAGCGATATGCTGCTCGCCTCGACATTTTTTAGAACTTCGAACTTGGAGTTATTAACTTAATTTTCTTATTGGATAATGCTAAAAAATTACGAAAAAAACTACCAAAATGCCATTGCCTTCCATGAAAAATTTGCGACAAATTCACCAATGAGGTGTGGTGAATTTAAGCGATATGCATCTCGCCTCGACATTTTTTAGAACTTCGAACTTGGAGTTATTAACTTAATTTTCTTATTGGGTAATGCTAAAAAGTTACGAAAAAGATTACCAAAATGCAATTGCTTTCCATGAAAAATTTCGAGGAATTCACCTATGAGGTGTGGTAAATTTAAGCGATTTTCAGCTCGTCTCGACATTTTTTAGAAGTTCGAACTTAGAGATATTTACTTAATTTTTTTATTGGGTAATGCTAAAAAATCACAAATGCAATTGCTTTCCATGAAAAATTTTGAGGAATTCACCTATGAGGTATGGTGAATTTAAGCGATATGCAGCTCGCCTCGACATTTTTTAGAAATTCGAACTTAGTTATTTTCTTAATTTTTTTAATGGGTAATGCTTAAAAATCACAAAAAACACTACCAAAATGCAATTGCTTTTCATGAAAAATTTGCGACAAATTCACCTATGAGGTGTGGTGAATTTAAACGATATGCAGCTGGCCTCGACATTTTTTAGAAGTTCGAACGTAGAAATATTTACTTAATTTTTTAATTGGAAAATGCTGAAAAATCACGAAAAATACTACCAAAATGCAATTGCTTTCCATAAAAATTTGCGACAAATTCACCTATGAGGTGTGATGAATTTAAGCGATATGCAGCTGGTCTCGACATTTTTTAGAAGTTCGAACTAAGAAATATTTTTTTTTAATAATGCTAAGAAATCACGAAAAACACTATCAAAATGCAATTGCTTTCCATGAAAAATTTGCGACGAATTCACCTATGAGCTGTGGTGAATTCAAGCGAATGGGATTCGTCTTGAATTTTTTTAAAAACTTAGAGATATTTACTTTATTTTCTTATTGGAAAAAGCTAAAAAATCACGAAAAATACTACCAAAATGCAATTGCGTTCCATGAAAAATTTGCGACAAATTCACCTATGATGTGTGATGAATTTAAGCGATATGCAGCTGGTCTCGACATTTTTTAGAAGTTCGAACTTAGAAATATTTACCGAATTTTCTTATTGGATAATGCTAAGAAATCACGAAAAACACTACCAAAATGCAATTGCTTTCCATAAAAAATTTGCGACGAATTCACCTATAAGGTGTGGTGAATTTATGCGATATGCAGCTCGCCTCGACATTTTTTAGAAGTTCGAACTTAGAGTTATTTATTTAATTTTTTTATTGGATAATGCTTAAAAATCACAAAAACACTATATTTATTTAATATTCTTGTTGGATAATGCTAAAAAATTACGAAAAAAACTACCAAAATGCCATTGCCTTCCATGAAAAATTTGCGACAAATTCACCAATGAGGTGTGGTGAATTTAAGCGATATGCAGCTCGTCTCGACATTTTTTAGACGTTTGAACTTAACAAATATTTACTTAATTTTCTTATTGGATAATGCTAAAAAATTACAAAAAACACTGCCAAAATGCAATTGCTTTCCATGAAAAATTTGCGACAGATTCACCTATGAGGTGTGATGAATTTAAGCGATATGCAGCTCGCCTCGACATTTTTTAGAACTTCGAACTTGGAGTTATTAACTTAATTTTCTTATTGGATAATTCTAAAAAATTACGAAAAACATTACCAAAATGCAATTTCTTTCCATGAAAAATTTTGAGGAATTCACCTATGAGGTGTGGTGAATTTAAGCGATTTGCAGCTAGTCTCGACATTTTTTAGAAGTTCGAACTTAGAGATATTTACTTAATTTTTTTATTGGGTAATGCTAAAAAATCACAAATGCAATTGCTTTCCATGAAAAATTTCGAGGAATTCACCTATGAGGTGTGGTGAATTTAAGCGATATGCAGCTCGCCTGGACATTTTTTAGAAGTTCGAACTTAGAGTTATTTTTTTTTTAATAATGCTAAGAAATCACGAAAAACACTACCAAAATACAATTGCTTTCCATGAAAAATTTGCGACAAATTCACCTATGAGGTGTGATGAATTTAAGCGATATGCAGCTGGTCTCGACATTTTTTAGAAGTTCGAACTTAGAAATATTTTTTTTTAATAATGCTAAGAAATCACGAAAAACACTATCAAAATGCAATTGCTTTCCATGAAAAATTTGCGACGAATTCACCTATTAGCTGTGGTGAATTCAAGCGACATGGAGTTCGTCTTGAATTTTTTTAAAAACTTTGAGATATTTACTTAATTTTCTTATTGGAAAATGCTAAAAAATCACGAAAAATACTACCAAAATGCAATTGCGTTCCATGAAAAATTTGCGACAAATTCACCTATGAGGTGTGGTGAATTTAAGCGATATGAAGCTCGTCTCGACATTTTTTAGAAGTTCGAACTTAGAAATATTTTTTTTTAATAATGCTAAGAAATCACGAAAAACACTACCAAAATACAATTGCTTTCCATGAAAAATTTGCGACAAATTCACCTATGAGGTGTGATGAATTTAAGCGATATGCAGCTCGTCTCCACGTTTTTTAGAAGTTCGAACTTAGAAATATTTACCGAATTTTCTTATTGGATAATGCTAAGAAATCACGAAAAACACTACCAAAATGCAATTCTTTTCCATAAAAAATTTGCGACGAATTCACCTATAAGGTGTGGTGAATTTAAGAGATATGCAGCTCGTCTCGACATTTTTTAGAAGTTCGAACTTAGATTTATTTACTTAATTTTTTTGTTGGATAATGCTAAAAAATCACAAAAACACTATATTTATTTAATATTCTTGTTGGATAATGCTAAAAAATTATGAAAAACACTGCCAAAATGCAATTGCTTTCCATGAAAAATTTGCGACGAATTCACCTATGAGCTGTGGTGAATTCAAGCGACATGGGATTCGTCTTGAATTTTTTTAAAAACTTAGAGATATTTACTTTATTTTCTTATTGGAAAATGCTAAAAAATCACGAAAAATACTACCAAAATGCAATTGCGTTCCATTAAAAATTTGCGACAAATTCAGCTATGAGCTGTAGTGAATTTAAGCGATATGAAGCTCGCCTCGACATTTTTTAGAAGTTCGAACTTAGAAATATTTTTTTTTAATAATGCTAAGAAATCACGAAAAACACTATCAAAATGCAATTGTTTTCCATGAGAAATTTGCGACGAATTCACCTATGAGCTGTGGTGAATTCAAGCGACATGGAGTTCGTCTTGAATTTTTTTAAAAACTTAGAGATATTTACTTAATTTTCTTATTGGAAAATGCTAAAAAATCACGAAAAATACTACCCAAATGCAATTGCGTTCCATGAAAAATTTGCGACAAATTCACCTATGAGGTGTGGTGAATTTAAGCGATATGAAGCTCGTCTCGACATTTTTTAGAAGTTCGAACTTAGAAATATTTTTTTTTAATAATGCTAAGAAATCACGAAAAACACTACCAAAATACAATTGCTTTCCATGAAAAATTTGCGACAAATTCACCTATGAGGTGTGATGAATTTAAGCGATATGCAGCTCGTCTCCACGTTTTTTAGAAGTTCGAACTTAGAAATATTTACCGAATTTTCTTATTGGATAATGCTAAGAAATCACGAAAAACACTACCAAAATGCAATTGCTTTCCATGAAAAATTTGCGACAAATTCACCTATAAGGTGTGGTGAATTTAAGCGATATGCAACTCGCCTCGACATTTTTTAGAACTTCGAACTTAGGGTATTAACTTAATTTTCTTATTGGATAATGCTAAAAAATTACAAAAAACATTACCAAAATGCAATTGCTTTCCATGAAAAATTTCGAGGAATTCACCTATGAGGTGTGGTGAATTTAAGCGATATGCAGCTCGTCTCGCCATTTTTTAGAAGTTCGAACTTAAAGTTGTTTACTGAACTTCGAACTTAGAGTTACTAACTCAATTTTCTTATTGGATAATGCTAAAAAATTACGAAAAACATTACCAAAATGCAATTGCTTTCCATGAAAAATTTGCGACAAATTCACCTTTGAGATGTGGTGAATTTAAGCGATATGCAGCTCGTCTCGACATTTTTTAGAAGTTCGAACTTAAAGTTATTTACTGAACTTCGAACTTAGAGTTACTAACTCAATTTTCTTATTGGATAATGCTAAAAAATTACGAAAAACATTACCAAAATGCAATTGCTTTCCATGAAAAATTTGCGACGAATTCACCTATGAGGTGTGGTAAATTTAAGCGATATGCAGCTCGTCTCGACATTTTTTAGACGTTTGAACTTAACAAATATTTACTTAATTTTCTTATTGGATAATGCTAAAAAATTACAAAAAACACTGCCAAAATGCAATTGCTTTCCATGAAAAATTTGCGACAGATTCACCTATGAGGTGTGATGAATTTAAGCGATATGCAGCTCGCCTCGACATTTTTTAGAACTTCGAACTTGGAGTTATTAACTTAATTTTCTTATTGGATAATTCTAAAAAATTACGAAAAACATTACCAAAATGCAATTGCTTTCCATGAAAAATTTTGAGGAATTCACCTATGAGGTGTGGTGAATTTAAGCGATTTGCAGCTAGTCTCGACATTTTTTAGAAGTTCGAACTTAGAGATATTTACTTAATTTTTTTATTGGGTAATGCTAAAAAATCACAAATGCAATTGCTTTCCATGAAAAATTTCGAGGAATTCACCTATGAGGTGTGGTGAATTTAAGCGATATGCAGCTCGCCTGGACATTTTTTAGAAGTTCGAACTTAGAGTTATTTTTTTTTTAATAATGCTAAGAAATCACGAAAAACACTACCAAAATACAATTGCTTTCCATGAAAAATTTGCGACAAATTCACCTATGAGGTGTGATGAATTTAAGCGATATGCAGCTGGTCTCGACATTTTTTAGAAGTTCGAACTTAGAAATATTTTTTTTTAATAATGCTAAGAAATCACGAAAAACACTATCAAAATGCAATTGCTTTCCATGAAAAATTTGCGACGAATTCACCTATGAGCTGTGGTGAATTCAAGCGACATGGAGTTCGTCTTGAATTTTTTTAAAAACTTTGAGATATTTACTTAATTTTCTTATTGGAAAATGCTAAAAAATCACGAAAAATACTACCAAAATGCAATTGCGTTCCATGAAAAATTTGCGACAAATTCACCTATGAGGTGTGGTGAATTTAAGCGATATGAAGCTCGTCTCGACATTTTTTAGAAGTTCGAACTTAGAAATATTTTTTTTTAATAATGCTAAGAAATCACGAAAAACACTACCAAAATACAATTGCTTTCCATGAAAAATTTGCGACAAATTCACCTATGAGGTGTGATGAATTTAAGCGATATGCAGCTCGTCTCCACGTTTTTTAGAAGTTCGAACTTAGAAATATTTACCGAATTTTCTTATTGGATAATGCTAAGAAATCACGAAAAACACTACCAAAATGCAATTCTTTTCCATAAAAAATTTGCGACGAATTCACCTATAAGGTGTGGTGAATTTAAGAGATATGCAGCTCGTCTCGACATTTTTTAGAAGTTCGAACTTAGATTTATTTACTTAATTTTTTTGTTGGATAATGCTAAAAAATCACAAAAACACTATATTTATTTAATATTCTTGTTGGATAATGCTAAAAAATTATGAAAAACACTGCCAAAATGCAATTGCTTTCCATGAAAAATTTGCGACGAATTCACCTATGAGCTGTGGTGAATTCAAGCGACATGGGATTCGTCTTGAATTTTTTTAAAAACTTAGAGATATTTACTTTATTTTCTTATTGGAAAATGCTAAAAAATCACGAAAAATACTACCAAAATGCAATTGCGTTCCATTAAAAATTTGCGACAAATTCAGCTATGAGCTGTGGTGAATTTAAGCGATATGAAGCTCGCCTCGACATTTTTTAGAAGTTCGAACTTAGAAATATTTTTTTTTAATAATGCTAAGAAATCACGAAAAACACTATCAAAATGCAATTGTTTTCCATGAGAAATTTGCGACGAATTCACCTATGAGCTGTGGTGAATTCAAGCGACATGGAGTTCGTCTTGAATTTTTTTAAAAACTTAGAGATATTTACTTAATTTTCTTATTGGAAAATGCTAAAAAATCACGAAAAATACTACCCAAATGCAATTGCGTTCCATGAAAAATTTGCGACAAATTCACCTATGAGGTGTGGTGAATTTAAGCGATATGAAGCTCGTCTCGACATTTTTTAGAAGTTCGAACTTAGAAATATTTTTTTTTAATAATGCTAAGAAATCACGAAAAACACTACCAAAATACAATTGCTTTCCATGAAAAATTTGCGACAAATTCACCTATGAGGTGTGATGAATTTAAGCGATATGCAGCTCGTCTCCACGTTTTTTAGAAGTTCGAACTTAGAAATATTTACCGAATTTTCTTATTGGATAATGCTAAGAAATCACGAAAAACACTACCAAAATGCAATTGCTTTCCATGAAAAATTTGCGACAAATTCACCTATAAGGTGTGGTGAATTTAAGCGATATGCAACTCGCCTCGACATTTTTTAGAACTTCGAACTTAGGGTATTAACTTAATTTTCTTATTGGATAATGCTAAAAAATTACAAAAAACATTACCAAAATGCAATTGCTTTCCATGAAAAATTTCGAGGAATTCACCTATGAGGTGTGGTGAATTTAAGCGATATGCAGCTCGTCTCGCCATTTTTTAGAAGTTCGAACTTAAAGTTGTTTACTGAACTTCGAACTTAGAGTTACTAACTCAATTTTCTTATTGGATAATGCTAAAAAATTACGAAAAACATTACCAAAATGCAATTGCTTTCCATGAAAAATTTGCGACAAATTCACCTTTGAGATGTGGTGAATTTAAGCGATATGCAGCTCGTCTCGACATTTTTTAGAAGTTCGAACTTAAAGTTATTTACTGAACTTCGAACTTAGAGTTACTAACTCAATTTTCTTATTGGATAATGCTAAAAAATTACGAAAAACATTACCAAAATGCAATTGCTTTCCATGAAAAATTTGCGACGAATTCACCTATGAGGTGTGGTAAATTTAAGCGATATGCAGCTCGTCTCGACATTTTTTAGACGTTTGAACTTAACAAATATTTACTTAATTTTCTTATTGGATAATGCTAAAAAATTACAAAAAACACTGCCAAAATGCAATTGCTTTCCATGAAAAATTTGCGACAGATTCACCTATGAGGTGTGATGAATTTAAGCGATATGCAGCTCGCCTCGACATTTTTTAGAACTTCGAACTTGGAGTTATTAACTTAATTTTCTTATTGGATAATTCTAAAAAATTACGAAAAACATTACCAAAATGCAATTGCTTTCCATGAAAAATTTTGAGGAATTCACCTATGAGGTGTGGTGAATTTAAGCGATTTGCAGCTCGTCTCGACATTTTTTAGAAGTTCGAACTTAGAGATATTTACTTAATTTTTTTATTGGGTAATGCTAAAAAATCACAAATGCAATTGCTTTCCATGAAAAATTTCGAGGAATTCACCTATGAGGTGTGGTGAATTTAAGCGATATGCAGCTCGCCTGGACATTTTTTAGAAGTTCGAACTTAGAGTTATTTTTTTTTTAATAATGCTAAGAAATCACGAAAAACACTACCAAAATACAATTGCTTTCCATGAAAAATTTGCGACAAATTCACCTATGAGGTGTGATGAATTTAAGCGATATGCAGCTGGTCTCGACATTTTTTAGAAGTTCGAACTTAGAAATATTTTTTTTTAATAATGCTAAGAAATCACGAAAAACACTATCAAAATGCAATTGCTTTCCATGAAAAATTTGCGACGAATTCACCTATGAGCTGTGGTGAATTCAAGCGACATGGAGTTCGTCTTGAATTTTTTTAAAAACTTAGAGATATTTACTTAATTTTCTTATTGGAAAATGCTAAAAAATCACGAAAAATACTACCAAAATGCAATTGCGTTCCATTAAAAATTTGCGACAAATTCAGCTATGAGCTGTGGTGAATTTAAGCGATATGAAGCTCGCCTCGACATTTTTTAGAAGTTCGAACTTAGAAATATTTTTTTTTAATAATGCTAAGAAATCACGAAAAACACTATCAAAATGCAATTGTTTTCCATGAGAAATTTGCGACGAATTCACCTATGAGCTGTGGTGAATTCAAGCGACATGGAGTTCGTCTTGAATTTTTTTAAAAACTTAGAGATATTTACTTAATTTTCTTATTGGAAAATGCTAAAAAATCACGAAAAATACTACCCAAATGCAATTGCGTTCCATGAAAAATTTGCGACAAATTCACCTATGAGGTGTGGTGAATTTAAGCGATATGAAGCTCGTCTCGACATTTTTTAGAAGTTCGAACTTAGAAATATTTTTTTTTAATAATGCTAAGAAATCACGAAAAACACTACCAAAATACAATTGCTTTCCATGAAAAATTTGCGACAAATTCACCTATGAGGTGTGATGAATTTAAGCGATATGCAGCTCGTCTCCACGTTTTTTAGAAGTTCGAACTTAGAAATATTTACCGAATTTTCTTATTGGATAATGCTAAGAAATCACGAAAAACACTACCAAAATGCAATTGCTTTCCATGAAAAATTTGCGACAAATTCACCTATAAGGTGTGGTGAATTTAAGCGATATGCAACTCGCCTCGACATTTTTTAGAACTTCGAACTTAGAGTATTAACTTAATTTTCTTATTGGATAATGCTAAAAAATTACGAAAAACATTACCAAAATGCAATTGCTTTCCATGAAAAATTTCGAGGAATTCACCTATGAGGTGTGGTGAATTTAAGCGATATGCAGCTCGTCTCGCCATTTTTTAGAAGTTCGAACTTAAAGTTGTTTACTGAACTTCGAACTTAGAGTTACTATGTCAATTTTCTTATTGGATAATGCTAAAAAATTACGAAAAACATTACCAAAATGCAATTGCTTTCCATGAAAAATTTGCGACAAATTCACCTTTGAGATGTGGTGAATTTAAGCGATATGCAGCTCGTCTCGACATTTTTTAGAAGTTCGAACTTAAAGTTATTTACTGAACTTCGAACTTAGAGTTACTAACTCAATTTTCTTATTGGATAATGCTAAAAAATTACGAAAAACATTACCAAAATGCAATTGCTTTCCATGAAAAATTTGCGACGAATTCACCTATGAGGTGTGGTGAATTTAAGCGATATGCAGCTCGTCTCGACATTTTTTAGAAGTTCGAACTTAAAGTTATTTACTGAACTTCGAACTTAGAGTTACTAACTCAATTTTCTTATTGGATAATGCTAAAAAATTACGAAAAACATTACCAAAATGCAATTGCTTTCCATGAAAAATTTCGAGGAATTCACCTATGAGGTGTGCTGAATTTAAGCGATATGCAGCTCGTCTCGCCATTTTTTAGAAGTTCGAACTTAAAGTTATTTACTGAACTTCGAACTTAGAGTTACTAACTCAATTTTCTTATTGGATAATGCTAAAAAATTACGAAAAACATTACCAAAATGCAATTGCTTTCCATGAAAAATTTGCGACAAATTCACCTATGAGATGTGGTGAATTTAAGCGATATGCAGCTCGTCTCGACATTTTTTAGAAGTTCGAACTTAGAGTTATTTACTTAATTTTTTTATTGTTTAATGCTAAAAAATCACAAAAACACTATATTTATTTAATATTCTTGTTGGATAATGCTAAAAAATTACGAAAAACACTACCAAAATGCAATTGCTTTCCATGAAAAATTTGCGACAAATTCACCTATGAGATGTGGTGAATTTAAGCGATATGCAGCTCGTCTCGACATTTTTTAGAAGTTCGAACTTAAAGTTATTTACTGAACTTCGAACTTAGAGTTACTAACTCAATTTTCTTATTGGATAATGCTAAAAAATTACGAAAAACATTACCAAAATGCAATTGCTTTCCATGAAAAATTTCGAGGTATTCACCTATGAGGTGTGGTGAATTTAAGCGATGTGCAGCTCGCCTCGACATTTTTTAGAATTTCGAACTTATGTACTTAATTTTCTTATTGGATAATGCTAAGAAATCACGAAAAACACTATCAAAATGCAATTGCTTTCCATGAAAAATTTGCGACGAATTCACCTATGAGGTGTGGTGAATTTAAGCGATATGCAGCTCCTCTCGACGTTTTTTAGAAGTTCGAACTTAGAAATATTTACCGAATTTTCTTATTGGATAATGCTAAGAAATCACGAAAAACACTACCAAAATGCAATTCTTTTCCATAAAAAATTTGCGACAAATTCACCTATGAGGTGTGGTGAATTCAAGTGATATGCCGCTCGCCTCGACATTTTTTATAAGTTCGAACTTAGAGTTATTTACTTAATTTTTTAATTGGATAATGCTTAAAAATCGAAAAAAACACTACCAAAATGCAATTGCTTTCCATGAAAAATTTGCGACAAATTCACTTATGAGGTGTGGTGAATTTAAGCGATATGCAGCTGGTCTCGACATTTTTTAAAAGTTCTAACTTACAGTTATTTACTTAATTTTCTTATTGGATAATGCTTAAAAATCACAAAAAACACTACCAAAATGCAATTGCTTTCCATGAAAAATTTGCGACAAATTCACCTATGAGGTGTGGTGAATTTAAGCGATATGCAGCTCGCCTCGAAATTTTTTAGAAGTTCGAATTTAGAGTTATTAAATTTCTTATTGGATAATGCTTAAAAATCACAAAAAACACTACCAAAATGCAATTGCTTTCCATAAAAAATTTGCGACGAATTCACCTATGAGGTGTGGTGAATTTAAGCGATATGCAGCTGGTCTCGACATTTTTTAGAAGTTCGAATTTAGAAATATTTACCGAATTTTCTTATTGGATAATGCTAAGAAATCACGAAAAACACTACCAAAATGCAATTGCTTTCCATGGAAAATTTGCGACAAATTCACTTATGAGGTGTGGTGAATTTAAGTGATATGCAGCTGGTCTCGACATTTTTTAGAAGTTCGAACTTAGAAATATTTACCGAATTTTCTTATTAAATAATGCTGTACAAGGAGCGTTTTCCCTGTATTCCTCAAGACTTCTTGAGGGTCCTTAGTTCTTGGTTCAGTTGCAGTACTTGAACTACAACTGATCCCTAAATGTTGGTTAGTAGCAGGATTGCAGTACTTTAACTACAACCTACTCCTGAAGATGTTCACTGTGCTAGGCACTTAAACCTTAGCACGAGAAGCGAAAGAAAAGAGTCGAGTTGAATCCTAATAGTCACACAAAACAACTGAACTTTATTGAACAATGATTACAATTTATATAATAAAATTAATGCTAACATAAACATAAAATAAACAAAGTAATAATTATGAATTGTGTCGTGCGACCCGGAAACTGTGTCATAGCAGACGCTTGTTCCTGACCGACATATAATCCGACACTATTAGAGCAGCGCGAGCCAAGCCATCCGTGCTTTGCTAGCGTGACCGTGATTTGATGACGCTACGCAAACGGTCAGAACAGAGCCAACGGAGTTGACATTTGATCGAGACCGTTGGTTGTTGTTCTGTTGTTGTTATTCTGTTGTTATGTGAACGGACGTTCTGCCCGTATGTATGTTTATACATATTCTGCCCCGCCTTGAACGACGTTCAAGAGACTGTGACTACGAAGTCGGCTGATGAATTCGGTTGACGCGGAGCTGGTTGCGGAGTAGTGCCTTCTCGATTTCCTAGGTGTCGCGTTGAACAGTTCACCCACATTGTTCTAATAATCAGAGCGATGATCAAGGTTAGAGCTAAGTATGACACGGACGAGTAATGATACTGTATTTTCTGAATTTTGTTGTGCAGGTCAAGAGTGCTGTGAAAAATGCTCGAGTTTTGAAGGTCACTTAGGCTCTTCAATCGAGTGTGGTACGACTCGTTCAGCGTATTGAAAGTTGGAAAAACGCTTGTAGGTGACACTTCGGTGAGGTTGGCTAACCGAGTATAAGATGTGCGGATGGTGCTGGAATAATTCTGATGACCACGGATAATAATTGACTTATCCTTGACGATACACTGTGGTTGCACCCTTAGAATCCCAGATCCCTTTAGCACTACTTGCTGCATTTCCTCTCCGCAAATCATAGTTACTCGTACAGGACCTATCAGAGCGTACATCCATTGATTCCTGTTGTTTATTGGAGTCCAAGTTGAATTGTTGCCCACGTTTACTACGTCACAATTCAGGGGCGCATCGTTATTAAACAACATCATCTCACATGAGCAAGCTTCTGCACCTATGTTGTGGTTCAAGTAGCCATTGCCGCATAGATATTCGTCTTCCTTTAACAGGACGCATGCATCCAGCTGCGCTATACTCATCGGGAAGTAGCGATCTTTGTGTGAATTGATGGCTAGAATGTCGTTGCACGGTTTGATGGAAACCATACTGTCATGGACTATATTGGGCACGGGAACTATCTTGTACAGTTCGAATTGGTCCTGCTCGCATAGCGGGAGATATATGGTGAAAACTACATGATTTCTTGACAGCCCTCCCTTCACAGTCATTAACTTGTAGAGCTGCAGGTAATTATTTCGTTCAACTGGCACTTGTAGTGATGCTGGAAGTTTATTCCGGATATTAAACACCTCGTTTTGAAGTTGAGTAGGAGACAATAACATCGGGCTGATCTTGCCGTGATGGGAGTCAGTAAGAATATCCAAAATTGATGACTGAACCTGTTGCAGTGATGTCGCTGTCATCATTAATTGCATAGCTATTGAGGTAAACATTTGAATCGTTTCGGTCTGGTATTGCTCGATCCCATTTCCACGTATTGCTTCCTGAACTTCTTTAAACTGTACGTCAAGACTATCAAACTTCCGTTTAATCGCCGTCTGATCTTGCTTAAATATGTTGATTGTCGAATCGATCACTGAAGTCTGGTTTTTAACTAGATGTGCGAGAACCTCCTCATTGTCATTTATCTGAGAAATCGTCTTAGACATTTGTTCTGCGTACTCCGAATCCAGAACTCCGAACAGGGAGTTGGCGATATTTCCTATTACGTTGACAGCCCCTCTTCGCGTACGGCTGACCTTTAACAGAGTATTGTCCAACTTTAATCCTGACTCGATGTGTTCCAGATTGCTTAACACATTGCTGCAAGTACCCTTCGCTTGGATATCTTGGCACAACTTATGTAGGGTTGATATCCCATTTGAAAGAAGCCGGAGGTCTGTCCAATATGACTCCAGATCGTAGTAAACCAAGATTCTCCATTCAGTCCTGGAAATCTTTGTCCGACCAATCCCTTCAAAGTGTATGCCGATGTTAGAGGTAAACTCCAAATTCTCGATTTCGGTTGCGGTTACTACTGGGAGCAACAGCATCAGGACTACGATCCCAGTGAGGATACTATGAGACGTTGTTTTCTTCCTCTTCCGCGGAACTTCTTCCGTTGTATCCTCTTCTTCAGCTGAAGGCTGGCAGTTAACCGTGGATGCTTCTTCGTTGATCGGGAGAGGTGCCAGCCGATGAACCGGACGTTTCCACTCCCCAGACGCCATTCGCACATCGACAACTCTTACGGCTCCATCATCGCCGTTGTAGATCCTTGTCACCCGTCCTAAAGGCCATTGCATGACCGGAACGTTATCTTCTTTGACGACCACCATATCTCCAGGCCGTATATTCTTGGACTGCTCCTTCCACTTGCGCCGGTGTTGGAGCTCATTCAGGTATTCTTGGGACCACCTTTTCCAGAACTCTTGCTTCAAACGCGAGACCAACTTCCACCGTGTCAACAAATTTCTTCTCGGTGACATAGCATCTGCGTCAATCTGTGACGTTATCGGTTGCCCTATGAGGAAATGCCCAGGAGTTAACGCTGTCAGATCGTTAGGGTTCTCTGACATAGGAGTCAAAGGTCTAGAGTTCAGAACACCCTCTATCTCGACTACAACTGTCTCCAGCTCTTCGTACGTAAGTGAAGCGGTTGACACACTTCGCAATAACAGATGCTTCGCTGACTTCACTGCAGCCTCCCATAAACCACCGAAATGGGGGGCCCTTGGAGGTATAAAATTGAACTTGATACCCCTGTTGCTGCACTCATTCGTTATCCTCCCATGCCCGTCTGTTGAGTAGATCGTGGATGCGAGCTCTGCCAACTGATTCTTTGCACCAACGAAATTCGTGGCGTTATCACAATAGATGTTCTGGCAATGGCCTCTGCGACTGATGAAACGTCTTAGAGCTCCAAGGAATGCCTCTGTTGTCAGATCTGAGACTAATTCAAGATGAACAGCCTTTGTGGCGAAGCAGCAGAAAACAGCTATATAAGCCTTATGTGACTTCTTCCCCCGCACCTTATAATGGACCCACAAGGGACCACAATAGTCTATCCCAGTGTTGACAAATGGCCGCGCTGGAGTCACTCGAGAAACTGGCAAGTTTCCCATTACTTGCTGGAGCAATTGAGGTCTTGCCTTGGTGCATCTCACGCAGCGCTGAACTGTTGCTCTAGCCATTGATTTACCCTTGATTGGCCAGAAACGTTGCCTCATTTATGCTAGAAGCGCCTGAGGTCCGCAATGCTTGTTTTCTCTGTGAATTTTCTCAAAAAGGAGCTTCACTAAAGGATCGTTGTATGAAAGCAATATTTGGTGTTTGGCATCGAACGGCAACTGTGAAGCCTTCAATCTCCCACCAACCCTCAAAATGTTCTGGTTGTCTAGAAATGGTGACAGATGAGAAAGCGAATTGCTCTTGCTTAGGGCTTTGTGTTTTCTTAGCTGCAAGATTTCGTCGTTGAAATCAGCTCTTTGTATCACTCCAATGATCGTAACAAGAGCACCATCAATTTCCTTCGGTGTTAACGAGATATGCGGTTCTCGAACACTTTTGCTACATCTAGCATGACTTATGAAACGGCGGATATATCCTACGATCCTCTGGAGTTTCCCGAACGAGTTGGAATGATTAATTGTGTAGATCAATGAAGTATTGTCAATCGTGAGAAATGCTGAAGGGGAGCTCCGCTTCCTTTCGGAATCATCATGAATTGCTGGCAAAATTTTCGAAGGCCATACACTTTCTTTACCGTGTAGAAAGAAAGGACCATAAAACCACAAGTTGCACGCCACCAGCCTGTTTGGTGATAAACCTCTTGACAGCACATCTGCAGGGTTGTCGCTGGAAGCAACATGACGCCACTGCTCGGGTAACGTCAACTCTTGTATGGTAGCCACTCTATTGGCTACAAAAGTTTGAAAAGACGCCGAAGATGTGTTTATCCATGACAGTACTATTGAGTCAGACCAAAAGAATGTCGGTGAATCCTGTATCCTTAAATCCTTCCTCACTCTGGTTGCCAACTGAGCACTTAGGACCGCTGCACATAACTCCAGCCTTGGCAGTGTCTGACGTTTCAGGGGGGCAACCCGAGACTTAGCGCATAACAGCCTCACCAGTACTCTGCCGTCGTTGAAACACGCCCGAATGTACACTGCCGCACCGAATGCCTTTTCGGATGCGTCAGCGAAAGCGTGTAGCTGAATCGACTTTGGCCTGTCTCCAGAGAACATGTGTCGCGATACCTTAAGATTGGTTATTTGAGGCAACTCGTCCAGGAATTTGGTCCACTTGGTGTGGTATGCTGCAGGCAGTGATTCATCCCAAGACAATTTCAATTGCCACAGTTCTTGTATGAAAATCTTGGCAGTCACAACAACCGGTGCCAAGATCCCCAAGGGGTCGAACAACCTAGCTAGATCCGAGCTGACTGAACGCTTTGTGATCCTTTTACTGATGCCAACGTTTACTTTGACGCAAAGATTGTCAGTCTTCGGAAGCCACGTTAAACCAAGCGTTTTGACAGATTGATTGTCGCCGTCTAATAAATCAAGGTTGACTTCTTGGTTGCTCTCTGGAATACCTTGAAGCAACTGTGGGTGATTTGCACACCATTTGTGCAGAACCAAGCCAGCTGAGTTTAGAATCTCTGTAAGTTGCCTCTGCGTCTCTAAGGGTCCTGCTAAACTTTCGGATCCACTCAGGCCGTCATCAACGTAAAAATTGTCCAGAAGAGCCTGTGATCCAAGAGGATACTTGATACCGTTTTCCTTCGCTAAAGTTTGAAGGCACTTTGTTGCGAGGTATGGTGCTGATCTGGTTCCGTAGGTAACAGTATTGAGTTCGTAGTACTCAATCGGTGAAGTAGGCTCCTTTCTCCAAACGATGATCTGGTACCTGCGGTCATCTGGATGCACGAAAATCTGTCTGTACATCTTCTCAACGTCTGTGGTGAAGACGAAGCGTGGCATTCTGAAACGCAAGAGTACAGAAAAAAGCTCACTCTGAACTACTGGCCCAGTGTACTGTAGGTCATTCAGAGAGTACCCTGATGCTGTCTTGGCCGAAGCATCAAACACAACGCGTAACTTAGTGGTGCTACTCCCAGGTCTGAGCACACAATGATGAGGAATGAAATAATTCGGTGACAACACCGACTCGATATCTATTTTCGTCATATGCCCAAGCGCCTCGTATTCCTTCATAAAAGCAACGTATTGTTGTCTAGTTTCCCTGTCGTTCGATAGCCGACGCTCGAGGGCAAGGAACCGATTCAAAACGACCTTCCTGGACTCTCCCAATGTTTCCGGGTTGTCAGCAAATGGCAGTTTCACCATGAATCGGCCGTCATTGCGTCTGACAGTATTTTGTGCAAAATGTGATTCGCACCGTTGTTCTGCTCGAGAGAGAATTTGATTGGATGATTCCACCTCATCTAGTTTCCATAGGCGCTCAATTGCTGCGTCCATGCGAACGTCATCGTCAGTGCACATTCCACACGTTGCTGATTCTAATTCCTCGTTGGCTATCTTCCCTGAAAGCACCCATCCTAACGTGGTGTTCTGCAAGATCGGAAGACCTTCTCCTAGTTGAATTTGTCCGATAGACAGCAACTGATGGTAAATTTCAGCTCCGAGTAAAGCATCGATCCTGTCAGGGCGATTGAAACCTGGATCAGCCAATTCGATGTTTCCTGGAATTGGCCATTTTGCAACGTCGAACTGTTGAGAAGGCTGTGCCGAGATGATCTGTGGTAACACAAACGCTTCTAGTATTGCAGTAAAACCGTTTACTCTTGAATGTAGGCTGACGTTGATGGGATTTTTTACCACTGCTGCCGATCCCCTGAATATACAGAGATACAGCCTTTGGAGTGACTCCCAGTCTCTTCATTAATCGATCGGTAATAAGGTTAACTTGGGAGCCGGAGTCAAGAATAGCTCTGCATTCTACACTCTGTCCGCTGCTTGATGTCAACTTAACTACGGCAGTACTAAGAAGCACGTACGGGCGAACGCTTTTAGTTCTAGAAGTTGCAATTGTCATAGCTGTCGAGTCGTTCGCTGACCTCGAAGCAGAATTCTCTGTTGCCTTAACGGAGTTCTCTGCTGCCCTCGTCTTGGATTCGTCTCCAGTATGAAGTAGAGTGTTGTGCCTTTTGTTGCATTTAACACAACTTCTCGATGCACAATGTCCTGCCATGTGCCCAAATTTCAAACAATTCATACAAAGCTTGTTGCTGAGTACAAACTTCAAGCGTTCTTGTACTGACATCTGCAAAAATCTTTTGCATGAGAACATTGGATGCGATCCTGATCTACAGCATTTGCATGTTAATGCTGTAGCACTACTTTGTTCCTTGGGTTTCGTTGCCACAAAAGAACTGACTTTTGATGAACCTCCTTGCTTCGATACGTTGTTACGGCCAACTGCTTCATAATAACGAAAACGGCTCTCTAGAAAGTCAAGGAATGATTTAACTGTAGGGACGAGTCTTGGATTTGACAATGACTGTTCGAATAGCATTAGACTTTGTCTATCCAGTTTCTTCAGAAGGACATGAAGTAGTATCGGATCCCACGAAGTTGTGTCTATTCTGATGTTCTCCAGTGCCAACAGCGACTCCTTTGTGACGTCATGGAGCTGCTTGATGCTGTTTGCTGACGGTGAATCAACGTGCGACTGTTCAACCAGCTTCCTGATGATGTGTTCAACGAGAATGCGCTCGTTATCGAATCTGTCTTTCAGGATGTTCTATGCAGTTTGGTAGTTGTCTTCAGTCATCGACAAATGACTGATAATCCGCTCAGCTTCGCCAGTCAAGTTGCTCTTCAGGTACCAGAACTTTTGTACGCTTGGCAAAGGTTTCTTGCCGATCACCTCGTTGAATAAATCCATGAACTGGTGCCAATGAAGATAGTTTCCGTCGAATGCTGGGATCGATATCTTTGGCAGATTCGTGTCATTGGATGCTGCACTGTCGGTTCGTCGCTTGACCAAACGTGTTGAAATTTCCACCAATTTCTCCTGGACAGTGCCTTCTAGTTCGATATAGCTTTCGAGCCCATAACCTAAAACTGATGGATCCTGGCATTCTTCAAATATCTGATGATGAAGCTGCTCAATTTGATCCCATAACCGGGTCAAGTTCTGTTGTTTAACTTCCCAGTACGCTGGTTGAGTGCAAGTTACATCTGTCAGCAGTTGACGTTGCAATGATTGTTTCAATGCATTCTGCTTCCGTACCAGGCCTGAAATATCTTCACATATTCCTCTTCGCGGGACTTGATTACCCACTTGAGGCTCCTGAATCATCTCCCTTGCCTTCGTCGGGATCTGTTTGAGCACTTGAGGCTCCTGAACCGCCTCTGACGTTTTTAGATCGTTATATTTTCCTTCGAACTCGGCCATGTACTTCTTGGCCAGCTCAGCTATCTGGCCGTAGTAATCTTCCGAGAAGTACTGGTGATCCATTGGGTCCTTGCAATGGGCCCTCAGCACAGAGTCCTCCTCGTCAAACACGGAAACTAGGCTCCTTAGTTTGTCGAGCCTGTCTTGGTAATATGCCGCCAAAGTCTTTCTTGATGATGAGTCCTTCTTGTAATTCAGAATGATCCTCTGAACTTCTCCGCCGATTTCCCGTTGTCGTTGGAATATCTCCTGGATGTTCGCCATACTGCCGAAGAATTTAACGGTTCGCTTCTGATTATTGTGAACTGCTTAACGTGATCCAACACTTGAATCGGATCACGTCGGGGTCACCAAAATGTACAAGGAGCGTTTTTCCTGTATTCCTCAAGACTTCTTGAGGGTCCTTAGTTCTTGGTTCAGTTGCAGTACTTGAACTACAACTGATCCCTAAATGTTGGTTAGTAGCAGGATTGCAGTACTTTAACTACAACCTACTCCTGAAGATGTTCACTGTGCTAGGCACTTAAACCTTAGCACGAGAAGCGAAAGAAAAGAGTCGAGTTGAATCCTAATAGTCACACAAAACAACTGAACTTTATTGAACAATGATTACAATTTATATAATAAAATTAATGCTAACATAAACATAAAATAAACAAAGTAATAATTATGAATTGTGTCGTGCGACCCGGAAACTGTGTCATAGCAGACGCTTGTTCCTGACCGACATATAATCCGACACTATTAGAGCAGCGCGAGCCAAGCCATCCGTGCTTTGCTAGCGTGACCGTGATTTGATGACGCTACGCAAACGGTCAGAACAGAGCCAACGGAGTTGACATTTGATCGAGACCGTTGGTTGTTGTTCTGTTGTTGTTATTCTGTTGTTATGTGAACGGACGTTCTGCCCGTATGTATGTTTATACAAATGCTAAGAAATCACGAAAAACACTACCAAAATGCAATTGCTTTCAATGAAAAATTTGCGGCAAATTCACTTATGAGGTGTGGTGAATTTAAGCGATATGCAGCTGGTCTCGACATTTTTTAGAAGTACGAACTTAGAAATATTTACCGAATTTTTTTATTGGATAATGCTAAGAAATCACGAAAAACTCTACCAAAATGCAATTGCTTTCCATAAAAAATTTGCTACGAACTCACCTGTAAGGTGTGGTGAATTTAAGCGATATGCAGCTCGTCTCGACATTTTTTAGAAGTTCGAACTTAGAATTATTTACTTAATTTTCCTATTGGATAATGCTTAAAAATCACAAAAAATACTACCAAAATGCAATTGCTTTCCATGAAAAATTTGCGACGAATTCACCTATGAGCTGTGGTGAATTCAAGCGACATGGAGTTCGTCTTGAATTTTTTTAAAAACTTTGAGATATTTACTTAATTTTCTTATTGGAAAATGCTAAAAAATCACGAAAAATACTACCAAAATGCAATTGCGTTCCATTAAAAATTTGCGACAAATTCACCTATGAGGTGTGGTGAATTTAAGCGATATGAAGCTCGTCTCGACATTTTTTAGAAGTTCGAACTTAGAAATATTTTTTTTTAATAATGCTAAGAAATCACGAAAAACACTACCAAAATACAATTGCTTTCCATGAAAAATTTGCGACAAATTCACCTATGAGGTGTGATGAATTTAAGCGATATGCAGCTCGTCTCCACGTTTTTTAGAAGTTCGAACTTAGAAATATTTACCGAATTTTCTTATTGGATAATGCTAAGAAATCACGAAAAACACTACCAAAATGCAATTGCTTTCCATGAAAAATTTCGAGGAATTCACCTATGAGGTGTGGTGAATTTAAGCGATATGCAGCTCGTCTCGCCATTTTTTAGAAGTTCGAACTTAAAGTTGTTTACTGAACTTCGAACTTAGAGTTACTAACTCAATTTTCTTGTTGGATAATGCTAAAAAATCACGAAAAACATTACCAAAATGCAATTGCTTTCCATGAAAAATTTGCGACAAATTCACCTTTGAGATGTGGTGAATTTAAGCGATATGCAGCTCGTCTCGACATTTTTTAGAAGTTCGAACTTAAAGTTATTTACTGAACTTCGAACTTAGAGTTACTAACTCAATTTTCTTATTGGATAATGCTAAAAAATTACGAAAAACATTACCAAAATGCAATTGCTTTCCATGAAAAATTTGCGACGAATTCACCTATGAGGTGTGGTGAATTTAAGCGATATGCAGCTCGTCTCGACATTTTTTAGAAGTTCGAACTTAAAGTTATTTACTGAACTTCGAACTTAGAGTTACTAACTCAATTTTCTTATTGGATAATGCTAAAAAATTACGAAAAACATTACCAAAATTCAATTGCTTTCCATGAAAAATTTCGAGGAATTCACCTATGAGGTGTGCTGAATTTAAGCGATATGCAGCTCGTCTCGCCATTTTTTAGAAGTTCGAACTTAAAGTTATTTACTGAACTTCGAACTTAGAGTTACTAACTCAATTTTCTTATTGGATAATGCTAAAAAATTACGAAAAACATTACCAAAATGCAATTGCTTTCCATGAAAAATTTGCGACAAATTCACTTATGAGGTGTGGTGAATTTAAGCGATATGCAGCTGGTCTCGACATTTTTTAAAAGTTCTAACTTACAGTTATTTACTTAATTTTCTTATTGGATAATGCTTAAAAATCACAAAAAACTACCAAAATGCAATTGCTTTCCATGAAAAATTTGCGACAAATTCACCTATGAGGTGTGGTGAATTTAAGCGATATGCAGCTCGCCTCGAAATTTTTTAGAAGTTCGAATTTAGAGTTATTAAATTTCTTATTGGATAATGCTTAAAAATCACAAAAAACACTACCAAAATGCAATTGCTTTCCATAAAAAATTTGCGACGAATTCACCTATGAGGTGTGGTGAATTTAAGCGATATGCAGCTGGTCTCGACATTTTTTAGAAGTTCGAATTTAGAAATATTTACCGAATTTTCTTATTGGATAATGCTAAGAAATCACGAAAAACACTACTAAAATGCAATTGCTTTCCATGGAAAATTTGCGACAAATTCACTTATGAGGTGTGGTGAATTTAAGCGATATGCAGCTGGTCTCGACATTTTTTAGAAGTTCGAACTTAGAAATATTTACCGAATTTTCTTATTAAATAATGCTAAGAAATCACGAAAAACACTACCAAAATGCAATTGCTTTCCATGAAAAATTTGCGGCAAATTCACTTATGAGATGTGGTGAATTTAAGCGATATGCAGCTGGTCTCGACATTTTTTAGAAGTTCGAACTTAGAAATATTTGCCGAATTTTCTTATTGGATAATGCTAAGAAATCACGAAAAACACTACCAAAATGCAATTGCTTTCCATGAAAGATTTTCAACAAATTCACCTATGAGGTGTGGTGAATTTAAGCGATATGCAGCTCGCCTCCAAATTTTTTAGAAGTTCGAATTTAGAGTTATTAAATTTCTTATTGGATAATGCTTAAAAATCACGAAAAACACTACCAAAATGCAATTGCTTTCCATAAAAAATTTGCGACGAATTCACCTATGAGGTGTGGTGAATTTAAGCGATATGCAGCTGGTATCGACATTTTTTAGAAGTTCGAATTTAGAAATATTTACCGAATTTTCTTATTGGATAATGCTAAGAAATCACGAAAAACACTACCAAAATGCAATTGCTTTCCATGAAAAATTTGCGACAAATTCACTTATGAGGTGTGGTGAATTTAAGCGATATGCAGCTGGTCTCGACATTTTTTAGAAGTTCGAACTTAGAAATATTTGCCGAATTTTCTTATTGGATAATGCTGAGAAATCACGAAAAACACTACCAAAATGCAATTGCTTTCCATGAAAAATTTGCGACAAATTCACTTATGAGGTGTGGTAAATTTAAGCGATATGCAGCTGGTCTCGACATTTTTTAGAACTTAGAAATATTTACCGAATTTTCTTATTGGATAATGCTAAGAAATCACGAAAAACTCTACCAAAATGCAATTGCTTTCAATAAAAAATTTGCTACGAATTCACCTGTAAGGTGTGGTGAATTTAAGCGATATGCAGCTCGTCTCGACATTTTTTAGAAGTTCGAACTTAGAATTATTTACTTAATTTTCCTATTGGATAATGCTTAAAAATCACAAAAAATACTACCAAAATGCAATTGCTTTCCATGAAAAATTTGCGACGAATTCACCTATGAGCTGTGGTGAATTCAAGCGACATGGAGTTCGTCTTGAATTTTTTTAAAAACTTAGAGATATTTACTTAATTTTCTTATTGGAAAATGCTAAAAAATCACGAAAAATACTACCAAAATGCAATTGCGTTCCATTAAAAATTTGCGACAAATTCACCTATGAGGTGTGGTGAATTTAAGCGATATGAAGCTCGCCTCGACATTTTTTAGAAGTTCGAACTTAGAAATATTTTTTTTTAATAATGCTAAGAAATCACGAAAAACACTATCAAAATGCAATTGTTTTCCATGAGAAATTTGCGACGAATTCACCTATGAGCTGTGGTGAATTCAAGCGACATGGAGTTCGTCTTGAATTTTTTTAAAAACTTAGAGATATTTACTTAATTTTCTTATTGGAAAATGCTAAAAAATCACGAAAAATACTACCAAAATGCAATTGCGTTCCATGAAAAATTTGCGACAAATTCACCTATGAGGTGTGGTGAATTTAAGCGATATGAAGCTCGTCTCGACATTTTTTAGAAGTTCGAACTTAGAAATATTTTTTTTTAATAATGCTAAGAAATCACGAAAAACACTACCAAAATACAATTGCTTTCCATGAAAAATTTGCGACAAATTCACCTATGAGGTGTGATGAATTTAAGCGATATTCAGCTCGTCTCCACGTTTTTTAGAAGTTCGAACTTAGAAATATTTACCGAATTTTCTTATTGGATAATGCTAAGAAATCACGAAAAACACTACCAAAATGCAATTGCTTTCCATGAAAAATTTGCGACAAATTCACCTATAAGGTGTGGTGAATTTAAGCGATATGCAACTCGCCTCGACATTTTTTAGAACTTCGAACTTAGAGTATTAACTTAATTTTCTTATTGGATAATGCTAAAAAATTACGAAAAACATTACCAAAATGCAATTGCTTTCCATGAAAAATTTCGAGGAATTCACCTATGAGGTGTGGTGAATTTAAGCGATATGCAGCTCGTCTCGCCATTTTTTAGAAGTTCGAACCTAAAGTTGTTTACTGAACTTCGAACTTAGAGTTACTAACTCAATTTTCTTATTGGATAATGCTAAAAAATTACGAAAAACATTCCCAAAATGCAATTGCTTTCCATGAAAAATTTGCGACAAATTCACCTTTGAGATGTGGTGAATTTAAGCGATATGCAGCTCGTCTCGACATTTTTTAGAAGTTCGAACTTAAAGTTATTTACTGAACTTCGAACTTAGAGTTACTAACTCAATTTTCTTATTGGATAATGCTAAAAAATTACGAAAAACATTACCAAAATGCAATTGCTTTCCATGAAAAATTTGCGACGAATTCACCTATGAGGTGTGGTGAATTTAAGCGATATGCAGCTCGTCTCGACATTTTTTAGAAGTTCGAACTTAAAATTATTTACTGAACTTCGAACTTAGAGTTACTAACTCAATTTTCTTATTGGATAATGCTAAAAAATTACGAAAAACATTACCAAAATGCAATTGCTTTCCATGAAAAATTTCGAGGAATTCACCTATGAGGTGTGCTGAATTTAAGCGATATGCAGCTCGTCTCGCCATTTTTTAGAAGTTCGAACTTAAAGTTATTTACTGAACTTCGAACTTAGAGTTACTAACTCAATTTTCTTATTGGATAATGCTAAAAAATTACGAAAAACATTCCCAAAATGCAATTGCTTTCCATGAAAAATTTGCGACAAATTCACCTTTGAGATGTGGTGAATTTAAGCGATATGCAGCTCGTCTCGACATTTTTTAGAAGTTCGAACTTAGAGTTATTTACTTAATTTTTTTATTGGATAATGCTAAAAAATCACAAAAACACTATATTTATTTAATATTCTTGTTGGATAATGCTAAAAAATTACGAAAAACACTACCAAAATGCAATTGCTTTCCATGAAAAATTTGCGACAAATTCACCTATGAGATGTGGTGAACTTAAGCGATATGCAGCTCGTCTCGACATTTTTTAGAAGTTCGAACTTAAAGTTATTTACTGAACTTCGAACTTAGAGTTACTAACTCAATTTTCTTATTGGATAATGCTAAAAAATTACGAAAAACATTACCAAAATGCAATTGCTTTCCATGAAAAATTTCGAGGTATTCACCTATGAGGTGTGGTGAATTTAAGCGATGTGCAGCTCGCCTCGACATTTTTTAGAAGTTCGAACTTAGAGTTATTTACTTAATTTTTTTATTGGATAATGCTAAAAAATCACAAAAACACTATATTTATTTAATATTCTTGTTGGATAATGCTAAAAAATTACGAAAAACACTACCAAAATGCAATTGCTTTCCATGAAAAATTTGCGACAAATTCACCTATGAGATGTGGTGAATTTAAGCGATATGCAGCTCGTCTCGACATTTTTTAGAAGTTCGAACTTAAAGTTATTTACTGAACTTCGAACTTAGAGTTACTAACTCAATTTTCTTATTGGATAATGCTAAAAAATTACGAAAAACATTACCAAAATGCAATTGCTTTCCATGAAAAATTTCGAGGAATTCACCTATGAGGTGTGCTGAATTTAAGCGATATGCAGCTCGTCTCGCCATTTTTTAGAAGTTCGAACTTAGAGTTATTTACTTAATTTTTTTATTGGATAATGCTAAAAAATCACAAAAACACTATATTTATTTAATATTCTTGTTGGATAATGCTAAAAAATTACGAAAAACACTACCAAAATGCAATTGCTTTCCATGAAAAATTTGCGACAAATTCACCTATGAGATGTGGTGAATTTAAGCGATATGTAGCTCGTCTCGACATTTTTTAGAAGTTCGAACTTAAAGTTATTTACTGAACTTCGAACTTAGAGTTACTAACTCAATTTTCTTATTGGATAATGCTAAAAAATTACGAAAAACATTCCCAAAATGCAATTGCTTTCCATGAAAAATTTGCGACAAATTCACCTTTGAGATGTGGTGAATTTAAGCGATATGCAGCTCGTCTCGACATTTTTTAGAAGTTCGAACTTAGAGTTATTTACTTAATTTTTTTATTGGATAATGCTAAAAAATCACAAAAACACTATATTTATTTAATATTCTTGTTGGATAATGCTAAAAAATTACGAAAAACACTACCAAAATGCAATTGCTTTCCATGAAAAATTTGCGACAAATTCACCTATGAGATGTGGTGAATTTAAGCGATATGCAGCTCGTCTCGACATTTTTTAGAAGTTCGAACTTAAAGTTATTTACTGAACTTCGAACTTAGAGTTACTAACTCAATTTTCTTATTGGATAATGCTAAAAAATTACGAAAAACATTACCAAAATGCAATTGCTTTCCATGAAAAATTTGCGACGAATTCACCTATGAGGTGTGGTGAATTTAAGCGATATGCAGCTCGTCTCGACATTTTTTAGAAGTTCGAACTTAAAATTATTTACTGAACTTCGAACTTAGAGTTACTAACTCAATTTTCTTATTGGATAATGCTAAAAAATTACGAAAAACATTACCAAAATGCAATTGCTTTCCATGAAAAATTTCGAGGAATTCACCTATGAGGTGTGCTGAATTTAAGCGATATGCAGCTCGTCTCGCCATTTTTTAGAAGTTCGAACTTAAAGTTATTTACTGAACTTCGAACTTAGAGTTACTAACTCAATTTTCTTATTGGATAATGCTAAAAAATTACGAAAAACATTCCCAAAATGCAATTGCTTTCCATGAAAAATTTGCGACAAATTCACCTTTGAGATGTGGTGAATTTAAGCGATATGCAGCTCGTCTCGACATTTTTTAGAAGTTCGAACTTAGAGTTATTTACTTAATTTTTTTATTGGATAATGCTAAAAAATCACAAAAACACTATATTTATTTAATATTCTTGTTGGATAATGCTAAAAAATTACGAAAAACACTACCAAAATGCAATTGCTTTCCATGAAAAATTTGCGACAAATTCACCTATGAGATGTGGTGAATTTAAGCGATATGCAGCTCGTCTCGACATTTTTTAGAAGTTCGAACTTAAAGTTATTTACTGAACTTCGAACTTAGAGTTACTAACTCAATTTTCTTATTGGATAATGCTAAAAAATTACGAAAAACATTACCAAAATGCAATTGCTTTCCATGAAAAATTTCGAGGTATTCACCTATGAGGTGTGGTGAATTTAAGCGATGTGCAGCTCGCCTCGACATTTTTTAGAATTTCGAACTTATGTACTTAATTTTCTTATTGGATAATGCTAAGAAATCACGAAAAACACTATCAAAATGCAATTGCTTTCCATGAAAAATTTGCGACGAATTCACCTATGAGGTGTGGTGAATTTAAGCGATATGCAGCTCGTCTCGACGTTTTTTAGAAGTTCGAACTTAGAAATATTTACCGAATTTTTTTATTGGATAATGCTAAGAAATCACGAAAAACACTACCAAAATGCAATTCTTTTCCATAAAAAATTTGCGACAAATTCACTTATGAGGTGTGGTGAATTTAAGCGATATGCAGCTGGTCTCGACATTTTTTAAAAGTTCTAACTTACAGTTATTTACTTAATTTTCTTATTGGATAATGCTTAAAAATCACAAAAAACACTACCAAAATGCAATTGCTTTCCATGAAAAATTTGCGACAAATAATTATTTACTTAATTTTCCTATTGGATAATGCTTAAAAATCACAAAAAATACTACCAAAATGCAATTGCTTTCCATGAAAAATTTGCGACGAATTCACCTATGAGCTGTGGTGAATTCAAGCGACATGGAGTTCGTCTTGAATTTTTTTAAAAACTTAGAGATATTTACTTAATTTTCTAATTGAAAAATGCTAAAAAATCACGAAAAATACTACCAAAATGCAATTGCAATTGCATTTGCGACAAATTCTCCTATGAGGTGTGGTGAATTGAAGCGATATGCAGCTCGTCTCGACATTTTTTAGAAGTTTGAACTTAGAATTATTTACTTAATTTTCCTATTGGATAATGCTTAAAAATCACAAAAAATACTACCAAAATGCAATTGCTTTCCATGAAAAATTTGCGACGAATTCACCTATGAGCTGTGGTGAATTCAAGCGACATGGAGTTCGTCTTGAATTTTTTTAAAAACTTAGAGATATTTACTTAATTTTCTAATTGGAAAATGCTAAAAAATCACGAAAAATACTACCAAAATGCAATTGCATTTGCATTTGCGACAAATTCTCCTATGAGGTGTGGTGAATTGACGCGATATGCAGCTCGTCTCGACATTTTTTAGAAGTTCGAACTTAGAATTATTTACTTAATTTTCCTATTGGATAATGCTTAAAAATCACAGAAAACACTACCAAAATGCAATTGCTTTCCATGCAAAATTTGCGACGAATTCACCTATGAGGTGTGGTGAATTTAAGTCATATGAAACTCGCCTCGACATTTTTTAGAAGTTCGAACTTAGAGTTATTTACTTAAATTTCTTATTGGATAATGCTAAGAAATCACGAAAAACACTACCAAAATTCAATTGCAATTGCATTTGCGACAAATTCTCCTATGAGGTGTGGTGAATTGAAGCGATATGCAGCTCGTCTCGACATTTTTTAGAAGTTCGAACTTAGAGTTATTTACTTAATTTTCTTATTGGATAATGCTAAGAAATCACGAAAAACACTACCAAAATGCAATTGCTTTCCATGAAAAATTTGCGACAAATAATTATTTACTTAATTTTCCTATTGGATAATGCTTAAAAATCACAAAAAATACTACCAAAATGCAATTGCTTTCCATGAAAAATTTGCGACGAATTCACCTATGAGCTGTGGTGAATTCAAGCGACATGGAGTTCGTCTTGAATTTTTTTAAAAACTTAGAGATATTTACTTAATTTTCTAATTGAAAAATGCTAAAAAATCACGAAAAATACTACCAAAATGCAATTGCAATTGCATTTGCGACAAATTCTCCTATGAGGTGTGGTGAATTGACGCGATATGCAGCTCGTCTCGACATTTTTTAGAAGTTCGAACTTAGAATTATTTACTTAATTTTCCTATTGGATAATGCTTAAAAATCACAGAAAACACTACCAAAATGCAATTGCTTTCCATGCAAAATTTGCGACGAATTCACCTATGAGGTGTGGTGAATTTAAGTCATATGAAACTCGCCTCGACATTTTTTAGAAGTTCGAACTTAGAGTTATTTACTTAAATTTCTTATTGGATAATGCTAAGAAATCACGAAAAACACTACCAAAATTCAATTGCAATTGCATTTGCGACAAATTCTCCTATGAGGTGTGGTGAATTGAAGCGATATGCAGCTCGTCTCGACATTTTTTAGAAGTTCGAACTTAGAGTTATTTACTTAATTTTCTTATTGGATAATGCTAAGAAATCACGAAAAACACTACCAAAATGCAATTGCTTTCCATGAAAAATTTGCGAAAAATTCTCCTATGAGGTGTGGTGAATTGAAGCGATATGCAGCTCGTCTCGACATTTTTTAGAAGTTCGAACGTAGAATTATTTACTTAATTTTCCTATTGGATAATGCTTAAAAATCACAAAAAACACTACCAAAATGCAATTGCTTTCCATGAAAAATTTGCGACGAATTCACCTATGAGCTGTGGTGAATTCAAGCGACATGGAGTTCGTCTTGAATTTTTTTAAAAACTTAGAGATATTTACTTAATTTTCTAATTGAAAAATGCTAAAAAATCACGAAAAATACTACCAAAATGCAATTGCAATTGCATTTGCGACAAATTCTCCTATGAGGTGTGGTGAATTGAAGCGATATGCAGCTCGTCTCGACATTTTTTAGAAGTTTGAACTTAGAATTATTTACTTAATTTTCCTATTGGATAATGCTTAAAAATCACAAAAAATACTACCAAAATGCAATTGCTTTCCATGAAAAATTTGCGACGAATTCACCTATGAGCTGTGGTGAATTCAAGCGACATGGAGTTCGTCTTGAATTTTTTTAAAAACTTAGAGATATTTACTTAATTTTCTAATTGAAAAATGCTAAAAAATCACGAAAAATACTACCAAAATGCAATTGCAATTGCATTTGCGACAAATTCACCTATGAGATGTGGTGAATTTAAGCGATATGCAGCTCGTCTCGACATTTTTTAGAAGTTCGAACTTAAAGTTATTTACTGAACTTCGAACTTAGAGTTACTAACTCAATTTTCTTATTGGATAATGCTAAAAAATTACGAAAAACATTACCAAAATGCAATTGCTTTCCATGAAAAATTTGCGACGAATTCACCTATGAGGTGTGGTGAATTTAAGCGATATGCAGCTCGTCTCGACATTTTTTAGAAGTTCGAACTTAAAATTATTTACTGAACTTCGAACTTAGAGTTACTAACTCAATTTTCTTATTGGATAATGCTAAAAAATTACGAAAAACATTACCAAAATGCAATTGCTTTCCATGAAAAATTTCGAGGAATTCACCTATGAGGTGTGCTGAATTTAAGCGATATGCAGCTCGTCTCGCCATTTTTTAGAAGTTCGAACTTAAAGTTATTTACTGAACTTCGAACTTAGAGTTACTAACTCAATTTTCTTATTGGATAATGCTAAAAAATTACGAAAAACATTCCCAAAATGCAATTGCTTTCCATGAAAAATTTGCGACAAATTCACCTTTGAGATGTGGTGAATTTAAGCGATATGCAGCTCGTCTCGACATTTTTTAGAAGTTCGAACTTAGAGTTATTTACTTAATTTTTTTATTGGATAATGCTAAAAAATCACAAAAACACTATATTTATTTAATATTCTTGTTGGATAATGCTAAAAAATTACGAAAAACACTACCAAAATGCAATTGCTTTCCATGAAAAATTTGCGACAAATTCACCTATGAGATGTGGTGAATTTAAGCGATATGCAGCTCGTCTCGACATTTTTTAGAAGTTCGAACTTAAAGTTATTTACTGAACTTCGAACTTAGAGTTACTAACTCAATTTTCTTATTGGATAATGCTAAAAAATTACGAAAAACATTACCAAAATGCAATTGCTTTCCATGAAAAATTTCGAGGTATTCACCTATGAGGTGTGGTGAATTTAAGCGATGTGCAGCTCGCCTCGACATTTTTTAGAATTTCGAACTTATGTACTTAATTTTCTTATTGGATAATGCTAAGAAATCACGAAAAACACTATCAAAATGCAATTGCTTTCCATGAAAAATTTGCGACGAATTCACCTATGAGGTGTGGTGAATTTAAGCGATATGCAGCTCGTCTCGACGTTTTTTAGAAGTTCGAACTTAGAAATATTTACCGAATTTTTTTATTGGATAATGCTAAGAAATCACGAAAAACACTACCAAAATGCAATTCTTTTCCATAAAAAATTTGCGACAAATTCACTTATGAGGTGTGGTGAATTTAAGCGATATGCAGCTGGTCTCGACATTTTTTAAAAGTTCTAACTTACAGTTATTTACTTAATTTTCTTATTGGATAATGCTTAAAAATCACAAAAAACACTACCAAAATGCAATTGCTTTCCATGAAAAATTTGCGACAAATAATTATTTACTTAATTTTCCTATTGGATAATGCTTAAAAATCACAAAAAATACTACCAAAATGCAATTGCTTTCCATGAAAAATTTGCGACGAATTCACCTATGAGCTGTGGTGAATTCAAGCGACATGGAGTTCGTCTTGAATTTTTTTAAAAACTTAGAGATATTTACTTAATTTTCTAATTGAAAAATGCTAAAAAATCACGAAAAATACTACCAAAATGCAATTGCAATTGCATTTGCGACAAATTCTCCTATGAGGTGTGGTGAATTGAAGCGATATGCAGCTCGTCTCGACATTTTTTAGAAGTTTGAACTTAGAATTATTTACTTAATTTTCCTATTGGATAATGCTTAAAAATCACAAAAAATACTACCAAAATGCAATTGCTTTCCATGAAAAATTTGCGACGAATTCACCTATGAGCTGTGGTGAATTCAAGCGACATGGAGTTCGTCTTGAATTTTTTTAAAAACTTAGAGATATTTACTTAATTTTCTAATTGGAAAATGCTAAAAAATCACGAAAAATACTACCAAAATGCAATTGCATTTGCATTTGCGACAAATTCTCCTATGAGGTGTGGTGAATTGACGCGATATGCAGCTCGTCTCGACATTTTTTAGAAGTTCGAACTTAGAATTATTTACTTAATTTTCCTATTGGATAATGCTTAAAAATCACAGAAAACACTACCAAAATGCAATTGCTTTCCATGCAAAATTTGCGACGAATTCACCTATGAGGTGTGGT
Source organism: Conops quadrifasciatus (assembly GCA_949752815.1). NCBI lineage: Eukaryota > Metazoa > Arthropoda > Insecta > Diptera > Conopidae > Conops > Conops quadrifasciatus. Next base: position 7,995,808 of record OX457081.1, read on the forward strand.
GAATTTAAGTCATATGAAACTCGCCTCGACATTTTTTAGAAGTTCGAACTTAGAGTTATTTACTTAAATTTCTTATTGGATAATGCTAAGAAATCACGAAAAACACTACCAAAATTCAATTGCAATTGCATTTGCGACAAATTCTCCTATGAGGTGTGGTGAATTGAAGCGATATGCAGCTCGTCTCGACATTTTTTAGAAGTTCGAACTTAGAGTTATTTACTTAATTTTCTTATTGGATAATGCTAAGAAATCACGAAAAACACTACCAAAATGCAATTGCTTTCCATGAAAAATTTGCGAAAAATTCTCCTATGAGGTGTGGTGAATTGAAGCGATATGCAGCTCGTCTCGACATTTTTTAGAGGTTCGAACGTAGAATTATTTACTTAATTTTCCTATTGGATAATGCTTAAAAATCACAAAAAACACTACCAAAATGCAATTGCTTTCCATGAAAAATTTGCGACGAATTCACCTATGAGCTGTGGTGAATTCAAGCGACATGGAGTTCGTCTTGAATTTTTTTAAAAACTTAGAGATATTTACTTAATTTTCTAATTGGAAAATGCGAAAAAATCACGAAAAATACTACCAAAATGCAATTGCAATTGCATTTGCGACAAATTCTCCTATGAGGTGTGGTGAATTGAAGCGATATGCAGCTCGTCTCGACATTTTTTAGAAGTTTGAACTTAGAATTATTTACTTAATTTTCCTATTGGATAATGCTTAAAAATCACAAAAAATACTACCAAAATGCAATTGCTTTCCATGAAAAATTTGCGACGAATTCACCTATGAGCTGTGGTGAATTCAAGCGACATGGAGTTCGTCTTGAATTTTTTTAAAAACTTAGAGATATTTACTTAATTTTCTAATTGGAAAATGCTAAAAAATCACGAAAAATACTATCAAAATGCAATTGCTTTCCATGAAAAATTTGCGAAAAATTCTCCTATGAGGTGTGGTGAATTTAAGCGATATGCAGTTCGCCTCGACATTTTTTAGAAGTTCGAACTTAGAGTTACTTACTTAATTTTCTTATTGGATAATGCTAAGAAATCACGAAAAACACTACCAAAATGCAATTGCTTTCCATGAAAAATTTGCGAAAAATTCTCCTATGAGGTGTGGTGAATTTAAGCGATATGCAGTTCGCCTCGACATTTTTTAGAAGTTCGAACTTAGAGTTATTTACTTAAATTTCTTATTGGATAATGCTAAGAAATCACGAAAAACACTACCAAAATTCAATGGCAATTGCATTTGCGACAAATTCTCCTATGAGGTGTGGTGAATTGAAGCGATATGCAGCTCGTCTCTACATTTTTTAGAAGTTCGAACTTAGAGTTATTTACTTAATTTTCCTATTGGATAATGCTTAAAAATCACAAAAAACACTACCAAAATGCAATTGCTTTCCATGAAAAATTTGCGACGAATTCACCTATGACGTGTGGTGAATTTAAGCGATATGCTGCTCGTCTCGACATTTTTTAAAAGTTCGAACTTAGAGTTATTTACTTAATTTTCTTATTGGATACTGCTAAGAAATCACAAAAAACACTATCAAAATGCAATTGCTTTCCATGAAAAATTTGCGAAAAATTCACCTATGAGGTGTGGTGAATTTAAACAATATGAAGCTCGTCTCGACATTTTTTAGAAGTTCGAACTTAGAGTTATTTACTTAATTTTCTTATTGGATACTGCTAAGAAATCACAAAAAACACTATCAAAATGCAATTGCTTTCCATGAAAAATTTGCGAAAAATTCACCTATGAGGTGTGGTGAATTTAAGCAATATAAAGCTCGTCTCGACATTTTTTAGAAGTTCGAACTTAGAGTTATTTACTTAATTTTCTTATTGGATAATGCTAAGAAATCACGAAAAACACTATCAAAATGCAATTGCTTTCCATGAAAAATTTGCGACAAATTCACCTATGAGGTGTGGTGAATTTAAGCGATATGAAGCTTAGAAATATTTTTTTTTAATAATGCTAAGAAATCACGAAAAATACTACCAAAATGCAATTGCATTTGCATTTGCGACAAATTCTCCTATGAGGTGTGGTGAATTGACGCGATATGCAGCTCGTCTCGACATTTTTTAGAAGTTCGAACTTAGAATTATTTACTTAATTTTCCTATTGGATAATGCTTAAAAATCACAGAAAACACTACCAAAATGCAATTGCTTTCCATGCAAAATTTGCGACGAATTCACCTATGAGGTGTGGTGAATTTAAGTCATATGAAACTCGCCTCGACATTTTTCAGAAGTTCGAACTTAGAGTTACTTACTTAATTTTCTTATTGGATAATGCTAAGAAATCACGAAAAACACTACCAAAATGCAATTGCAATTGCATTTGCGACAAATTCTCCTCTGAGGTGTGGTGAATTTAAGCGATATGCTGCTCGTCTCGACATTTTTTAAAAGTTCGAACTTAGAGTTATTTACTTAATTTTCCTATTGGATAATGCTTAAAAATCACAAAAAACACTACCAAAATGCAATTGCTTTCCATGAAAAATTTGCGACGAATTCACCTATGAGGTGTGGTGAATTTAAGCGATATGCTGCTCGTCTCGACATTTTTTAAAAGTTCGAACTTAGAGTTATTTACTTAATTTTCTTATTGGACACTGCTAAGAAATCACAAAAAACACTACCAAAATGCAATTGCTTTCCATGAAAAATTTGCGATGAATTCACCCATGAGGTGTGGTGAATTTAAGCGATATGCTGCTCGTCTCGACATTTTTTAAAAGTTCGAACTTAGAGTTATTTACTTAATTTTCTTATTGGATAATGCTAAGAAATCACAAAAAACACTATTAATATTTTGCGACAAAATTCGCGACAAATTCACCTATGAGGTGTGGTGAATTTAAGCCATATGAAACTCGTCTCGACATTTTTTAGAAGTTCTAACTTAGAGTTATTTACTTAATTTTCTTATTGGATAATGCTTAAAAATCACAAAAAACACTACCAAAATGCAATTGCTTTCCATGAAAAATTTGCGACGAATTCACCTATGAGGTGTGGTGAATTTAAGCGATATGCAGCTCGTCTCGACATTTTTAGAAGTTCGAACTTAGAGTTATTTACTTAATTTTTTTATTGGATAATGCTAAGAAATCACAAAGAACACTCTTAATATTTTGCGACAAAATTCGCGACAAATTCACCTATGAGGTGTGGTGAATTTAAGCCATATGAAACTCGTCTCGACATTTTTTAGAAGTTCTAACTTACGAGTTATTTACTTAATTTTCTTATTGGATAATGCTTAAAAATCACAAAGAACACTACCAAAATGCAATTGCTTTCCATGCAAAATTTGCGACGAATTCACCTATGAGGTGTGGTGAATTTAAGCGATATGAAGCTTGTCTCGACATTTTTTAGATATTTCGACTTATTGGATAATGCTAAGAAATCACGAAAAACACTACCAAAATGCAATTGCTTTCCATGAAAAATTTGCGAAAAATTCTCCTATGAGGTGTAGTGAATTTAAGCGATATGCAGTTCGTCTCGACATTTTTTAGAAGTTCGAACTTAGAGTTATTTACTTAAATTTCTTATTGGATAATGCTAAGAAATCACGAAAAACACTACCAAAATGAAATTGCAATTGCATTTGCGACAAATTCTCCTGAGGTGTGGTGAATTGAAGCGATATGCAGCTCGTCTCGACATTTTTTAGAAGTTCGAACTTAGAGTTATTTACTTAAATTTCTTATTGGATAATGCTAAGAAATCACGAAAAACACTACCAAAATGCAATTGCAATTGCATTTGCGACAAATTCTCCTGAGGTGTGGTGAATTGAAGCGATATGCAGCTCGTCTCGACATTTTTTAGAAGTTCGAACTTAGAGTTACTTACTTAATTTTCTTATTGGATAATGCTAAGAAATCACGAAAAACACTACCAAAATGCAATTGCTTTCCATGCAAAATTTGCGACAAATTCACCTATGAGGTGTGGTGAATTTAAGTCATATGAAACTAGTCTCGACATTTTTTAGAAGTTCGAACTTAGAGTTACTTACTTAATTTTCTTATTGGATAATGCTAAGAAATCACGAAAAACACTACCAAAATGCAATTGCTTTCCATGAAAAATTTGCGAAAAATTCTCCTATGAGGTGTGGTGAATTTAAGCGGTATGCAGTTCGTCTCGACATTTTTTAGAAGTTCTAACTTACGAGTTATTTACTTAATTTTCTTATTGGATAATGCTTAAAAATCACAAAAAACACTACCAAAATGCAATTGCTTTCCATGCAAAATTTGCGACAAATTCACCTATGAGGTGTGGTGAATTTAAGCGATATGAAGCTTGTCTCGACATTTTTTAGATATTTCGACTTATTGGATAATGCTAAAAAATCACGAAAAACACTACCAAAATGCAATTGCTTTCCATGAAAAATTTGCGAAAAATTCTCCTATGAGGTGTGGTGAATTTAAGCGATATGCAGCTCGTCTCGACATTTTTTAGAAGTTCGAACTTAGAGTTATTTACTTAAATTTCTTATTGGATACTGCTAAGAAATCACAAAAAACACTACCAAAATGCAATTGCTTTCCATGCAAAATTTGCGACGAATTTACCTATGAGGTGTGGTGAATTTAAGTCATATGAAACTAGTCTCGACATTTTTTAGAAGTTCGAACTTAGAGTTACTTACTTAATTTTCTTATTGGATAATGCTAAGAAATCACGAAAAACACTACCAAAATGCAATTGCAATTGCATTTGCGACAAATTCTCCTATGAGGTGTGGTGAATTGAAGCGATATGCAGCTCGTCTCGACAGTTTTTAGAAGTTCGAACTTAGAGTTATTTACTTAAATTTCTTATTGGATACTGCTAAGAAATCACAAAAAACACTACCAAAATGCAATTGCTTTCCATGCAAAATTTGCGACGAATTCACCTATGAGGTGTGGTGAATTTAAGTCATATGAAACTAGTCTCGACATTTTTTAGAAGTTCGAACTTAGAGTTACTTACTTAATTTTCTTATTGGATAATGCTAAGAAATCACGAAAAACACTACCAAAATGCAATTGCTTTCCATGAAAAATTTGCGAAAAATTCTCCTATGAGGTGTGGTGAATTTAAGCGATATGCAGTTCGTCTCGACATTTTTTAGAAGTTCGAACTTAGAGTTATTTACTTAAATTTCTTATTGGATAATGCTAAGAAATCACGAAAAACACTACCAAAATGCAATTGCTTTCCATGCAAAATTTGCGACAAATTCACCTATGAGGTGTGGTGAATTTAAGTCATATGAAACTAGTCTCGACATTTTTTAGAAGTTCGAACTTAGAGTTACTTACTTAATTTTCTTATTGGATAATGCTAAGAAATCACGAAAAACACTACCAAAATGCAATTGCTTTCCATGAAAAATTTGCGAAAAATTCTCCTATGAGGTGTGGTGAATTTAAGCGATATGCAGTTCGTCTCGACATTTTTTAGAAGTTCGAACTTAGAGTTATTTACTTAAATTTCTTATTGGATAATGCTAAGAAATCACGAAAAACACTACCAAAATGCAATTGCAATTGCATTTGCGACAAATTCTCCTATGAGGTGTGGTGAATTTAAGTCATATGAAACTAGTCTCGACATTTTTTAGAAGTTCGAACTTAGAGTTGCTTACTTAATTTTCTTATTGGATAATGCTAAGAAATCACGAAAAACACTACCAAAATGCAATTGCTTTCCATGCAAAATTTGCGACGAATTCACCTATGAGGTGTGGTGAATTTAAGTCATATGAAACTAGTCTCGACATTTTTTAGAAGTTCGAACTTAGAGTTACTTACTTAATTTTTTATTGGATAATGCTAAGAAATCACGAAAAACACTACCAAAATGCAATTGCAATTGCATTTGCGACAAATTCACCTATGAGGTGTGGTGAATTTAAGCGATATGAAGCTTGTCTCGACATTTTTTAGAAGTTCGAACTTAGAAATATTTACTTAATTTTCTTATTGGATAATGCTTAAAAATCACGAAAAACACTACCAAAATGCAATTGCTTTCCATGACAAATTTGCGACGGATTCACCTATGAGGTGTGGTGAATTTAAGCGATATGCAGCTCGTCTCGACATTTTTAGAAGTTCGAACTTAGAGTTATTTACTTAATTTTTTTATTGGATAATGCTAAGAAATCACAAAACACACTATTAATATTTTGCGACAAAATTCGCGACAAATTCACCTATGAGGTGTGGTGAATTCAAGTCATATGAAACTCGTCTCGACATTTTTTAGAAGTTCGAACTTAGAGTTACTTACTTAATTTTCTTATTGGATAATGCTAAAAAATCACGAAAAACACTACCAAAATGCAATTGCTTTCCATGAAAAATTTGCGACAAATTCTCCTATGAGGTGTGGTGAATTTAAGCGATATGCAGTTCGCCTCGACATTTTTTAGAAGTTCGAACTTAGAGTTATTTACTTAATAATATCGTAAAATTTGTTTTACATCTTCGAACTTCTCACCGATTTAATTTAATTATTTTTTTTAACTTTTTCGAACTTCTAACTACATACTTGAAAGTAATTCAAAAAAACATTTCCTTAAAACTAATGTCGTTGTATCTTCTTGTCTACATCATATTCGGGAACTTCTACCTCGCATGTCACATCCCATTGTCTTTACGAAATTCATACAACCTTTCTACCAGAGATAAGGAGATATCTTATCTTATCTTATCTTATCTCTGCTTTCTACAGCAACATCTCTTCTTATTTCTACTTGAAAAACCACGTGCCAACAGTGTTGCCAAATGAAGAAAGAAAACAGCAGTGTTACTTTTTTCTGTTGAACTTATTTTTCTTACATAATCAATGTGGAATTAATATTGTATAAATAAATATTGTTGTAAAAAATTGTACTACACAATTAATCAGCCTGGTTCTGCATTCCGATTCATACGGAATCGGATTTGATTTCGATCACTTTTTTCTCGGAGGTATTCTGTATTCCGATTCCGATATTCGAATCCGATGTTTGCGTATTTGTCGGAATTGAGGTGTTCTGCATTTCGATTTATCGGAATTTTCTGTCGGAAGTAATACGACCAACTTTTTGTTGGTGAATTTGAATTTGATTGTAAAAAATTTGAAATTTTTTAACACATGCGATTTTTGTGGGAAGAGTTAGCGGAGAAACTCAATATTTTTGGTCCACCAATGAAAAAAGTGCCGAGTGGAAAAAGGTAGCCCTGTTATTATTTAATTTTTACCACGAATGATAATTAACCATACACATGCTGAGAAATGCAAAATCAGAAAAAAGTATTTCTGGAGAATACAAAGCGCTCCAGGGAATACTAGGTGCAACAATAATTAGCCACCAATCTAAAAAAGGTTAAAAAAATATTTAAATGTCTATTTATACGACCACGCGTGTGTTGGCAGGATTCGAACCCACAGCCTCAACATGCTAGGCGAGTACTTGCTCTACTACACTATTGAGAGCCACAATTCTTATTATTTGTAATTTTCAATTTATTTCAATTTATTAAACGCCAAAGTGACAGGTAAAAAATAGTTCGATGAGTTCGAAACGAAAACAATTCCGATTCGAACTCATCGAAATATTTTTTACCTGTCACTTTGGCGTGGCGTTTAAGTGGCGTAGGAAAGTTTGACGGATTAGTTCCGACAGAAAATTTCGATAAATCGAAATGCAGAACACCTCAATTCCGACAAATACGCAAACATCGAATTCGAATATCGGAATCGGAATACCTTCGAGAAAATAGTGATCGAAATCAAATCCGATTCCGTATGAATCGGAATGCAGAACCAGGCTGATTAATTGTGTAGTACAATTTTTTACAACAATATTTATTTATACAATATTAATTCCACATTGATTATGTAAGAAAAATAAGTTCAACAGAAAAAAGCAACACTGCTGTTTTCTTTCTTTATTTGGCAACACTGTTGGCACGTGGTTTTTCAAGTAGAAATAAGAAGAGCTGTTGCTGTAGAAAGGTTGTATGAATTTCGTAAAGACAATGGGATGTGACATGCGAGGTAGAAGTTCCCGATGATGATGTAGACAAGAAGATACAACGACATTAGTTTTAAGGAAATGTTTTTTTGAATTACTTTCAAGTATGTAATGTAAGTTCGAAAAATTTAAAAAAAATAATTAAATTAAATCGGTGAGAAGTTCGAAGATGTAAAACAAATTTTACGATATTATTAATAAAAAACCCTTAAGAATAAATACTTAGTGCCTCTCTGGTCTAAAGATTATCGGCAAGTAAAGATACAAAGAAACCAAAAAACTAGAAATCTCGTTCTTCTTCGGCAGTAATTATCCGTTGTCGCAGTATTTTTTCGTTGTTTGCAATTCTCCCTTGTCGCAATTTTACTTTCTTATTACATTTTTCATTCGTTGTCTTCAATTAAAAAACGCAGCTAGACTCTTTCTCTTTCTTTTACTATTCCTATTATACGAGTATTGGTGTTTTAATTGGTCGGGCTGCCAACACATTTTCTTTTAACAAACCTGGTAAGTGCGATTGTATGATTGTAAAAGTACTCTAAAGTTTTCGACGTAGACTACATATTAAAAGGTCTAAAAATGGATTGTTTGATTGTTTGGAGTGATTAACTTATTGATTGTTTGGTTGTATGTTTGTATAGGGAGGTACCCGAAATCTCCAAAAACCATACCCACCACCATACCCAAAACCTCCATGTTACAAAATCTCAAAATATTAAAGCTCCAGGGACAAAATCTTCAAAAACAAATATTACTTTTTTATACGGGTATGTATGTATGTATGTTATGGTGAATTTGATTAATCCGGTGATTATTCATAATTACTGGTTCTTATGCATAATCACTGCTCTGTTTGCTAATTGTGATAAATTCTTGCATATTTTTCAAATTAACCGGTGTTAAAGGTTAATTAAAGGAATTAATATAATTCATTGCCTCGGCCGAAGGCCGTCAGGCAGGAAGGCCCTGAATGCAAAAAGACTTTACATTTCCGAGAGGATTCTGTTGATTAAGGGTTGTAATCCTTGCCTCGGCCGAAGGCCGTCACGCAAGAGGGCCCTGAATGCAAAAAGACTTTACATTTCCGAGAGGATTCTGTTGATTATGGGTTATAATCTCAAGGGTTATAATGACGCAGGAATCACGCTCTGAATGCAAAAAGACTTTACATTTCCGAGAGGATTCTGTTGATTATGGGTTATAATCCTAAGGGTTATAATCACGCAAAAAGGCCCTGAATGCAAAAAGACTTTACATTTCCGAGAGGATTCTGTTGATTAAGGGTTATAATCCTTGCCTCGGCCGAAGGCCGTCACGCAGGAAGGCCCTGAATGCAAAAATACTTTACATTACTGCGAGGATTCTGTTAATTAGGGGTTATTACATTAAGGCTTAAGGAGCTTTTTATAACTTTTTTAAATTTATAGCACTTAATTGTTACGAATATTATTGTCTTTGGGTTTAGAGATTTCGTCTTTGAAAATTTTGTCTTGGAGATTTTGTCTTTGAGACTTTGGGTTTGGAGATTTTGTTTTGGAGATTTCGTACCCAACCCGTTTGTATAATTGTATGACTGTTTGATTGTTTTTCCCCATAGTATTTATCAAGTCCTTCCATGATTTCGGTGATGGTTTTTTTTACGCAAAAAAAATAATGCTTACGGCCCTATTCTGGTTAACTTAACAACGATTTGTTAAAGAGGTCTTGTTAATAACGTTGTTAAGTTTAGTTAATTTTGGTATTCTCAAAATATTTACATTAAAAACTAACTACGAGTATAAATTCACCACCAATTTTGAAAAATCTTAATGACATTTTTAGCATTTTCTTGGTTGCATATCTTTATCAAATAGCAAAGTGAAAGACACGAAGAGGCAAATGTTTTAAGAATTTTAGAATAGAAGAAGAAAGTAATAAAACCTTTTTTAGTTTTTTGTTTTCGTTTATGTTTACAAAAAAAAAATTAATTAATTTTTTTCCCCTCCCCAAATGTACAAGGAAAATAGAAAAAATTTTGCACAAGAGTTTTCCAGAACAGGGTATAAAAGTAATAAATATCATAAATTTTAATGGAATAACTATACAGCGGAACCTCGGTATACGTCTACTTTGGAATACGTCGAATTCAGAATACGTTCTGTTTTGACGAAAAAATATACGACTTGGTATACGACTTTATTTCGGTATACGACTTAATTTATGCGGACATTTTTTTTGTTCATATGCACCATCTATGAAAGAGTAGCACTATGACATATTTGACCATGACTTCAATTGGAAGAGATTTGTTTCGCTTCTACAGGTCACAAATGTGAATAGCAAAATACCAAAACAATTGTTTTTGACGACGACGACGAAAGTGAGCATGTGAGCTTTTTTTTTAAATAATAAATTCCAATAAGAAAAATGAAAAGAAACAGAAAACTAAAAAAATCACAATGGAACTCAAACAATAGATTGTTGAGAAATATGAAGGTGGCATGCGTATTCGATGCTACAATAATACACTTTAGAGACATCCTGACGAGAAGACAAACACAGAGTTCTTTGGAAAGATTTTTTAATAAAATTTAAACGTTATTTAAATAATACATGTAACACAATATAACTTTAAAAATAAAATATATTTTTTATTAATGTGCTTAAAAGAATTTTTTCTAACATCAGAACGGATTTATCATTTTTACATTACTTCTTATGGGAAAGGTTGGTTTGGTATACGTCCTATTGGGTATAAGTCCAAACATCCGGAACGGATTAATGTCGTATACCGAGGTTCCACTGTAATTTAAAACTCACTTTAATATAAGGGGAACATTATAAAGTTATGGAAAAAGTTTTCAGAATACCCTATTCTGTGCAGTAAAGGCATCAATTTTAATGGAATACTCGTAAACCATTTTATAAAACTTACTTCAACGTAAGAGGAACGTGAAAAAAGAAAAGTCGCAAATGTTTTTTGTTATTTCACAGAAATTGTATAGAAAAAATTTCTACTGTATAAACAAAGTTTAGCTGGGAGTAATTCATTGCGGGAGTTAATTTATTGTGCCGAATTAAGTATGAAAAAACGGTGTTCATTTTGACAAAAACCAGGAAACAAAAATATCTTTGTACTTTTAGTGATTAAAATAAAATGTCAACTTCTGCTGGGGGAAAGAAGCATTTATTTTCTATTTTTCAGAATATACGTAAAATATACGTTACAGTTACATCATTCCACCTCCCATTCCGCCCATACTGGCCATTCCCGGTAATCCATTATTAGACTCTTCTTTCGGTATTTCAGTTACAACAGCTTCTGCTGTGGTAAGAAGAGAAGCAACACCAGAAGCATCTGTTATGGCAGTTCGAACAACCTGTAAATGCAAGAAGAATGAAATTTATTTTATAATGAGTCGTTATATTTACGAGTAGTTTTTTTTAATGTGTTAAGTCCACTTTTAAAAAAAAAATGAGTTAATAGTATTTTTAATAAGATATAGGTACCCCCTTTTTATAACCTACACCCGAATGAAATGAGGGTATATTCACTTCGTTCTTCCGTTTGTAACCCATTAAAGGAGGCGTGGCAGGTATATGTATGTCCGACCTTCACGGCTGAACCACCCGACAGATTGACTTCATACTCACAGCGTATGTTACTTAGGTTGCAAGTATCCTTTTTAGTTAGTTTTTGTCCCCAAAGGGGAAACTCTGCCCCCTTTGTGGTTAAAAGGGGTGTTGCATGGTCTGAAATGACAAAAAATGGGCATAATAATTTCAATACTACCAGGCCCACGAAGCTGACATTTTTTATAGTGATTGGCCTTACACCGTTGATGTGGAATAAGAACACATTTTCAAAAATTTAGGCCCCTAGATTGTTAGAAAGGGCGTGGCACGGTCTGAAACGACGTAAAATAGTCATAATTTCAATACTACCAGATTTAGGAAGCTGAAATTTTAAATTTTAAATGGCGATTATGCCGTAGATGTGCAATGAGAACACATTTTCTCATTAAAATGGGCGTGGCATGGTCTGAAACGACCAAAAATAGTCATAATTTAAATACTTTCCGGCCCAGGAAGCTAAAATGTTGTATGGCGATTGGTCTCACACCGTAAAGGTGCAATGAGAACACCTTTTTGAGGAATTCCGCCCCCTAAATGGTTAAAATGGGCGTTGCATGGTCTGAAACGAACAAAAATAGTCATAATTTCAATACTTCCCGACCCAGGAAGCTAAAATTTTGTATGGCGATTGGTCTTACTCTGTAGAGGTGCAATGAGAAATCGACACTTAAGATAATATGGGTTTTTCTAGGGTGGTTCTAAGATTAAGAGGGGTTTTTTGAATGATTTAGAAAGACCGGGGCACCGGGGTAATATTTTCCTGTTTCCTTTTAAAGTTTGTGAATAGTAGATAGTATAATGATAGCACCGAAATACTAATTTCTATGTAAATACAATAAAATTTAAACAAATAAATTAGTGTACTTACTTTGGTTGGATCTATAATGCCTTTTTCTATTAAGTTTCCATATTCACTTTTCAGAGCATCATAACCAAAATCTCCTTCCTTTGTTTCTACTTTTGCGACAACCATCGCTCCATCAACACCAGCATTTTTTGCTATTGTTAGACAAGGCATTCTTAAGGATCTACGAACAATTTCAATGCCTAAGTTCTGGAATATAATTTAGAATTAGAATAGAATTAGATAGAAAAGTTGATTAAATAAAAAACTAAATCAATTTACAAAACATTTTGAGATAGGATAACGCATTTAATTTTAGTTGTTTCTTTTACACTCCTTTTAACAAATGTGGATTAGTTTAAACTTATATACGGAGCTTGACACGTTTAAAATTTATATTAAAAAAGTCCCGGAATAAGAGTTATTTAGGAAATTTTAATTTCAGGAAATCTAATAGTTAAAAGCAGGTTGCTTTCGCTTTAACTCTTCGTTTATAAATTTCAATTTCCTAACTTTTAGATAATAAGCTGTTCCTGCTGGTCTGACACTTTGTGTGCTTTTCTTTTGAACTGTACACAGTGTGTGCTTCCTTTTTTAAAACCAAACTAGAACTGCACACTGTAGATGCCGACACTGTCTGCCCCTGTTGTATATATATATATATATAAGCCCACTTCCATATCACTTACAAATAGTTAATTTTGATCGATTATCTCATTTACAACAACGCTCCTCTCAACAAACACTTCATTATATAGAATGATATACCAGTCGGCGTGCCACGCCCATTTTTGGTGCGATGACTCCCACTAACACGGTAAACGCGGCACTGAAATTTCAGTCTTAGATCCGGACTACAAGCTGAGAAATTCATCTCTCAAATTGGATGCAATAATATTTACCTAAAAAGTAGGCGTGGCATTGGTTCGATTTTCCCTATATTTAATACCAAACAGCCTATGACTTCATGGCGATAGCTCTATCCGTTCTAAATGTTCAAACGGAAGCACAAAGTGAATATACCCTCATCCTTTCGGGTGTAGGGTATAACAATGAGTTGATGCTTTACAACTTTAAACTTTCTAGAATAAATACAGAACATTTTTGAAAAAGTGCCTAAATAGGTAACGAAATCAATTTGCATTATAGATCATATGGAAACGATTGCAAAAATAACAAAGCAGAACGAGCGATAACCGAACTAATTAATAACTTTTAGAAATTTAGACAAAAATTTTTAAAGTTATGCAGAGCTCTGCATTAAGGTAAGCTGTGCCTTGAAGCTTATTCTTTTATTCAATATAATAAACAAAAAGTAGCTGCCTCCTTAGGTTTTCACAATCTTTTTGTAAAAATTTGTATCTTTTTAAAATAAAGATTGAACTAAGCTGAGGGGCAGCTAGAAGCAGTTACTTTTTGTTTATTCTATTGCGAAAAAGTTCAATTTGCAAGGCACAACTTTCCCTCTCGCAGAACTCTACGGAACTTACAACATTTTGGCTAAATTTCTAAGATTATCATATATTGTGATTTTTTTAAATTCTAAATAATATATCATTAAAGCAGACACTGAAGTATATATTTGAGTGAAGATGTCAGAGTAGTCGGTTGTGTTTTTCCTTACTCGGCAACTTTAAAAATAAATAGTGCGGCGCTAAAAATCTTTTATTGCCAAAGTTTCAATTCCGTGACTGATTGCATTTTCTGCAATGATATTGAGTTGTTTTAATTAAAATCAAAACAAATAATAGTTATTGTGTTGCAATAGTGACCAAAATTAATAAAATTGATATAATTAGAGGGAATAACTAACAACTAAAGTAATCCAATAACAATTCACCGTTGCATTTTTCTCTACGGAAAACAGCAACACAATCCATCAAGCATGAACACTCGCTCTCGCATCACCACAACCGGTTCTACATCGTCACCATCTACCTTCTTACATACTTCCAACAACTCTCCAAAGTTATTAAGCGATTCTCATCTAGATGAGCGGCTCACAAAACACACTGAGAAGATCTTAACCCGTTTCAACGAAATAGCAGCGAAATTATCCTCAGTAGAGGAAAATCTTCTAAAGCGCCTGGCAGAATTTGAGAACTCTATGAGTGACATACGTTCTCGACTGGAGCGAGTGGAGGGTTGCCTAGATCAAGCTGCTGATCAGGAAGTGCGAATCACGAATATGGAAGAGCAATTAAATAACCTTCCAAATTTCGCAAGGGAAGAAGATTTGGGTGATTTGATAGCCCGTTGTGATGCAATCGAAAGACGCGAGCTTGCCAAACAGATGCTATCATTTTCGGAGTTCCTGAATTACCGGATGAAAACCTAAGATCACTGTTCAACCAATTATGTCACACTGCTGGGTGCAAGCCACCAACTGTATCGTCTATTTTCCGCCTAAAGCAAAATAATAGCTCACTTGAACCACCTATAATACTGAAGTTCCAGAAATCCAGGGATAGGAATGCTGTTCTAAAGTCGCTGGCAAATTTTCGAAAGTCGGCAAAGAGAGGGCTATGTCTTCATGACTTAGGAAAGGAATCTGATAAGCCCATATTTGTTAACGAGAGCCTAACGCATCGAAATCGAGTTCTTCTTCAACTGGCAGTTAAGCTAAAAAAAGAGAAATGCCTATCATCTGTATTCACGCAGCAGGGATCTGTTAAAATTCGGAAATCCAGTGATGAGGCCGCTATTACGATTTATAATGAGCATACGTTATACTCCGTTGCCGAGAGGGAAATATACCCAGAGGATAAGAAATAACATAAGAATTATTATATGAGTATTTATACACAAATATTAAATTTTGCACCTGTGGAATGACTGGATTGACCTCTTACTTTTATATTTCCTTTATCTGCTATCTTCTTTCTTTCTTACTTCCTATACTATTTAATGCTCTTACAGATGGCCTTGTAGCTGTAATATTTTCAAATAAGATATATGACAGGCTCATTTAGTTTCGGTGATGATGCTAACGTGAATCATAGAGCGCTGATCAACATTATGTGTAAACAATATAATGGTCTAAATGTTGTTCATTTTAACGCAAGAAGTCTGAATGCGGCGAAACTTGATTATGTTAAATATGTCTTTCAGGACTCTTTAGTTGACATCATATGTGTAACTGAAACTTGGTTTCATGCAGATATTTCGGATGCATTATTTTCTATACCGAACTACAAGTTGCTGAGAAATGATAGGCTAACTGGTAGAGGAGGTGGAGTGGCTATCTATTATAAATCGTATTTGAAGTGTCAGTTGGTGAGCAAGTCATGTAATGTTGGTGTCGAGTTCATTAATGCAAAGGTTTCTGATAATAGTAAAATAATTATGTTGTCCTGTGTGTATAATCCTAGTCGCTCTACCTCACTTGAGCCTTTTTTTGATTCGTTATCTGAAAGCTTAATTGATTTTGATTATTTCGTTATATGTGGTGATTTTAACATTAATTTGCTTGCTAATGACGCTCTGTCCAATAGTCTTAAAGATAGGTTAAGTGGGTTAGGTACTTCTATAGTTAATCTTCTTGAACCTACACGATTTTGTAATAATTCTATGCCAAATAACCTTTATTTCTGATCATGACCTTATTTTTTGCAAACTTGACATTACTTTTGATCACGATGCGGTATCGGACACTTTTTCATATTTTGATTTAAAGTCTATTAACAAAGAGCAGTTATTCCGTGATGCAGCATCAGCACCTTGGAATGATTGTTGGTTGCTAAGTGATGTGAATGAGAAATTACAAAGCCTTATGACCTGTATAAATTCACTTTTCGAGCGTCATGTTCCCTTCCGCATTGTAAGAATTAGAAATAGAGCTTGCCCTTGGTATACCAATTATGTAAAAGCTGCTATTGATAAAAGGAACAAGGCGTACAGTATTTGGAGAAGACGTAGGCTTCCTAATGATTGGGAGATTTATAAGGCTGTCAGAAATGAAGCAACACTGATTATCCGCTCATCAAAAGCAAGCTATTTCCGATCAAAATTGGATGTATCTTTACCTGCAAAAAAATTATGGAGTAATCTTAATAGGATTGGAATTGGCAAAAATGTAAGTCATGAATGTCAGATTGATCCTGATGTTCTAAACAATTACTTTGCAAGTAATTGCTCTGATAATGGCAATACTCCTGAATTTTCAATTGATAATTCTGTCAGTTCTCGTACAGAATTAAATTTTTCTCCTGTAACTGAATATGATGTTTGTGTCTCTGTATGCAAGATAAAAAGCAACTCAGTTGGAAGCGATAATATTAATTTAAAGTTCGTTAAGATTATTTTACCTTATGTTTTACGACCGTTAGCTCATCTCATTAATCATTGCTTTTGTACATGCGTTTTTCCTACT
This sequence comes from Conops quadrifasciatus, assembly GCA_949752815.1. Lineage (NCBI taxonomy): Eukaryota > Metazoa > Arthropoda > Insecta > Diptera > Conopidae > Conops > Conops quadrifasciatus. Next base: position 8,012,718 of record OX457081.1, read on the forward strand.
GCATGGAAAACTGCTACAATTATCCCGTTTAGTAAGAAGGGTCTTGCTTCTGAGCCTAGTGATTTTAGACCTATAAGTATATTATCCTCTCTGTCCAAGGTGTGTGAATCCCTAATGGCTAAACAAATTACTAGGCATATAAACACAAATAATCTTAATCTTAGCCTCGTTCTCTTTTCGGTGATCAACATTCGTGCTGTGCGGACGTGGATCAACTTGTAGATTTAGAGCATATCTAGTAGATTACAACGGTTTCAGAGTTATGTTTTTTAGTTCACATTCTCGTATTGTATATAAATTGCTGATGGTTAAGTTTTTCCGAGGCAATATATAGTTTTCCGTTCCTTGGGTCGCGATAAAAAACATTGGTGTTCAAGTGAGGAAAAGTTGAAATAGCCGTTGTTAATGCTGTAAACACAATCACAGCAGCGAGAAGCAACTTCAAGTTAGGGCTGCAAGAAATAGCGTATCGTTAAACCAAATGGCAGAGCAGCATCTTCTGGCAGCAAAAAATTGCATATGAGAAAGTCAAATGTAAAAATTTCGTTTGTTTACAAACAGCTGTGCAAAACAACAAAAATGCGTTTTGCTGCTGTCAAAATTCGAATTAGCTCGACAGCAAATTGAAGATTCAGCAGCAAGTAAGGGCAGCAAAATGGAAATCAAACTTTTTTCTCGATCTCCATAAGAGCCCATGTAATTTTGACAGTTGAGAAATGAAGTTGCTTCTCGCTGCTGTGATTGTGTTTAATGCTTAAGAGTAAATTCTATCATCGTATATCAAAAATATAATAGTGATGCATTAGCATTTAAATCATTAGGTTAAATTTCTTCCCAGGCAACATCTACCATATTTTTAATTGTAAATGAAAATTCGTCAAATGTAATTGACAATAGAACAATATATATATTTGGCAATGGTACGTGCTGTGTAGATGCGTCGCACGCTGGCTCGTGATAAATCGCACTTTTATCCGATTTTTTAAATTGTTGTGTATGTGTGTATAAATTGGTCTCAACATTAATTCAGTACTTCATAATTAAAACTTATTAAATAAATTTCCTTATCACATTGCAAATATGTCATCAAATAAGAGTACCAACAACAACAAAGCACCCGAAACTACCAAACGAGTTACACGTACAAATAGCGACACTGCCTCTTTCAAGATTTCTAGTCCCGTTGCTCTCATCCAACCTTTCAGTGCTGACAAATCTCTCCAATCGTCATCTCTTGATAATAAACTTGCTGAATTGAGAGAATGCTTAATTGAGCAGATTGGTGCGTCTATAAAAACAACTGAGAATCGCATAATGGAGAGGATTGGAGAATTGACAGGTGTCATTGCAAACTTAAAAACTTATATGAGGAATATTACGTCACGTGTTGCTGTAGTCGAATCAATGGTGTCTGAATCTGCTGAACTGAAATCAGTACTGAACAATTTAAAAGGCAGACTCACAAAATTGGAACAGGCATCTTTGTCGACTGACTTAATTTTGTCAGGTATTCCTAATTCTCCGGATATAACTCCTCCTGCTGTTGTCAACAAAATATGCGATGTGATCGGCTTGAGTGAGATCCCAGCTATTCGAGATTTCCGAATTAAAAATTATAGTAAAGAGAAGGGTGGTCTCATAGTGGTCAAAATGCTACCTGCCCATGATCGCTCTATCGTACTGCGTGCAACGTCGAAATTTTGCCGTGAAAATAAGCGAACTCTTACACTTCGTGATCTGCATTTAGGAGATGATAGCAGTCTTTCTCCATGAAATTCTTACTAAGGCCAATCATGAAATATTACAACGGGCTTTGCACCTTAAGCGGGACAATAAAATTTACTCAGTTTTTACACGATCTGGAGATGTCAGACGAGAACATCAGAGCTTATAAAAAGCCTCGTTCTCTTTTCGGTGATTAACATTCGTGCTGTGCGGACGTGGATCAACTTGTAGATTTAGAGCATATCTAGTAGATTACAACGGTTTCAGAGTTATGTTTTTTAGTTCACATTCTCGTATTGTATATAAATTGCTGATGGTTAAGTTTTTCCGAGGCAATATATAGTTTTCCGTTCCTTGGGTCGCGATAAAAAACATTGGTGTTCAAGTGAGGAAAAGTTGAAATAGCCGTTGTTAATGCTGTAAACACAATCACAGCAGCGAGAAGCAACTTCAAGTTAGGGCTGCAAGAAATAGCGTATCGTTAAACCAAATGGCAGAGCAGCATCTTCTGGCAGCAAAAAATTGCATATGAGAAAGTCAAATGTAAAAATTTCGTTTGTTTACAAACAGCTGTGCAAAACAACAAAAATGCGTTTTGCTGCTGTTAAAATTCGAATTAGCTCGACAGCAAATTGAAGATTCAGCAGCAAGTAAGGGCAGCAAAATGGAAATCAAACTTTTTTCTCGATCTCCATAAGAGCCCATGTAATTTTGACAGTTGAGAAATGAAGTTGCTTCTCGCTGCTGTGATTGTGTTTAATGCTTAAGAGTAAATTCTATCATCGTATATCAAAAATATAACAGTGATGCATTAGCATTTAAATCATTAGGTTAAATTTCTTCCCAGGCAACATCTACCATATTTTTAATTGTAAATGAAAATTCGTCAAATGTAATTGACAATAGAACAATATATATATTTGGCAATGGTACGTGCTGTGTAGATGCGTCGCACGCTGGCTCGTGATAAATCGCACTTTTATCCGATTTTTTAAATTGTTGTGTATGTGTGTATAAATTGGTCTCAACATTAATTCAGTACTTCATAATTAAAACTTATTAAATAAATTTCCTTATCACATTGCAAATATGTCATCAAATAAGAGTACCAACAACAACAAAGCACCCGAAACTACCAAACGAGTTACACGTACAAATAGCGACACTGCCTCTTTCAAGATTTCTAGTCCCGTTGCTCTCAATCCAACCTTTCAGTGCTGACAAATCTCTCCAATCGTCATCTCTTGATAATAAACTTGCTGAATTGAGAGAATGCTTAATTGAGCAGATTGGTGCGTCTATAAAAACAACTGAGAATCGCATAATGGAGAGGATTGGAGAATTGACAGGTGTCATTGCAAACTTAAAAACTTATATGAGGAATATTACGTCACGTGTTGCTGTAGTCGAATCAATGGTGTCTGAATCTGCTGAACTGAAATCAGTACTGAACAATTTAAAAGGCAGACTCACAAAATTGGAACAGGCATCTTTGTCGACTGACTTAATTTTGTCAGGTATTCCTAATTCTCCGGATATAACTCCTCCTGCTGTTGTCAACAAAATATGCGATGTGATCGGCTTGAGTGAGATCCCTGCTATTCGAGATTTCCGAATTAAAAATAATAGTAAAGAGAAGGGTGGTCTCATAGTGGTCAAAATGCTACCTGCCCATGATCGCTCTATCGTACTGCGTGCAACGTCGAAATTTTGCCGTGAAAATAAGCGAACTCTTACACTTCGTGATCTGCATTTAGGAGATGATAGCAGTCTTTCTCCATGAAATTCTTACTAAGGCCAATCATGAAATATTACAACGGGCTTTGCACCTTAAGCGGGACAATAAAATTTACTCAGTTTTTACACGATCGGGAGATGTCTTTGTAAAATTAAGTGCGGATGGTCCATCCAACTTGGTTAACGATCGCCACCTTTAAGATTCTATTGCCGGCTGCAACAACTAAGCTGAGTATTATACTTTAGAATAGTAAGCAACTATCAGAGCGGCTTTCAAATCTGCAATGGTGAGAGCGGAGAGGAAATCTGACTTACGAGGAGGTGGAATCGGCATCCACTACAAAAACTTTTATCAGTGCAAAATTTTACTTGAATCTAACGAGTCTGATCTTGTCAAGTTTGTCAGCGTCGAATTTAGAAAACATAAAAAAAAGTGTATGGTAATATGTGTTTATAATCCGAAAAGATTGAATAGACTACGAGACTTATTTACAAAAATTTCCGACTTTGCAGTAAATTACGAGCATCTGATTCTTTGTAGTGATCTAAATATTGACTTGACATTAAATAATTCATGTACTAATGATTTCCTCAACCACACCTCTACTCGCTTTGGACCGAATTTCAGACCAAGTTTGCTTGATTTGTTTTGTGTGTCCAACAGATCTTTTGTGTCGCATTTTGAACAATTTTCTTTGGTTTCTGAGACACCAGACCATGAATTAATATTTCTATCTTATAAAATAAGTTTTATCAGGGAACGACCCTTTTAATCGGCAAGTTGCGGTTACAAAGTAGTCTTCCAAAGCAACTCCTAATTCCGTTGGCTTTTTTTGATACAACTTTAATGTGTTTATTGAATTTTAGTAATTTATTAAACTGAATGCCAAGATATTTGAAGTCTTCCACAAAAGGAATTTCTGTTTCATTTAAAAAGAGTCTCAAGCTTTTACTTTCGGGCACTACAAACTGCTTGCATTTCCCGGAAGCATTTCTGATACATATTGCTTTAGATTTTGACGAATTAATCACTAAACCCCATTTTCTGTAAAATTCATTAATAATTTCTAAATGTCGCGTACATTGGCGTACACTAGAGAGTCGTCAGCGTATAAAATTGCTTTTGAATTGGAAGAGAGATGGGGGAAATCGTACATTAAAATGTTATATAAATGCGGAGCAAGAATTGATCCTTGAGGAACCCCGCATAAAACATGTCCGTAATCGGAGCAGAAGTCATCAATTTTAACAAAAAATTTTCTGTTTTCGAAAAAGCTTTTAAAAAGCTTAATTGTGAAGGGATTAAAACCCAGATGCAATAATTTAAAAACGATTGCATTATGAGATGCATGATCAAACGCTTTATCGATGTCTAAAGATACTGTAACAGTGCATCTCCGTTCGCGTAAATTGCAAATTATATCGTTATGAAATTTGGAAAGAGCATGCACTGTTGAATGACCTTTCTTGAATCCAAATTGGTAGTCTGAAATATATTGATTTTCCATTTTGACGTCCAATTTATCGCGAATAACTTTCTCAAAAACTTTTCCTAAATTAGATAAAAGAGAAATAGGCCGAATATTATTAAAGTCCGCTAAGCCTTGCTTTTTTTTAACTGGACAAATTTTCGCAATTTTCCACGAAGTAGGAAAATAGCTATTGTTAAGGCAGTTGTTAAGTATTATTGTTAAATAATCTAAAACTTTAGCAGGGAACTTTTTAATTAAAAAATTTGAAATATTGTCGGAACCTGAAGACTTCTTGCTATTCAAGGATTTTAAGTACTTCCACAGAGATTCCGAAGATGTAAATTTGGAGTTATGTTGAGGGTTCAAAGAAGTAAAAGATTCGTTAAAAGAAAACATATGATCTGGTAATGGGTCCAAAGACTCACATATAACACTGTTAACATCAGGATTAGCACTAATGGGTGACGAGCCTCTAAAAATTTCCGCAAAATGATTTTTAAGAAAGAAAGCCTTATCTTTTGGGCTAGTAACTGATTCACCATTTACGACGAGTTCCGGAAGTGTACATTTCCTTTTTTTTCCTAAAATGTTAAACACCTGACTGAAAGCTTTAGGTCCAGGCACTATGCGTTTAAATCGTTCATGGAAAACATTGCCATGTTAAATTTGAACTTGTTTTCTAATAATTATTTGCAGCAATTGTATTTGCTTGGCAAGCAGTTTGTAGTCATCGCCGTTTCGATTTAAGGCATTCCTATAAATGTCTTTCAATCTTTTCTGCCAATCCCATTTAATTTTTAACAAATGTTTAACATTATCAGAAAGAAACACTTTTTTGGAATTCTTAATTTGTTTAGAATGCCTGGCTGAAATGAGGTTTATTGCTAATGTAAGGCACTCAATATAATCATCAATTTCAATATTGGAAAGGCACCGATCCATAGGCGGAAAATGAGGCAAAACTTCACTTTCCAAATCACGACGAAAATTTATCCAATTAGTGTTTTTATAGGAAACAAATGCTTTGGGAGGTTGCAAAATAAGCTCAGTTTCATCTAATTTAATTTTAATTTTAATGGGAAAATGGTCCGAAAAAGAAGGTTCTAAGGAGACCTCAAAATTTGGGTCTATGAGATTTACAATGTTAGAGCTGATCAGGAAATGATCTAAGAATGAGGAACCATTAGGGAAAGATGGAATTTGGTCAGATATTCTCACGAAATTAAGGGAATTGTCCTGCAGCCAATGATATAATGAGTTGCCATTGCTATTATTCAAAGAATCTCCCCAACTAACATTTTTTGCATTAAAATCTCCCCCTAGAAAAACGCCATCGTAAGGTCTGGAAAAATTTAATACCGTTGAACCGTTTTGAATTATTGATGAGAAAGTGTTACTGGGAAAATAAATGCAGCCAAAGAGAAATTTTTTGTAGGCGTTTTCTATAAGCATCTCAACTTCAATAAAGATATTTGGAAAGGAAAGTGCATTAATAAAAACCGGAGAATAACAGTAAGACTTTTTAATAGCCAAAGCAACACCTAAGGAAGAATTATCATTTAGTAGATAATAATTATCTAAGCTAGTCACATTATGAGTTCTTAAATGAGTTTCTTGAATGAAAGCTATGTCTATGTTGCAGCTTTCCAAAAGATTCATTAACTGGATTTTCCTACTCTGATCAACTAACGATCGTACATTGAACGTTATTAAATTTAGAAATTTATGGACCATAAGTATCCTGCACATCTTTCAATAAATTCAGGCACTCCGATTTAGCCTGAGCAATAGAAATATTTTTATAATTACTAAGAAACTTTCTAATTTTTCCTTCTAATGTTACTGTTTCTGGTTCACATAAAACTTTGGCGACTTGTAAAAATTCTTCAACAAGAGAAGGTTTCGTAGTAGTAGTAGGAGTTCTACTTGACATAGTACTTTTAAAAAGATTTGAAAAGGATTTTTCTGGAGTAATAAAACTCGAATTAAAAATTGCTTTGGAGACATTGCTTGAGGCTAAATTTCGTGCGTTTACTACATTAACTTCTGACTTACGAAGAAGAATGAATTTTTTGTAAAAAGGGCAGCCTCTCCAACTTGCCGGATGACCACTTTGATTACAGTTCACACAAAAAGGAACTGTATTCGAATTGGGAACTACTTCACAATTTCCTGGTTCGTGTTTTTTATCACACTTGACGCAGGAAAAAGGCCTGTTACAATTTTTCGAAAAATGGCCCCAATGCTGACAGCGCCAGCATTGAACTTCTTTAGAATTTGATCTCGGAGGTTCCCAAGTGACCACCTGATTTAGTAAATATTTTATACTGGTTACTTGGGAAGCACTCTTCCCTGGAAGCAAAGTAACTAAAAATAATCCAGTATCTACATTACTTTGTTGAGAGAGATGTTTGAAATTTTGAGACTGTCTCTATAACATCTGGTACGATATTGGAAATTTCCGATTTTATGTCTGAAAGTTCCGTTTTATAAAAGAGACCTCTCAAAACTAAGTTTTTCTTTTTTAATTGCTTGGGAGTAAATGAATATGATTCCACTCCCTTCTGCCGAAGTAAATCCATCATCTCTGAATGTACCGCAACGTCTCTTAAGTATAGCTTACTTTTGCGACGACTTTTGTTGACTATTTTGAAGTCAACATTTTTTGACTTTAACTGGTCAATTAAGCATTTTATATCTAAATTAAATAGAAAAATAGGGGAACAAAACCCAATCTTCTCCCTTGCATTAGTGCTCTTATTTTTAATATTACTTCTATTACTAGTACTACTACTAACACTATTGTCTACATTTACGTTATTAATAAAATTAACTCTACGGTTACTTGTGGAATCTACGTTATCATCAGAGCCTGATACATTTTCCAACTGTAGATCGATCTCGCCCAGAATAGCAAATCGATTACCATCAAGAGTGACGTCTTTTGGGGTTTCGTTTTTTCCGGGCCTAGTTTTAACAGCACCCGTACTGCTCCTTTTGGCTTTTTTAATTTGAGGAGCCTCAACTCCTTCTGTAATAGGTCCTTCAGAACAATCCATTCGAGCAGGCACAGCACGAATGTCACTTGGGTCTTCCAAAGCTTTGAATTTATCAATATCAAGCCCGAAGACAACTGATTTGAGATCCTCGCCCAAAGCAGTCTTGTCAGGAGGAACCTTTTTTAAGCTAGGCTGCTTGGAGGTGTGAAAATGAATTAACTCCCAAATAAAATGAATTAACTCCCAATGAAAATATGAATTAAGTCCCAACTTTTTCTGATTATGAATTAACTCCAAACTGAAATGAATTAACTTCCAAAAAATATGAATAACCTCCCAACGAAAATATGAATTAACTCCCAACTTTTTCCAAATATGAATTAACTTCCAAAAAAATGAATTATCTCCCAATGAAAATATGAATTAACTCCCAACTTTTTCCAAGTATGAATTAGCTCCCAAAAAACTGAATTAATTCCCAATGAAAATATGAATTAACTCCCAACTTTTTCCAAGTATGAATTAACTCCCAAAAAAAACAAATTAACTCCCAATAAAAACATGAATTAACTCCCAACTTTTTCCAAGTATGAATTAACTAAAAAAAAAAAATGAATTAACTCCCGATGAAAATATGAATTAACTCCTAACTTTTTTCAAATATGAATTAACTCCCAATTAAAATGAATTAAGTCCCAAAAAATATGAATTAACTCCCAACGGAAATTTGAATTAACTCCCAACTTTTTCCAAGTATGAATTAACTCCCAATTAAAATGAATTAAGTTCCAAAAAAAAATTAATTAACTCCCAATGAAAATATGAATTAACTCCCAACTTTTTCCAAATATGAATTAACTCCCAAAAAAATATGAATTAACTCCCAATAAAATATGAATTAAGTCCCAACTTTTTTCGATTATGAATTATCTCCCAATGAAAATGAATTAACTCCCAAAAAAAATGAATTAACTCCTAAATTTTAACTCCCAAATTTGTATGGAAGAATTTTGGGACTTAATTCATTTTTGGTTTGGGAGTTAATTCATTGGGAGTTAATTCATAGCGCCATTTTTTTAACCACAGGAACGTTATTTTTCTACTCAAGTTAATTCAATCATGTAGCCCTGAGCATTTATATAAATATATCAATTTCGCGCGGTCTAGCCGGACGTATAATCCGATTATTGTGATTATTATTATTGTTCCGATATGTAAATTCGTCAGCTCCTCAAGAATGTTTTTTGTTAGCGTAACTAAACTCTGCTTTTCATTCAATTCATTCAAGGTAGCCGGAATTGAAGCTATGTCCATTCGCTACGTGGAGAATTTATAGCTAAGATCAGGGTAGGGAAACTGACTTGTTTTATCGCAAAATTGTGTTTAGATGATAAGTCCACAAGAGACCCTACAGACTTAATTTCACCCAGAAATATGCACCATTTGGCTGCTGACGCAGGACCCTCTACAAATTTAATCCGCATCGGTATTTTGTAGCATCGGGGTTTTGTCGTTCGGAATTTCGTTACCAATTGAAATGTCTTTACCAAACAGTGATTTTTTGTGTGAAAATATGGATGACATTGATCCGGACAAGTTGTGGTTTTAACAAGGACGCAACTTTATGTACTATATGGCGACGGCAACCATCAATTTCTTAAAATCCAAATATGGCGATATTGTGTAATTTGTAACCTCTCGATTATTTTCTGTGGAGTCACGTAAAGTCACTAGTTTATGCTGATAAACTAACAACAATTGATGTTGTTAGTTGTCAATTGATTTGTCTTTCGAATAAATAATATAATTTAATTACAATGAAAGTTTTGTGTTATTTTTTAAAACGTTTTTATTAGGTTGCTTTTTTTCATGTTCGGTATAAATCTTTGAATTAATTTTAAACTACCTTTCCGATGACCTAGAAACTTTAAGCATAGCTCAGAAGTGAATGACAATGCAAAATTAAGCATAAACCAACCACTTACGCCCGCCTCGAGGGAGGCAATTTGGGACCTTAAAATTTTCGATACAGATTTTGAAATTGTTTTTAAACGAGCTTTGACCCAAAATGTTAAGCACAGTTCAGAACTGGACCACAAAGCAATATTAAGCACAAATTAACCACCCACGCCCACTTAAAGGAAGAAAATTTGGGCTCGCTTATTTTCATTTAACCTAGAGACTCAGAATTTTAAGCATAACTCAGGACTGGATCACTATGCAACATTAAGCATAAACTAGCCACCCACGCCCTCTTCGAGGCAAGAAATTAAAAAAAAATTATATATGTACATTTGACGTGTTAAATACTTTAAAACAAAATATATTTATTTGACTTAAATACAATACAATTACAATATTTTCAAAAAAGTATGTCAAGAAATGTTAAAAAAAGTGCTTAGTAGTTTTTCTAACATTTTAAATATATTGTCGTTTGACACTTTTCAGCGCGAAAAGGCTTTTAGTAACACCGTATACGAACTTTCATAAATTCGTATAATTTTAAAAACGTTTTATATAAAAAAATTTTTAATTTATTATCTTTAAAGGTGAAATATTGTTACAATATGAAGTTCTATCGGGCTTAAAAACACACCTAATATTTCCATTTCTACTTGAAAATTAGTCAATAAATGTTTTGCACCGTTAGTTTTTTTGCTCGGACTTATACATATTACAAAATAATTGATTTTGTGATTGTTATATTCATTTTTCTGCTCGGGTGTCATCCCTATGGACTGAAGGCTTGGTTTAAAATTAGTTTTCATTGCTATTTTATACATAATAATTGATTTTGTGCTTATTTTTTCTCTCCTTTTGCGTTGTTTATTTGCTTAGTTTGCTCGGGTGTCACCCCTAAAATGGTGTCACCCGGGGCGGACCGTGTTTCAAATTCGTGTTTTCAGCGAGCATTATATATTCGTTTGCTTTCTTGCTTGCTAACGTTTTTATTAGTTAAGAGACTGAACTGCAGTAAAATTTACATTTTTTGGTTAAAATCGTTGCAGATATTAAATTTCGCAAAATTTTTAAAAATAAATTTTAAATGTTATAATTTTTGATCATCATGGTGCGACTTTTAGAAAAAATTATACTTTTCAAAATTAATTTACAGAATTTCCAAATATAGAATTTACTAGTCCTTGGTATCGTTGGAGAGCTCCAACTATGTACTTTCTAACAAACTGGATGATTTGGTAGCGTTGTTCAAGCGTGAGTCTATTCATGATGATTTCATTCAACATGTGTATATTGAATATAGAGCTGCATAAGTCCACTCGAAAACAGCTAGGCACTAATCACAATCACACTTACCAGGTTTGTCAAATGAAAATGAGTCGGCAACCGAAACCAATCAAAACACAAATCCTCGTATAATAGGAGTAGTAAAAGAAAAGGGTATAGCTGCTTTTTTGAATTGAACACTGGGATAAATAATGTAACAACGTAAAATTACAACAACAAAGGAGAATTTCAAACAACGAAAAAATACTGCGTCACCGAAAAATTACTGGCGAGAAGAACGAAATTTCTACTTTACTTGCCTCTCTTTTCAGTGCCTCTCTGGTCTAAAGATTATCGGCAAGTAAACACCCTTACTCCAAGAGACGATATCGTTTCAAAAATCGTCTTTTTGTATGCTAAACAACAGGGTTGGTAACGAAATCCCGAAAGACAAAATCCCGAACGACAAAATCCCGAACGACAAAATCCCGAACGACAAAATCCCGAAATGACAAAATCCCGAAACGACAAAATCCCGAAATAACAAAATCCCGAAATTACAAAACTAGTTTTTCGATATTCTCCATCTTCCTGAACATTTTAAAACCACTAGCAAACAATTCCAAGAAAGTAATAAAAAATTACTTACTAATTTTAGCAGAGCCCTCTCGGAGGCTCTGAGGTGAGGTGATGTGAGGTTTTTTGCATACAGGTTTTTCCGCGTATTTGCAGCCTTCGGCTGCGGCAGGGATCATAACCCTCAATCAGCAGAATCCTCACGGTCATGTGAAGTTTTTTGCATACAAGTTTTTTCGTTTATTGGCGGCCTTCGGCCGCGGCAGGGATCATAACCCTCAATCAGCAGAATCCTCACGGTCATGTGAAGTTTTTTGCATTCAGGTTTTTTCGCGTATTGGCGGCCTTCGCCCGCGGCAGGGATCATAACCCTCAATCAGCAGAATCCTCACGGTCATGTGAAGTTTTTTGCATATTGTAGATTATAACCTTCAGACAACAAAATTCTCTCGATATTACAACTTTGCTTTTCTGCCATTGTATAGAAAGGCAAGTAGGCGCGTACTTCGCTTCGGAAAAAATTTTGACTTAAATGTCATTTCATTTAAAATTTCATTAATTTAAATTTTATTTCGTGATTTTCGGGATTTCTCATTTCGGTATTAAAAATTTTTCGGGATTTTGTCGTTTCGGGATTTTGTCGCATCGGGATTTTGTCGTTTCGGGATTTTAAAATTTTTCGGGATTTTGTCGTTTCGGGATTTTGTAATTCGGGATTTTGACTGTCTCCCAAACAACAACAAAAATCGTTGTTCGTTTTGATTTTCGAAACGATATTGTCTCTTGGAATAAGGGTGTAAGTTAAGTACTTTTCATTGTCGGAGTATTTTTGCTCCGCTGTATACATTTAGTGTTGTTGTTGTTGCTCTGTTATTCAAAAACGCGATGACTATCTTTTTCCTTGTCTTCAATCATAGAGTAAGAAATAACAAGAGGCCGAATCTTGAACAACGAAATTTTTCTATGGTCGGTCCAGTACTGGACCGATTTCTCACTCATTTTTGAGTATTTTGAGCTCTCATTCTCTTCTCCATAGCAATTGGCAGTTTTTGATATAGAAAGCGCATTTTTGGCCGAAAATTTTTTGTTCTCTTCTCGCGTCTCAATGCCAGGTGTTATTTTTTGGCTAGCGTTGGGTAGAAGCGAAGAATATATAATATATATATTGTATGTACATATATATTGTATATTTATTGGTAAAAGACTTTTGAATGCATGTGCGTTTGTGTCATTTATCCATTTATGTGGCTTTTTTTGATTTCTGTGATTTGACGACGCTAGACGTGGACAATATAATGAAAACGCCAGAGAAGAATGCCTTTTTAGCAATAAGAAGAATGTAGCGCAACTGAAATTTTTCTTATTCAAAAATTAAAGAAAAATGTCGGTATAATCTGTGGTTTTTATCCGGTACAATGAATTAAAATAATTTTTAACAAAAGTAGCCGAATTTAATTCTTGTTGTTCACTTTTTTCAATCAATGAAAACACTTTTAAACATTTTGGATAACAATAAACTCCTATATAAATATATAGTGTTATAAATAAATTATAAATTAATTTGAAATATAAATCTCCAAAAATTAAGAAATATTAATTGCTTGTAAAAAAATCTTAACAAAATCTTATTAACTACTGTGTTTTTCGGGCTATGAGGTCAAATTGCAAATATTTTTTATTTTTAAAAGTAGCCCGAAAAACACATAGTAATTAATAACATTTTTTTTTAAGATTTTTTTTAATATACATATATCATTAAAATATATTTTTTTATTATATTTTAAAAGTATCTTATCATTACTGTAAATTCTAATTTCTCACATAAAGAAATTTTGGAACATAAAGACATCTTAAATTGAACAGCTTTTCAATTTTAAGTTCTAAAAATTTCAAGCTGCGGCCGCAAGCGCCGACAACCTTGCCAACACACGACCAAAGCATACACAGCCGCATAAAATTACCCAACACAAACCCAACAACTGTATGTTAGCAAAAGCGACGAAACGAAAGGGTAAGAAGTATGCATGAAATGCATTTGGCTCGGCGATGGATGAAGAAAGAAATCGTTCAAATCGCCTGCTTTCTGCTTATCATGTGTATTGTGTGTGTGCTGGCATTAGAATGTATTGGAATACGCAATGAAACGGAGGAAAGGGCAAGTAATTGAAATGAAATGCAAGTGTTCGGGCCGTGAACAAAGAGAGAGAAATCGTTCAAACTGCGTGCTCTCGCCTATCATGTGTATTTTTCCATCATGCTTTTCTTCGTTTCTTCGTCCATACCGCCCGCAACTGTGATGCCGTTTGAGTAACTTTGGCTGATTCGGCCTCTTGTTATTTCTTACTCTATGCTTCAATTCAAGTATGAAACGGGTTTGCAAAAATTTTTGGACAGTCACACTCGTTTATAAAATCAAAAAAGTAAGAGCGTTATCTACGGCCTGGCCGAAGCTCATATACCCTACACTCGCATCTGTCGAAGTAATAAAAAGTGGGCGGGTGACACCTACTTTTTTTTAACTTACAGGGAGCAAATTTTGATCTATTCACTCATATACAACACGGCTTTTCCTACCAAACATCTCATTATATGTTGTAGTATATAAGTGGGCGTGTCACGCCCATTTTTGAGAATATATTTTAGTCTAAGATGGTGGACTCGGAAATAAAATTGTAGCTAAAAATTCGGTCTACAAGCCACGAAATTGAACTAAAAGCACGAATGAGTGCATATTTTCTATTAAAAGTAGGCGTGGCACTGGTTCGATTTTCCCCATTTTCAATACCAAACAGCGGAAGGTAACAAAGAATATTGTTATTCGTGGCTATTGTATAGCCAAATTTCATGAAGAAACCTCTATTCGTTCTCCTGTAATCGTGATTTCCACAGACAGACGGACAGACAGACGGACGGACATGGCTAAATCGAATCAGGAGGTGATTCCGAGCCAGAATATATATACTTTTGTATACCTGCCACGCATCCTTTAATGCGTTACAAACGGAAGAACAAAGTGAATATACCTACCCTCATCCCTTCGGGTGTAGGGTATAAAATTGCATTGTAATTTACATTAAACAATAAATTCTATGAATTAGCAAATATTCAATGGTGTTTCCTTTCTACATACTCATATACAGAGGAATTTTAAAAATTAGCTCATCAATAGGCCAACTGAAAACAAACACCCTATACAATTTAAATTTTCTGAACTACATTTGATAGTTTCTGAACTACATTCGATAGTTTCTGAACTACATTTGATAGTTTCTGAACTACATTTGATAGTTTCTGAACTACATCTGATAGTTTCTGAACTACATTTGATAGTTTCTGAACTACATTTGACAGTTTCTGAACTACATTTGATAATTTCTGAACTACATTTGATAATTTCTGAACTACATTTGATAGTTTCTGAACTACATTTGACAGTTTCTGAAATACAAGTGACGATTTCTGAAATACATTTGACGGTTTCTGAAATCAAAATGACCATTTCTGAAATAAAAATGACGATTTCTGAAATACATTTGACGATTTCTGAAATAAAACTGACCATTTCTGAAATACATTTGACGGTTTCTGAAATAAAAATGACCATTTCTGAAATACATTTGACGCTTTCTGAACTACAATTGGAAAAGGTGTAGTCTATAAAAAGTAGACGTGGTACTGGTCCGATTTTCCCCATTTTCAATACCAAACAGCGTAGGATAACAAAGAATACTCGTACCAAAGAAGGCGTGGCACTAATCCGATGTTCTTTATTTTTAATACCAAACAGCCTATGATGACAACGAGTAGTCGTGCCAAATTTCGTGGTGATAGCTCTCTTCGTTCTTCCGTAATCGTGATCTCTACAGACAGACAGACAGAAGGACGGACATGGCTAAATCGACTCAGGAGGTAATTCTGAGCCAAAATATAGATACTTTTCTATATCTGCCACGCCTCTTTTAATGCGTTACAAACGAAAGCACAAAGTAAATACCCTCATCCCTTCGGGTGTAGGGTATAAAAACCCTCTAAGAATAAACACTCAGTGCCTCTCTGGTCTGAAGATTACCGGCAACTAAAGATACAAAGACACTGAAAAAACCAGAAATCTTGTGATTGTGATTTATTGCCTAGGTGTTTTCAAAACGACTTATGCAGCTCTCTTATGTACGAATTAGCCCTCTTCATTAATGACGGTATAAAACATTGAGAACAAAACGGTCTGAAAATGCCCAAATTTAGAAAAACTTCCCCTCTTTCCCTCCGCTCAAAGTCCAAATGCATACTTATTCATTCTTCTATTTAGTTATCGTTCGCCGCTTTCGCCGTCGTACCATTGCAGGCAGCAGACTGAATGCGACCGAAAATTATGGGCAAATAAACAAACGAAAAAACCTCTCCCCCTTTTTCCCTCCACTCAAAGTCCAAAGGCATACTTATTCATTCTTCCATTTAATTCTCATTTTTTTAATAATACAGCTTTCGCTGTCGTACCTTTGGAGGCAGCAGACCGCCGTATAGGCGTTCGAAAATTATGGGCATATAAAACAAGTAGCTGAGCTACAAGCTGTGGAATTGAAGTATAAACACGGATGAATTAATATTCGCTTTAAAAAGTAGGCGAGTCATTTGTCAGATTTTTTTAGATACACCCTTCGGGTGTTGGGTATAAAAATTCTCATCTATTAAACACATTAATAATACGTGACATCAGAATAAATTTATATTTAAACATTAGGCAACCATAACTCTATAAGTCCACATAATGTATTCTTTTATTTACCTGATCATCATTTGCGCCTTTAAGATCTTGAAGCTTTGGAATACACCTTAGTAGAGCAGTGCCACCTCCTGGAACAATCCCTTCTTCAATTGCTGCTCTCGTCGCATTAAGGGCATCATTAACACGATCTTTTTTTTCGTTGACTTCAACCTCACTAGATCCACCTACACGCAGGAGAGCAACGCCTGACGCAAGACGTGCAAGGCGCTCTTGAAGTTTTTCCTTCTCGTATTCAGATGAAGTTTCTTCAATATGGTCTCTTATTTGTTCAATGCGTTTCTGTATATCATCTTTACTACCCTTTCCTTTGAGCAAAAGAGTATCGTCTTTCGTTATGATAATTTCGCCTACTTTACCCAAGTCATTAAGCTGAACATCTTCAAGCTTAACCAAATTAGCATCATCACCGAAAACTATTCCACCTGATGCAATTGCCATATCAGTTAAAGTAGATTTGCGGTTATCACCAAAACCTGGAGCCTTCACAGCCGCAACCTGTAATCCTATTTTTAATCTATTTACAACCAACGTACTTAACGCTTCTCCGTCAATATCTTCAGCTATTATTACCAACGGTTTTCTTTGGGAATTAGCCAATTCTAGTGCTGGAATAATACTTTGGACGGAGGAAATTTTTTTTTCTGATAATAAAACTAAAGCGTCTTGAAATTCAACCTTTGCGCCTTTGGATGAATTTATAAAGTAAGGTGATATATATCCCCTATCAAACTTCATTCCTTCAATAATTTCTAACTCATCAGTAAGAGTTTTACCATCTTTAACAGTAATCACTCCATCACGTCCCACCTTTTTCATTGCTTGACTAATTAAGTTTCCCACCGCTTTATCTCCATTGGCAGATATGGTAGCAACTTGGGCAATTTCTTCTGGCGTACTTACGGGTCTAGACATGGCTTTTAAATTGTCTTTAACATGATCAACAGCTAGCATTACACCACGACGAATTTCAACTGGATTAGCTCCCTTCGATATTTTTTCAAATCCCTCCTTTGCAATTGCTCTAGCTAAAACAGTGGCTGTTGTTGTCCCATCTCCAGCCTCTTCATTAGTATTATTTGCGACGTCTTGTACTAACTTAGCTCCAATATTTTGGAATTTATCTTTAAGCTCTATAGATTTGGCTACAGTAACTCCATCTTTTGTTATTTTTGGAGAACCCCAAGATTGTTCTATAATAACATTTCTCCCTTTAGGCCCCATCGTTACTGCAACTGCATCTGCCAATACATCGACACCTTGTAACATCAACGCCCTAACTTCTGGACCGAATTTTACATCTTTTGCGAGATTTCGAAAAGTAAACTGACGGTTAATAAGTCCATGAATAACTCCTATAGGTAAACGATACATCTGTAATAAGAAATATAGTATAGTTTTGTGAGAATTAAATATAAGATTAAGACGATAAGTTAATAAATAAGTAGGGTATTTGTGTTAATGTGAATTTATGCATTAATTTGCATAAATATTATTATGCATAATTATGCATTAATAATTTGTATTAATTTTTAGCATTATAGAGCAGTTTTTTTTTTGTTTTAATTTGGATTTGAAACCCAATATCCCAATGTTATATTTGGCGCTATGAATTAACACCCAATGAATTAACTCCCAAACCAAAAATGAATTAAGTCCCAAAATTCTTCCATACAAATTTGGGAGTTAATTCATGTTTTTTGGGAGTTAATTCATTTTCATTGGAAGTTAATTCATAATCGAAAAAAGTTGGGACTTAATTCATATTTTCATTGGGAGTTAATTCATATTTTTTTGGGAGTTAATTCATATTTGGAAAAAGTTGGGAGTTAATTCATATTTTCATTGGAAGTTAATTCATTTTTTTTGGGACTTAATTTATTTTAATTGGGAGTTAATTCAACTTGAAAAAAGTTGGGAGTTAATTCATATTTTCATTGGGAGTTAACTCATTTTTTTTTTGGAGTTAATTCATACTTGGAAGAATTTGGGAGTTAATTCATGTTTTCATTGGGAGTTAATTCATTTTTTTTTTTGGAGTTAATTCATATTTGGAAAAAGTTTGGAGTTAATTCATATTTTCATTGGGAGTTAATTCATTTTTTTTGGGAGTTAATTCATACTTGGAAAAAGTTGGAAGTTAATTCATATTTTCATTGGGAGTTAATTCATATTTTCATTAGGAGTTAATTCATTTTTTTTGGGAGTTAATTCCCCAGCGGTAAATAGTGCGAAGGCCTTGAAAAATCATTGATGATTGCGTACTGATTTTGTCGAGTAATTTCAAAGTACTTCGCAACGAAGGTAGTTGTAAGCGGGGAAAATACCTGCTTACGAATCTGCCTTACGACGTAATGTGGATCATCATCGAAACAATGACACACAAATTTTTTATAAATTTTTCTACCTTTTAACGAATAAAAAATAATTTTAAAAAACATTTGTTAGAATCTAATGTCGATATAAAAAATAAAATATATAAAAATAAGCGTGAAACGGTTTTTATATGCCAGTGAAAATACTAACGTATTTAATTACTGAAAATATTAACCTTCAGGTAAATATAATTTAAATAATTGAGTGGATTTTCATTGCGAAATACATACATATGTATAATTTTTTCGACAGAATTTTTGACAACAACAACATTTTAGATTTCAACTATGATGGCATAAATATTGTAATAAGCAGGCTTTGAAGACAAACCAATCACTGATGGCGGCCGTTTTCGGTAAAATTTTGTATCAAGTTGGTTTTTAATGCATTGTTTATTATCCTTTATTTATTTCTTTACAGAAGCAATTAAAACGAAAAAAACGGCTATACGGAAAAGATTTCGTAAATGACTTTTTTATATTTTTCATACCTTTTAAATTAAATAGCTTTAAATAGTTTCTATAAAATCACAATAAGTTATGCTTTTTTTGAAGTGACTGTTTTTAAATTGTAAATGTTTAATTTTCAGTATTTCCTGTTATACTGATATGTTCTACAGCATAAAAATAAAAGAGCTTTAATTAATTGCATATTGCACTTTTTGGTGGAAATTAAATCGTCCATTTATAAGATGGTTACTTCCGATGCAGAAAGCGAATGGAGTGTCATCTAAAATGGCATTACAATCGAATGTAGAAAGTAGAACAGAATACATACTGTTTTGACATGCATTGCGTAGGCAGGCAGCGAATGAGTCTATATTTGCTTTCTGTTTCGCAATCTCATTATGTAATATACAGGCCTCATTCGTTACTCGCTTTTCACCGTAAGCAAGAACGCGAAGTACTCCGGGTCCCTAGGCACTCTATGTGTAAATGTAATGCGAAAAGTGGATCCCGAATCGAGTCGATACGGCACACGAAATTATGAGGATATCATCGATGATATCATGACCATTTTTACCACTGGGTCATACTTTGAAAAAGTTGGGAGTTAATTTATGTTTTCATTGGGAGTTAATTCATTATTTTTTGGGAGTTAATTCATGTTTGGAAAAAGTTGGGAGTTAATTCATATTTTCAATGGGAGTTATTTCATTTTTTGGGAGTTTATCATAACCGTGATGATTTTTCTGATTGAAGGTTATGATACCTGAGGGTTCTGCTGATTGAGGGTTATGATCTCTGCCGCGGTCGAAAGCCGCCACACGAAAAAGCCTGTATGCAAAAAACCTTACATTACCGTGACGATTTTGCTGATTGAGGGTTATGATCCCTGCCGCGGCCGAAGGCCGCCACGCGGAAAAACCTGTATGCAAAAAACGCCACACGGAAAAGCCTGTATGCCAAAAACCTGACATGACTGTAAGGATTCTGCTGATTGAGGGTTATGATCCCTGCCGCGGCCGAAAGCCGCCACACGAAAAAGCCTGTATGCAAAAAACCTTACATTACCGTGACGATTTTGCTGATTGAGGGTTATGATCCCTGCCGCGGCCGAAGGCCTCCACGCGGAAAAACCTGTATGCAAAAAACCTCACATGACCGTGAGGATTCTGCTGATTGAGTGTTATGATCCCTGCCGCGGCCGAAAGCCGCCACACGAAAAAGCCTGTATGCAAAAAACCTCACATGACCGTGAGGATTCTGCTGATTGAGGGTTATGATTCCTGCCGCGGCCGAAAGCCGCCACACGAAAAAGCCTGTATGCAAAAAACCTTACATTACCGTGACGATTTTGCTGATTGAGGGTTATGATCCCTGCCGCGGCCGAAGGCCTCCACGCGGAAAAGCCTGTATGCAAAAAACCTCACATGACCGTGATGATTCTGCTGATTGAGTTATGATACCTGCCGCGACCGAAGGCCGCCACACGGAAAAGCCTGTATGCAAAGAACCTCACATGACCGTGGGTATTCTGCTGATTGAGGGTTATGATCCTTGCCGCGGCCGGAGGCCGCCATTGATATTACATTGTCTCTGATCCTGAGACATCTACATAGATCTCGGTCCCAGTGCATTCAAAAATTCCTATCCGTTCAAAAGTTACAGATATTTGGCCGATGGATTTCTATTCTGGACCACTGTCCGTCCTAGATTTCAAGGCACCTTCTAAATTTTTTACACCTATCGATAGTAACGCCTAGGTAAAATTTTATCTTCCTGGTCATAAAGGAAGGGGATGCTCAAACGCTTATATAAATAAAAAATTCTTTGAGGCAAATACAATTATTTTGGAATCTTAAGTGCTTGTCTTTATATAGTACAGTTTTTTAGGTCGAAACAGCTTTTAAAATTTCTTTTTTTTTGCTGAAACTGCACTTTGATTAGCTTTTACAACTTGAAGTAAAAATCGCTAATCCTCTTCATCGTTGGTTAAAATGTTGTTAAATTCTTGGAAAAGTTTAACTCCTCGTTCAGCGGTATCATTAACAACACGTAAGTTTTTAATTCGCTTTATGCCAAAGCGCTGTTTTTATACTATTAACAATTTTGGACTTATCGGATGGTGTAATTGTTGACGAAAATAGAGAAAGACCAAAAAGCTTTTCTAAAAGATACCAAAGATGGCGCTACAGAGCGTCCCTAGCTACATTTAAAATTTCAAAATTAATGGCCTCATATTTTTTAAGATTAAGCCATAGTTGCAAATCATTGATTGGTGCTTCTGCTGCAAGTGGAGATTGAATCAAAACTTTCGTATATGTATATTAAGGCTCCGAACTGAACAATACGTTTAATTTGAAGTTTAATTTTCTGTTAGCTTAAACACTTCGTGCTGATTTCGAAACAAGAACATTTTGTTTGCATATATGTATTAATTTTGCTATCCAACGAGCGTGATGTATTGTGAGGTGGCTTTTGCAAAACCATTGTCAATTCTATCAATCAGTCTCTATCAGTCTCTCCTGATAGAAGATAAAGTCGATTCCAAAGACTGTATACCAAGGTACTCCAAATGTTTCTAAACCTCTTGAATATCTGAATTTCAAGAGGTACTCCAAATGTTTCTAAACCTCTTGAATATCTGAATTTGAAATCAGCTGCAATATTGCCATTGCTTAACAATTTTTAATAATTCCGCGCACACATCAAAATACGAGGCAGATCTATAATAATACCAGATTTCGCAATAAATACTTGTTCCGCAGCAGATAACCGCTACATTATTTTTTTAATATTACCGATGTGTGTATGTATGGAAATGTTGGGTCATATAAAAATCTTCCGCGGTTTGTCTCAAACGAACATTTGCTAAAAGGTAACATTTCAGCGGACTTTTTTTGTAGAGATAGTTTTCTCATTCGTTTCTCGTGTAAAAAGTTATATTGATTTGAAAACTAGTGAAATATTTGAAGAAAAGAGCTATGAGGCGCTTTTTTTATAAAAAAGGTAAAAACGCTGCAAAAACATACCGAAAAATGTGTGAAGTATGAAAGTGCTGTAAGTGAACGAAGGATCGAGAAGTGGTTTGCTCAATTCAGTTTCGAAAACTTCGATGTCAAAGATGCACCTCGCTATGGTCAGCCACTCACTGAACAAGTAAGAGCGTTATCTTCGGCCTGGCCGAAGCTCATTTACCCTACACCCGCATCTGTCTAAGTGATAAAAAGTGGGCGGGTGACACCTACTTTTTTAATTTACAAGCAGCAAATTTTGATATATTAACTCATCTACAACCCCGTTTTTCCTACCAAAAACCTTATTATATTGTATAGTATATAAGTGGGCGTGTCACGCCCATTTTTGAGAATATATTTTAGTCTAAGATGATGGACTCTGAAATAAAATTTTACCTGAAAATTCGGTCTAAAAGCCAAGAAATGAAGCTAAAACCACGGATGAGTGCATATTTTCTATAAAAAGTAGGCGTGGCACCGGTCCGATTTTCCCTATTTTCAATACCAAACAGCGTAGGATAACAAAGAATATTCATGCCAAATTTCATGACGGTAACTCTATTCGTTCTCCTGTAATCGTGATTTCCACAGACGGACGGACAGCCAGACAGACGGACGGACATGGCTAAATCGAATCAGGAGGTGATTCTGAGCCAGAATATATATACTTTTCTATACCTGACACGCCTCCTTTAATGCGTTACAAACGGAAGAACAAAGTGAATATACCCTCATCCTTTCGGGTGTGGTTTCAGGTTGTGGTTTGTGGTTCAATCACATGGCGGTTTGAAATCATTTGAAAAAATTGGCTATAAAAAAAAGTTCGATGTTTGGGTGCCACATGAATTAACGCAAAGATATTTGATTGACAGAATTACCATCAGTGAGAGGCTGCTGAAACGCAACGAAATCGAACAATTTTTGAAGCGAATCATTACAGGCAATGAAAAATGGATGAAATATGAGAATATCAAACGCAAGCGATCATGGCTGCCGACCCTTCACAAACACCTTTAAAGTCTGGGCTAATGGGAAACAAGGTCATGTTGACTGTTTGGTGGGATTGGA
Organism: Conops quadrifasciatus; assembly: GCA_949752815.1. Taxonomy (NCBI): domain Eukaryota; kingdom Metazoa; phylum Arthropoda; class Insecta; order Diptera; family Conopidae; genus Conops; species Conops quadrifasciatus. Next base: position 8,036,136 of record OX457081.1, read on the forward strand.
AGGAAATTGTTTATTATGAGCTGCTGCAACGTGGCGAAACCATCAATACGGTCTTGTACTGTGCGCAACTAGACCGTTCAAACGAAGCAATCCAGAAAGAGCGGCCATAATTGGCCAACAGACAGGGAGTTGTACCATCATGACAATGCGCGGTCAAACACACACACACCTTTGATGACTCAGAACAAATTGATGGAGCTTGGTTGGGAAGTTTTGATGCTCACCGTATAGCCCGGACCTTGCACCGTCAGACTATCATTTGTTTTGGTCTCTGCAAAGCTCTTTTGATGGTAAAAAAATTTGCCGACTGAAGCGCCGCTGAATCGTGATTTCCACAGACGGTCAAACAGACAGACATGGCTCTATACCTGCCACACCTCCTTTAATGCGTTACAAACGGAAGAACAAGGGGTTGGCAACTCTGTTCTGTCACAGTGAAGGTGTGTTATAGAAGCGGTCCGAGCAAAAATCTTAATAAAATAAGGAAAAGAAGAAATAATTGATCAATTGAGATTGTAAAAGTAAATTAAGTGGCGAAGCCTCACAATTCAGCGTAATTCAGAGTAAACTCTTGGATTCTAATGCTAAACTGAATACCAAATCACTCCTAACCTCAATAAATGAGCAAAAGGGTACTGGGAGAAACTTCACCAGATTGTTTTAATTGCGAAAAGCGGCGATCTAGCATAACGTTAAACAATATGGCATCGGAAACTATAACAGGCATCACCATTAGCAAACTAAAGGAGATTCTAGAGGAGAAGAATAGGGAACTCGCAAAAGAACTTGTCTCGAAATTGGACTTCCAGCGGCTTTATACAGAGCTGTCAGGAATGAAAATAAAGCAAGATGAGATCTCTGCAAAAGTGGTGCAGCTAGAAAACCGTAATAAGCTTCTGGAAGAGCAAATGGATAAACTCATGTTGAAAAGCATTGAATCTAATGTCGTAGTTCACTTTCCAAAAGATAGCAGCAGTGATGCAGCAGAAAAAGCAAAATCTATATGTATTGGGTTGTTGGAGCAGGATGAACAAACTGCTGCTATTGAATCTGCCTACAGAATTAACACACAAGATAAACAGACGGAAACAATAGTAGTGAAGATGAAAACCCGAGATATAGCCATCTCTATTCTACGCAAAGCATACAAACTCAAAAACACAAACATCAGTATTCGTAAAGATATGCCACCTAGCATACGTCAAAAAAGGGCAAAGCTGATCCCTTTATTCAAAGAGCTGCGTGAGAAATGTTCGAAGGAGCAGATGAAAATAGTTTTAAGAGATGACAAGTTGCATGTGGGAGACGAATTATTCACTTGGGACTTGTCGGTGGGATTAAAATGTGGTAGTGAGAACGGAGCAAACGTAATTCACAAAATATTCAGAGAAATCCCGTCATCTTTAAAGAATTTCGCGAATAAATTGAAATATCAACCCGGTATTGTTTGTAAAACTTCAACGCCAGCCGAAGTCGACAATCGGAAAAGCAGCCAAGTAAATAAAGGCGTAAACGCATCCAAAGCAGCCGCTTTAGCCGATTCTAGTGCACACGGTAGTGAGAGCTTGCAAGAGTCTTCTGACTGAGAGGAACCCGTATACCAGAGCAACGTAGATCTACTAGATTTAAAAATATTAAGCTATAATGTTGCAGGGCTTAAAAGTAAGCAAATATTTGTAGAATTTTTCAACTATATTAAGTAATTTGATATTTTTCTATTATTTGAAACACATTTATTAGATAACGAAGAATTTAGAAATAAGAATGTTTTTGTGAATTATGAGCTACAATTTATACCTGCGGTAAAAACAAGGTCTTTTGGAAGAGGAAGCGGAGGCGAACTATTTGGATATCGAAAACAGTCAGAAGGAGTAAAAGTTAATTATAAACGATTAGATGAATCATACATACTGGAGCTTAAAACTGACATTAATACATGCTACATTGTACCGATCTATTTAAATTGCAATCACTGGGCGCAAGACTATAACAAAAAAAGTGACCTACTGAATAGTCTAGGATCATCAAATCTAATACTCATCGGCGACTTTAATGGAAGGATAGGCTCATCACAAAATAATCTTGTAAATGAATTAGGTCCATCAGCTGTATTTGTAAACCGAAACTCACAGGATGAAATCTGCGATGCCAGAGGAAAAGCAATTTTGGAATTAGCGGATGCATTTGATTGCCGAGTCTTTAATAGAAGTTGTGGAGGGGATCCTCGAGGGGAGTACACATTTCTTCGTGGGTTAGCATGTTCGGTTATAAATTACTGTTTTACTTCTGGAAATCTGTGCTCGCATCTTAAGGATTTTAAGGTAGCAATGAAGACATTCTCTGACCACATGCCATTGGAATTTACGTTTTACCTGCATAGAAACACGACAGTTAGCAGCACAACGCAACTAAGTCTCTTACCAAAACTATTATGGAAAGACAGTCATCGTAACCGGTACCAAGAAAACCTCAACAAAGAACTTGTAGCTTTGGAAAGCGTGAATACGACACCAAATGTGGAAAGTCTAACGGAAATAATAAAAAGATCGATCTCCCAATGCAGTCTAGTAAAAAATGTATACAGCACTGGTAAGCAAAAGTGGTTTGATTTTGATTACAAGCGAGCTAGAGATACATCTTTTGCGTTTCTCAGGCTAGTAAGAACACACAACACCAATACGTTCAAAACTCTATACGCAGAGGCAAATAAGCGTTTTAAAGATATCTGCCATATAAAAAAGCTAGCATTTAACGAGAATAATATTACTCTTCTAAACAGATCAAGGAACTCGGCAGAGTTCTGGAAGACTGTTCAATATATAAACGGTAGAAGAAGCACTATTGCCATAACCTTGCAAGCGGAACAACTAAGAAACCACTTCTCTAGGCTGCTCAACGTATCACTAATCTCTCAGCCGGTCCAATATGCAGCGCCTTGGATTGTAGATGAATTTCTGGATGCACCAATAGCCTTAGAGGAGGTACAAAATGTAATTGAGAATGCTAAGAATAAGAAAGCGCCAGGATACGATCGTATTACATTTGAGTTTTATAAGAATTGTACTCGTGAATTCCTAGCAGCGCTTGTACTGGAATATAATCGAATTTTTGAAAATGCAGATATACCAGAAAGTTTTCTAAGATCGATTATATTTCCATTGCACAAAAAAGGTGACCACAACGATCCATCAAATTACAGAGGTATATCGTTATTAAATACTTCAGCCAAGCTTTTCAGCGCAGTATTTTCCAAAAGGCTTACTCAGTGGATCAACAAGAAGAACATCATCCATGAATTTCAGGCAGGCTTCAGACAGAATTACTCGACGATCGATCAGATATTTACTCTTACAAACATTTCCGAAATCTACAAGAAGAAGCACAAAAAGCTATATGCTTTTTTTGTAGATTTCCGTGCAGCTTTTGATTCTGTCTCACGGGAGGCACTTTTCTATAAACTATCTCGATATGGAATATCCACAAAAGTAATAAATATGTTGCGAGCAATGTACGCAAATAACATAGCCCATTCCCATTGGTTTGGGATGGGAATTACCTATCCGAAGGTTTTGAGACTGCAATGGGCGTGAAGCAAGGCTGTACTTTAAGTTCACTACTCTTCATTTTATACATAAAAGACATAACAGACGCAGTTAAAGGTGGTATTGAGCTAGACCGAACAATTATTCCCGCGCTCATGTTTGCTGATGATATTGTCTTTCTGGCAGATGATGTCGATAGCATGCAGCGAATGGTAAACAGACTAGAAAGCTACTGTAAAACTTGGAATTTATCTGTAAATCTAGCAAAGTCAAAAATGATGATACTTAGGAACGGTTGTGGAAGGTACAGTCGAGGTGAAAAGTGGACATTCCAGGATGAGACTATAGAAATTGTTCGAGAATACAAGTACCTTGGAGTTCTGATCACGCCTAACATAAACATGAAAAAACACCTCCAAAACAAATTGTCTGAAGCAAAGCGTGCAATATGTTCAGTTTGGGACAAATGTATCAATAATAAATATGTAAGCCATAGCGCTAAGCAAAAGTTATTCCGATCAACTGCCGTAGCAACTCTTTTATACGGTGCCCAAGTGTGGGGATACAATTCCTACACAGATGTCGAAAAGTTCTTGCGATACTTTCTCAAGCGAATATTTAGATTGCCTAGCAGTGCCCCCAACTATATGCTACATTTGGAAACAGGAACGCCCCCTATGCTTCTGGACACATTAAAAATGCATTTTAACTATATAGTCAAAGTGATTGCGATGAAGGATGAAAGGCTACCAAAGAAAGTTCTCACGCATATCATAACATCAAGAGGAAACCTAGTAAAAGAATGGGAGCTTCTTGCGTCTGAATGCGGGGTAACTCTTAACATTACACCCAGCTTACAGGCTGAAGCTCTAAGAAGGCAGTTTAACATCTTACTAAATAAAACTGGCAGTATTATATACCAGAAATATGTTTTTGAAGCTAGAGCATCCCAATATAGGTTGTACTATAGTAAAATGAACTATCAACTTGAAGAACGAACTTACTTCTTAAACTGCTTTACCGCTGAGAAAATAAGCACTATCTTGAAAATTAGAGGAAAGTTGGTACACTTAAATTATATACCACACCGACCTGAATTGCCAATTCTGTGCGATATCTGCAATTTGAAAGTGAGAGAAGATGTACTACACTTCATCGCGATTTGCCCAATCTTGAGGGAATTGCGAAAACGTTTTTTTGGTTCCTATATCCTGGAAGAGGAGGTTGTAATTAGCATACTAAATGGAATTCAAGGCTGGGATGCGGTTTACAAATACACTGTGAATGCGCTTCGATATAGAAAGCGCATTCTAGAAGGAGACTTCTAAACCATCGAGGATTTAAGGATATTTAGCTGCCAATCTGGTAGACGGCTATAAGCCAAACCTTAATAGACTGTTGTATAGAATATTTTTTATTTGCATCATTTATATTGAAATAAAGTCCTACTTCTACTACTACTACAAACGGAAGAACAAAGTGAATATAGCCTCATCCCTTCGGGTGTAGGGTATAAAAAGGACTTTATACTTCCGTGACTATGATCTGAAAAATGCGTTTTCTCCTGAAATACTGCACCGATACTGGTGAAAAATATCTGCAAAAAGCTATGAATTTATGCTTAATTTATTTATTCTTAATATTGACATAATTGTATAGGTTAATTATACATTTTATAGAGAAATTAAGGAATAGGAATAATTTTATTAAAAATTATAAAATATTGTTTCACATAAATAAAATATATTTTGGCTTATGTTTACTTTATCGATACAGCCCCAATTTTATTATTTTGTTGTTGTTGCTTTTGCTCCAGACCCCAAAAAAAACACAAAATTTTTTGTCGCTCCCTATTGTGTGCGGGGCAGAGCTCTTTGAAGTTTGAGATTTAAACACCGATATCTTCGAAACTACAAGAGATATGTATATATGTAGATGATATTATTACCGTTAAAAAGCTAATAAAACCGCTAATAATACCGTTAACTCACGTAAAATAACATTTTATAGAAATATTTTTAGTTTTTGAAATAAACACAATTTACTCTTTTTATACCCCACACAAGTGAAGGGATGAGGGTATATTCACTTTGTTCTTCCGTTTGTAACGCATTAAAGGAGGTGTGGCAGGTATAGAAAAGTATATATATTCTGGCTCAAAATAACCTCCTGATTCGATTTAGCCATGTCCGTCCGTCTGTTTGTCCGTCCGTCTGTGGAAATCACGATTACAGGAGAACGAATAGAGGTATCGTCATGAAATTTGGCATGAATATTCTTTGTTATCCTACGCTGTTTGGTGTTGAAAATTGAGAAAATCGTAAATATACTGTACCATATAATGAGGTGTTTGGTAGGAAAAACGGTGTTGTAGATGAGTTAATATATTAAAATTTGCTCCTTGTAAATTTAAAAAAGTAGTTGTCACCGGCCCACTTTTTATCATTTCGACAGATGCGGGTGTAGGGTATATGAGCTTCGGCCAGGCCAAAGATAACGCTCTTACTTATTATTAATATATTTTTCCAGGAAAAAGTAACCCACATTATTATCCAAAAATTAAGAAAGCGGATAATATAACCTTTCTGGAAAATTTATTCATAAAATTTGGTTTCATGAGATACAATGAAAATTTCTTGTAGTTTCGGAGATATCGGCGCTTAACCGTACTCCTCATTGGCGTAGAAAACTACATTTCTGTTTTTGTTTTTTCAAATACATACAGTGCACGCGCATTAATTTGAACACCGTAAAATATGAACACCTCAAAATATGAACACTTTTTATTTTGCATTGCCTACTCTAAAGAGTGAACAAGACTTGAAAGCTCTAAAAGATGAACAATATGAAACATATTTATATGAATGCTTACATATTGAAAATACATAGATACATGAAATTTTCGAATTTTTTAATTCGGGGAATTCTGTATTATTGCGAAATGTGCATGTTTGGCTTAAAAATTACAAGCTCATGCGTGTTCAGGTCATACGAATTAATTCTTAATTCTTGTGAAATGAGAAAGCATTTTTTAATAAATATACATATTTCTGTATTTGGTTGTTTTTTTAATAAAATTAAATTTGGTTTCATAAATGTAAATTTCCATTTTAAAATGCATAATCAGGATAAAATGGGGATATGTTTTGCCTTAAATTTTGACATTCGCAAAAGTGAACAAATTCGAAACTGTGAACCCGGTTGGTTTTAATTAGTTCACATTACTACGCGTGCACTGTATATCCTAAACGGTCTAAGTGAGAGTTTCCAGATTTGGTGACTTTTATTTCACAATGGAATACAACTCAAGTCGAGTAATTTTGACATCGCAGTTAAAATAGTAGGCCAAATATTCAAAAATTAAATTTGACAGGCATGAGTGTGTGTAGATTCCTACATCCGTGTATTTTTCAAAATAGAATTTTTCGTTTTTCGTGTCGTTTCATATTACGTGCTACTCGTGTTAGTATTTCGAACGTTTTTTCATAATATACTTACTCTACATCCATTTGACAGATAAGTTTTGTGAAAAATAATGGCGGCACCTAAATATTTGACCGAAGAAGCGATCGAGGCAGTCGTAATTAAAGAAACTGAATATGAAGATTTTTCATCCGGAAGTGAAAATGAATACCAGCCGTCTGGTGGCGAGCAGGACAGTTTGGCAGATGCTGATGTAGAGTATCCTACACTCAACCAATACAACACTTTAATATTTTAAATATTTTATATGCAAAAATTTATATGTCTAATTTTAGAATGAATAATTTTCATATTTTCATTCCTATCTTGAACTTTCAATAAAACGAATTGTATCGCTTACAAAATAAAGATAAAGATATATATTAGCACGTTATATCTTAACTATATTAACTCATAGAGGCAACCTCCATATTGGCGATCCTGCAATTGACGACCCTGCGAACAACTACATATATTGGCGATCCCGCGAACATCTACATTGTACAAAAAAAAAAAATTGTACAACCTACTGCAACTGTTTCCAGAGTATCCGTCTCGGGACCCACAACCAGCATTGCACACTCTATTACTCCAGGCCAAAACCTGCGCGGTGTAACAACAACACCCTTAGCTCCTGCAGCTAACTACCATCACCTACTACTACCATCATCATCAACGACGATCACTGGAACTACAACAACAACTACATCCTCATCATCGTTATCATCAACAAAAGACATTATCATCATCTACAAGAAAACCACACCGATTGATGCGACGAAACCACAACCGAAAACAACAATTACCACGATTACCAACGATCAACCAAACAACAATAATAAGTAAAATTATTACTAACATATTATTACTACTATAACTAATTATTCACAAAGATTTTAACCATCTATTACTAAATTATTATACCAAACTACTATTAATTATACTTTACTACTACTACCACTTAATTTATAATATATAATACTCATATATATATTGTATAACATACACTTATATTATATAATATACAATACTTAATACTTATACATTCAACCAAATACCTCAAATATAAAATCAAATTATTACTCAAACTAAATAACTATTCAATTATAAAACACTCCCTCAACGAAAATGATAACACGTTCACGATCTCGCACACGCAGAAACAGTCCATCACTCATTAACCACAACATCACCTTCGATACACTCGCAACTACAACACAAGAACCAAACACAAACACACAAAACCATCTAACTCACACCTCAAACATGTCACAACCACATTATCACACAACAAAATACACAAAATTACCACAATTTTGGACTGAAAACCCAGAAGCATGGTTTCTCTTAGCAGAAGGACAATTCGAATTAAACAACATATTCGATGACAATAACAAATTTCAGAATGTCATTGTCGCTCTACCAAGAGAAAACATAAATAAAATAATAGACATAATTAACCCACCACCGAACTCCAATAAATACGAAACCATAAAAAAAGCACTTTGCCAAAGATTTTCAGCAAGTGAAGAGAAAAGATTGGAACAAATCTTCTCTAATACAACACTCGAAAACCAAACACCATCAGAGTTCTTCAGGTACATGAAAAATTTAACAGGTTCCAATTCCATAGTCGGTCAGGAACTCCTTTATAAATTGTGGATAAACAAATTACCCCAACAAATCCAAATACACCTAACCACTAGCAACAACAAAAACATCGACGAAAACCTCTCACTAGCAGACAAAATTTATGAACTAATCAACAAAACATCCAATCCACAAATCTCAGCCATACAAAATTCAACACCAATCTACCCAGCAATCGAACAACAATTACACAATTTCACACAAATAACAACAGCAATACTACAAAACATAAACAAAATTACAGAAGAAATAGCAGAAATCAAATTTCACTCAAGAGAGAGATCTAGAACAAATTCCAGATCAAACCAAAGATTTCCAAAAACATACAATAGATACCCAAATACACAAAACAACATATGCTGGTACCACAGAAAATTCGGACGAAACGCTATCAAATGCACTCAACCATGCGAATTTGAACAAATTCACAAATCCAATAACCCAAAACAAAATTTAAACTAAAAAATTCCATTATGGACGTGACCAATAATGGAAACACATTTAAACAAAGTCACCGCCTTTTTATCTATGATAAATCCAATAAACTAAATTTCCTCATTGACACCGGTGCAACAGTATCCGTAGTACCAGCATCCAAACTCACAAACCTTGAACGAAATCACGACATCAATCTGACAGCAGCAAATGGCTCCGAAATAAAGACATTTGGATCAAAACTATTAAAAGTCGACTTAGGATTACGTAGAAATTTCGAATTCCCCTTCATATTAGCAAACATTTCAACACCTATCATAGGAGCAAACTTCCTTGAAAAATTCGAAATTATAATAAACATAAAGAAAAAGGAAATTACAGACAACCTAACAAAAATAAAAAACCACGGTTTCACCGGACACTGTGATCTGTATTCCCTCAAAATAACCACCAAAGAAAATCCATTTACAAACTTACTAAAAAATTTTCAATCAACGATATTCTCAAAAATAGACCTCGTACGAGCCTATCACCAAATACCAATGGCGGAAGAAGACATTCCAAAAACCGCCATCACCACACCATTTGGCATGTTCGAATTCACCAGAATGCCATTTGGACTAAGAAACAGCGCACAAACATTCCAACGCTTCATTAACGAAATAATTTCTGACTTAGATTTCGTATTCGCATATGTAGACGACATACTAATCGCAAGCGAAAACGAAACTAAACACATAGAACACTTAACAACCGTATTCACACGCCTACAAGACTACGGACTCAACATCAAACCATCAAAATGAACATCAAACCCATTACATGAAATGTTAACAATAGCAAATAAAAATAAAAACAAACAACTAATTTGGAATAACGAAAACATAAACGCATTCAACAACGTAAAAACATTATTCGCCAAACAAACACTACTTACACATTTCAACAAAGACGCACAACTATCTTTAGCTGTCGATGCATCAAACACTGCAATCGGAGCAGTATTACAACAAACAAATAAAAAATCATGGGAACCATTAACATATTTCTCAAGAAAACTAAGCGCTACCGAAATCAAATACTCCACATTCGATAGAGAACTACTGGCAATCTACGGCGCAATCAAACATTTCAAACACATTTTAGAAGGTCGACAATTCACCATATACACGGACCACAAACCTCTAACATACGCATTGAATTCAGAAACTGATAGATCACCCAGACAAACACGACACTTAGAATACATCGCAAAATTCACAAACAGCATACAACACATTTCAGGAAAAAACAACATTGTCGCAGACACACTCTCAAGAGCAAACGAAAGAAATACAATATCAACACAAGACATCAACTTCACAACACTATTCAAAGAACAAAAAAGCGACGAAACATTAAAAGACATAATCAACAACCCAAATTCAAAACACAACCTAAAACAGTTCCACATACCAATTCTTAACATAAAAATTTGGTGTGATATATCTTATCAAACACCAAGACCATACGGTCCACATCCACTAAGAAAAATCATATTTGACAAAATACATTCACTTTCTCACCCAGGTACCCGCCCAACAAGAAAACTCATACAAAACAAATACTTCTGGCCAAACATGAGAAAAGATATTAACGAATGGACAACAAATTGCATAAATTGTCAAAAATCTAAAATCGGCATTTACACAAAAGCACCAATACAAAAAATACCGATTCCACACTGTATTTTCGAACACATCCACATGGACATAGTTGGACCACTCCCAACATCAAATAATAACAAATACATACTAACAATCATCGACCGATACACACGTTGGCCAGAAGCATACCCACTCAGAGACATAAAAACCGACACAATAGCAAACACAATGGTACAAAACTACATATCACGTTTTGTCCCTTTACAAATAACAGTCGATCAAGGCACACAATTCACATCAAAATTATTCACAGACCTAACCAAACTCTTAGGAGCACACAAAATACATACCTCCCCATATCACCCACAAGCAAATGGAATGATAGAACGCTTTCACCGACAACTGAAAACATCAATATTATGCTCAAACAACACAGAGCGTTGGTCAGAACTTCTACCAATAATACTACTAGGTTTGAGAACCACAATAAAAGAAGACTTAAAGTGTTCACCAGCCGAATTAGTCTACGGACAAACACTAAGGTTACCTGGAGAACTCATTATCAGAAACAACACAAACAACAAAGAAACAACCACTAACCAAACACTACAACACTTGAGACAACACTTCACACATGTACGCTCAAACATCATACATCATAACAAAGACAAAAGTTGCATTCCCAAAAACCTCAAAAATTGCAAATACGTATTCTTAAAAACAACACACAAATCAAACCTAGAAACACCATTCGAAGGTCCTTTCGAAGTCATATCCAGAACAGACAAAACATTCAAAATTCAAAAGAACAATAAAATAATTAGTGTCTCAATAGACCAACTAAAACCGGCATACACAAACGACGACACCAACATAGAACACAATCATAAACAAAAAAAGAAAGTCACATTCAACATCCAAAACTAAATACAATTATTAAATCGTTACACTAGAGGGGGAGTTGTAGAGTATCCTACACTCAACCAATACAACACTTTAATATTTTAAATATTTTATATACAAAAATTTATATGTCTAATTTTAGAATGAATAATTTTCATATTTTCATTCCTATCTTGAACTTTCAATAAAACGAATTGTATCGCTTACAAAATAATGATAAAGATATATATTAGCACGTTATATCTTAACTATATTAACTCATAGAGGCAACCTCCATACTGAAGATTCTGATGAAATTGAAGAGGAAGATGACAATTTTATTGATGTGGATTCTACATACATTGCGAAAGATGGTTTAGAGCCCGACTCCACTTCAGCAAACAGTAATCGAATTGCTAATAGACGTAATAGAATTGCTAATGTGTTGAGATTAAGACGCGGAAACAAATCGTCTAATACCAAATCGTCTCGTGTAAATAGCAAAAAGGATTTTTGTGTTTTTTCCCACCGCACATAGAAAAAACTATACTGGAACATACAAAAGCATTTGGATGTCTAAAAAATGATAAGCATAAAGATGTAGATGCAGATTTACTTCATGCATATGTGTATTGCAGTTTTAATTTTGGCTGAAGTTTACAAGTAATAAATGATTTGAATTAACATTTTAAATAACATGCTCCGATATTTTTAAAACCTTTACAATGGTACCTACGAGGTCTGTTCAAAAAGTATAGCGAATTTTTAATTCCCGCGGGTTACGTATATTCGATTGTCATTTTTGTGGCGTTATGTTGGTACTCATGTCCCTCACTTACGCTGACAAGTTCGACCACTTTGAGTGTTCAGTAAATTTTTGACAGCTATTTTGCTTGGACGTGTTTTAGCTCGTCTTCGATTTTTCAGCCAATATGCAGAAAAACCTGCATGCAAAAAATTCAAATTACCGAGAGGACTCTGCTGATTGAGGGCTTTGTACTTACGTGATTGGGAGTTTGCATTTCACATGCATTTTTTCCTAAAATCCTGCACCAATACTGGTGAAGAAAATATGTATGGAGAGCTAACAATCTCGGCTTTCTTAATACTGACATAATTATATGGGTTAATGAGAAATTTTACAAGGAAAAAAATTAATGAATAGTCATATGAAATGACAAAGGGGTATAAAAGATTTAAGTTTTACGTTTTCTCCAAAACTACACGATTTTTGATGAAATGTTAGTTATTTCACATAAATGAAAGATATTTTGGAACAGATTGAGGACATCACAAACTCTCTAATTTTGTTGTTCTTTTTTTGGTTGTTGTTGTTTTTTGCGCCGATCCCAACAGACAAAATTTTTGTCGCTCTCGTATGGTTTAGGAGTTATAGCACTTTAAAGTTTAAAAATTTAACGTTTACATCTCCTAAACTGTATAAGATACCTGGATGATATATGCACCATTAATAAGATATTAAAAATATCTTTACTTTATCTAATCTTATTAAACGAGCTAAAATCTCTATTTATAAAAATGAAAGTCCTGACTGACTCATCAACGCCCAGGCTAAACGCTTAGACCTAGAAAGCTGAAATTCTGCAAAGACGTTTCCTTTATGATGTATACAAGCACTAAGAACGGATATTTCGAAATTCGACCCCTAAGGTGGTGAAAAGGTGTTGCAAAGTTTGTATGAGGAATATTTTATTTGTGGTCAGATTTGCTTGACACTTGGTCTTAATACTCTTTGGTATAATTAATCAAATACATATTTTGGAATTTTTCAAAATCCAATCCCTGATGGGGTGAAAACGGGTTGCAACGTTTGTATGAGGAATATTTAATTTTTGGTCGGAAGCAACACACGCTTTCTAACCATTTAACCAGAATGAGCCACAGCAACGCGGGGACGGGTACATCTAGTTGTATATATATTTGTAGCTTTTTTGGTCGAAAACGGCTCTAAGGATTTCTTTGATATTCACATATTAGCGACATTGAGATTGCAAATCCATCTGTCGAGGTGTTTTTTTCGAAAAAATTCATTTTAGCGGTTTTTTTCTCTATTAAAGTGGTTGATCAACAAGTGTGTAAATAATTTATTGAATTTATTGACATTGTTTTGTTTTTGTTTTTAAATTTTTTTCTGTTCTGAAATAAAATGTCAATACATATTCAAATATTTTTGTTTTGTTTTGTAAAACTTCAAGAAATTTATGAGCAGTGTCAATGCTTTAAAGGCAAAATGTTTATAAAAATTGACAAAATTTTGAAAGTGTACAGGCAGTGTTTTCCCTTCGCTTAAATCCGATAATTTAAGGTAATTTAACCTAATTCATAAAACTTGGCCTAATTCATAATTCATAAAACTTACTTCATAGAACTTGGCACGTTCGGAAAAAAGTTCCGAGCAACTGCTCGAGGTCCCAGGTTCTGTTAAATAATATTTTATCCAAAACCGTGTACTTTTGGAAAGAAATTAAATTTTTAATATTATTTTTATACCCTACACCCGAAGGGATGAGGGTATATTCACGCATTAAAGGAGGCGTGGCAGGTATAGAAAAGTATATATATTTTGGCTCAGAATCACCTCCTAAGTCGATTTAGCCCTGTCCGTCCGTCTGTCTGTGGAAATCACGATTACAGGAGAACGAATGGAGGTATCATCATGAAATTTAGTACGGATATTCTTTGTTATCCTACGCTGTTTGGTATTGAAAATGGGGAAAATCGGACCACGCCTACTTTTTATAGAAAATATGCACTCATCCGTGCTTATAGCTTAATTTCTTAGCTTGTAGACCGAATTTTCAGCTAAAATTTTATTTCCGAGTCCACCATCTTAGACTAAAATATATACTAAAAAATGGGCGTGACACACCCACTTATATACTATACCATATAGTGAGGTGTTTAGTAGGAAAAACGGTGTTGTAGATGAGTTAATAGATCAAAATTTACTCCCTGTAAATTTAAAAAAAGTAGGTGTCACCCGCCCACTTTTTATCACTTCGACAGATGCGGGTGTAGGTATATGAGCTTCGGCCAGGCCGAAGATAACGCTCTTGTTTTCTGTTCATTTATTTTGTATAATTAGTATAATGTATAATTAGCCCATACAATTATGTCAATATTAGGAAAGCCCAGGTTCTTAGCTTTGCAGACATATTTTTTCCACCAGTATCGGTGCAGCATTCTATGAGAAAATGCATTTTAAAGCTCACAGTACTCGGCCGCGGCAAGGATCATAACCCTCAAACAGCAGAACCCTCTCGGTAATCTGAAGTTTTTTGCATACGCGTTTCCGCGTATTGGCGGCCTTCCGCCTAGGCAGGGATCATAACCCTCAATGAACAAAATGGTTTCGATAATGTAAAGTATTCTCTTTGGTTTTGGGAACAGGTTTACCGTTTGAGCCATGCCCCAATTTTTTTGCATTTTTTGTTGTTGTTGTTGTTGGCTTTGGAGCTGATTCTAACGAAACAATCTGTTTTTGTCGCTCTCTTCTAGTTTAGGAGTTATAGCCCTCTAAAGTTTGGAATTGACATGCCTGTAACTCATAAACCAGAAAAGATATTTTGATCATATTGGTACCGTTAGAAATCTCTCTAAAAGCCCTTTAATTTCTTTAATAGAACATATTTCCGAAAACTGTATAGTTTTTATGCAAATCGAAATTTTTCATTTTTAGTTCTTTTTTTTCCATTTAATAATTTTTTCGTTTCAAAGTGTGTAATTAACCTATTAAATCTTTGGAATAACAATAAAGCTGAGACCGTAAGCTTTCCTAAGGTATTTTTTTCATTTTTATCAGTTCTTGAGGAGTTATTTGAGGAGTAAATAGCCCTTAAAGGGCAGAAGAACGTAAGTAAAAACTACTTTTTTTCCTTCTACTACTAAGTTATTATTCTATTGTTGGAAATTATTTTTACGTAATTTTTTTAAAATATTTTAAATTTTTGCAAAATAAGAACATTTTTGAGGCGGTGCCGCAAGCGAAAAATTTTTAAAAAAATGAAAAAAATTTTTAAGACAAACTTTCTCCTCAAATACTAGACTGATAAAAATTAAAAAAATACTCAAAGAAAGCTTACGGTCTCAGATTTATTTTTATTCCAAAGATTTAATAGGTTAATTTTCAGGCGGTGGCTGTATTTGTTGGTTGGGCACAGGGAGACTGGTTGCTCCGCTGTTTACATTTGCCTCAGTTGACAGGTTTTCAGCTGATTTTCTAGCCCTTTTCTCCTTGATGAAGTTACTGAGCCGGTAGCGCATCTCTTTCACCGTCCCTTTGAAACGCAAAAAATTAAATGGAAAAAAAAGTACTAAAAATGAAAAATTTCGATTTGCATAAAAACCATACAGTTTTCTGAAAAATTTTATATATTAAAGAAATTGAAGGGCTTTTAGAGAGCTTTCTAACGGTACCCATATAATCGAAATACCTTCTCTGGTTTATGAGTTATAGGCATGTCAATTCCAAAATTTAGAGTGCTATAACTTCTAAACTAGAAGAGAGCGACAAAACCGATGGCTTCGTTAGAATCAGCTTCAAAACCGGTTTTTAATAAAATATTATTTAACATAAAGTAAAGACATAGAAAAAAACAAGTAAGAGCGTTATCTTCGGCCTGGCCGAAGCTCATATACCCTACACCCGCATCTGTCAAAGTGATAAAAAGTGGGCGGGTGACACCTACTTTTTTAATTTACAGGGTTTTTGATCTATTAATTCATCTACAACACCGCTTTTCCTACCAAACACCTCATTATATGGTATAGTATATAAGTGGGCGTGCCACGCCCTTTTTTGGGAATTTATTTAAGTCTAAGATGGTGGACTCGGAAATAAAATTTTAGCTGAAAATTCGGTCTACAAGAGAAATTGAGCTAAAAGCACGGATGAGTGCATGTTTTCTATAAAAAGTAGGCGTGGCACTGGTCAGATTTTTTCTATTTCCAATACCAAACAGCGTAGGATAACAAAGAATATTCGTGCCAAATTTCATGACGATACCTCTATTCGTTCTCCTGTAATCGTGATTTCCACAGACGGACGAACAGACAGACGGACGGACATGGCTAAATCGAATCAGGAGGCGATTCTAAACCAGAAGATATATACTTTTCTATACCAACCACGCCTCTTTAATGCGTTACAAACGGAAGAACAAAGTGAATATACCCTCTGTAGTGACCTTCTACATATATGTATATAGAAAATATACTCTATACTTCTATATATATATTCGTATTCACTTTATGTAAATATACTTTCAAATACTTTACTTTAAATTTGTTTAAAAATAATTTTTTCTTTGACTTTTCAATTTATATAAAAGATTTTGGATTATAAAAATATTCATTAGAAATGTAATGTTCAATCGAAGCAGTAATAAAATAAAATCTATGTTCTGTTAAAAAAGAAATAAAATATGTGCATATAAGTTCAAGACAATAATTTGCAACCACAAATTGGCGATCCTAACAAACGGAACCTGAAAAGCAACAAACAAAACAAAAAAAAAAACAAAATATTATTCATCAAACTGAACAAGGAATCAGCGCTACCGTATAGCTAGCTACTGTATACCACCAGCGTATCCAACTGTTGTTGTACTGCTGCCATAGTCATAGTGCGACGAAGCCCCACAGAGCACTGTAAATCAAAGCTCATCGATGCCAAATCGAAATTCTTTGGCTTAAGCGATTAAGTACAGAACACAGTTGATACGCCTCATCTCTTCAACCGTGATTCTCAAATTCCTGACAACGACCCACACACACCAACGAAGGTACATATTTTTCCGGTCCATCATTATCAACAACCAAAATTGCCGAAAACACCACTTTCCTTGACACCCAAGACTAACGATCCATCGAAGAACAACTCATCGCTCCCAGGCAACAATCTTGTGTTAACAAGCGCGACGTCAGCAGGATCAACAGATAAGCTAACAACACATACATACGAAATTCAAATTATTATATTAACTAGTTAACCATATGGTATTTAAAAACACTATTCCACTTTGTTGATAACTTGAATCTTTGTAACACTCTTAGTTCAATATTGACTTATTACTATTAACTAGTAGCGATTTTCAAACAATCTCTATATTTACGCTACATATACCTTCTAAAATACCTTCAGTGATATAAATTTTAACATTTCACAATGCCAGTCTCACGATCTCGCACTCGCACACGTTCAAACACAGACATCATAAATGATGACAACACATCACTCAATCACAATCAAACAGATGACACAAACATAATAAACCTACCACAACAAAACTTCATACATTCACATACCACACTTACACAAAAATCAATAAAACTACCACAATTTTGGGAACAATGCCCAGAAGCATGGTTCGTACTCATAGAAGGACAATTCGACATTAACAATATAATTGACGACAACGTCAAGTTTCAAAATGTCCCAATTGCCCTTCAACGCGAGAACATTTTCAAAATATTAGATGTAATCAACCCTCGACCCATTACGAATAAATACGCAATCATAATAAGAGCATTATGCAAAAGATTTTCTCTCAGCCAAGAAAAGAAACTAGAAAAACTATTCTCAACATGACATCATTCGGTGAGCTCGGCGATCGTTCACCGTCAGAACTTTTTCAATACATGACATCATTAACCGGTTCTGATCCAATTGTAAGTCGCGAACTTTTATTCAAATTATGGCTACGTAAATTACCACAACAAATACAAATACATTTAACGACCAACAGTGATAAAAGTTTAGAAGAAATTGTGATGTTTTCGAATCACGCTAGCTGACAAAGTTTTCGAATTGATTGATAAACCTCAAAATTCTTCAACGATTGCAAATATCCATAACAACGTCTTGGAACAATGCATACAAAACCTCACACAAATGACTGCCGCCATATACCAAAACCTCAACAAAATCACAGCAGACATAAATGAACTCCAAATTAGATCACGATCTAGATCCAGGAACAGATTTTTCCACAACGAACGGAACTTTTCCAAATACAGACAACCAACACTAACACGCAATGAAAACAACATAATATGCTGGTATCATTAATAACGAAATTGAAAACATTAATAACGACCAACCAACATCACAATCTTTAAACTAAGTAGTACCATCAACACGGTGGCAGATGATGGAAATACAATAATTAACCCTTCCCGCCGCCTCTTCATTTATGACAAAATTAATAAATTAAATGTTTTAATAGATACCGGTGCTGCAGTTTCTGTTATTCCATCTTCCAAATTTAAAATTTTCAAAAGAAATTCTGATATCAACTTAACAGCTGCTAACGGCTCAACCATTCAAACGTTCGGATCCAAACTTTTAAAAATTAACTTAGGTTTACGACGTGACTTCGAATTTCCATTTCTTCTAACAAATATTTCCACACCAATAATCGGTGCAAATTTTTTAGAAAAATTCGGCATTATCGTCGATATTAAAAATAAAGAAATTATTGATACAACAACAAAATTAAAAGTTTCTAGTTTTCAAGGTTTTTGTGACATATATTCATTAAAATATCTAATCACTGAAAATATATTTACGAAACTTCTTAAAAACTTTCCGTCTCTTACTTCTGAACCCGATTATACAAAACCTACAAAACATAATACAGTACACACGATAAAAACAAAAGGAGCTTTACCTTTTACTAGACCAAGACGCCTCGATCCAATAAAATTAAAAATAGCTAAAACAGAATTTGAATATTTGGTCAAAACCGGTATATGCAGACCATCTAATTCTGCAATCGCTTCAGCCTTACATTTAGTTCCAAAAAAAGAATCAAACGATTGGCGTCCATGCGGCGATTACAGAATGCTAAACTGCATTAACATTCCCGACCGTTATCCTCTGCCACACATACACGACTTTAGCATTGATCTCAAAAACAAACAAATTTTTTCAAAATTAGATCTCGTTCGTGCTTACCATCAGATTCCAATGGCAACGGAAGACGTACACAAAACGGCCATTACAACACCATTCGGCATGTTCGAATTTCTACGCATGCCTTTCGGATTAAGAAACAGCGCACAAACTTTTCAACGCTTCATAAACGAAGTATTATTCGGTTTAGATTTCGCGTTCGCTTACGTAGATGACATTTTAATAGCTAGCGACAATGAAAACCAACATTTAGAACATTTACAAACTATCTTCACACGACTTCAAGAATACGGTATTAATATAAAACCCACTAAGTGTATATTTGGTGTACTATCATTAAATTTTCTCAGTTATGAAATCTCGTCAAATGGAATACAACCTTCCAAAGAACGAATTGATTTAATTGTAAACTTTGAAAAACCAACTACTATTACTACCAACTACTACTACTACTACTACAACAATGAAAAATTATCCCTAGCCGTAGATGCATCGAACGTCGCAGTCGGAGCTGTCTTACAACAATCCACAGAACAACACTGGGAACCATTAGCATTTTTTCTAGAAAACTAAGTTCTAGTGAAATTAAGTATTCAACTTTCGACAGAGAACTGTTAGCAATATATAATGCCATAAAGCATTTCAAACATTTTCTTGAAGGAAGAAATTTTATCGTATTTACTGACCACAAACCCTTAACATTTGCCATAAATTCCAAAACGGACAGATCACCAAGGCAAACACGACATCTAGAATACATAGCGCAATTCACAAACAACATTCAATTTATCTCCGGGAAAGACAACACAGTAGCCGACACTCTTTCAAGACTCCCAGAAGTCAACATAATTTCCACACAAGATATTAACTTTTCAACACTATATAACGAACAACAAACAGACGAAACACTCAAAACACTCATTAGACTTCCAAATTCTAAACACAACCTTAAACAAATCCTGATCCCAGTCTTGAATATTAAAATTTGGTGCGATACCTCTAGTCAATCCTCTAGACCACGGGTCAGCAACCTTTTTGGAGTTAAGAGCCACTTTTTCCACGGATGTGAAATTATTTTTTTAAAAGAGTATAAGTATCGGGTCATATAAAAAGTATCCGTGGTTTTTTATTACATTTTTTAACAAAGATTTTCTTTATTGAAAATCAATTTTAATCAAGTACATATTAATTATTATTATCTAGGACCTTTTGCCATTTTTCGGGTAGCTTCATATTTCCATCGCTGTAGAAGTTCTGTGGTTTATCGTCGAAAAACTTGGCCAAGTAATTTTCAGCGGCGCTTCAGTCGGCCAATTTTTTACCATCAAGAGGGCTTTGCAGAGACCGAAACAAATGATATTCTGACGGTGCAAGGTCCGGGATATACGGTGAAAGCATCAAAACTTCCCAACCAAGCTCCATCAATTTGTTCTGAGTCATCAAAGGTGTGTGTGTGTTTGGCCCGCATTGTCATGATGGTACAACTCCCTGTCTGTTGGCCAATTCTGGTCGCTCTTTCTGGATTGCTTCGTTTGAACAGTCTAGTTGCGCACAGTACAAGACCGTATTGATGGTTTCGCCACGTTGCAGCAGCTCATAATGAACAATTCCCTTCCAATCCCACCAAACAGTCACCATGACCTTGTTTGCCATTACTCCAGCCTTTAAAGGCGTTTGTGAAGGGTCGGCAGCCATGATCGCCAGCGTTTGATATTCTCATATTTCATCCATTTTTCATTGTCCGTAATGATTCGCTTCAAAAATGGTTCGATTTCGTTGCGTTTCAGCAGCATTTCACTGATGGTAATTCTGTCAATCAAATTTGTTTGCGTTAATTCATGTGGCACCCAAACATCGAGCTTTTTTTTGTAGCCTATTTTTTTCAAATGATTTCAAACCGCCATGTGATTGATGATAAGTGCCTTTGCTACTCCCTGAGAGCTTGCAATCCTGTCTTGCTCCACCAGTTGCAAAATTTCATAGACTTTTTCAGTGAGTGGCTGACCAGAGCGCGGTGCATCTTTGACATCGAAGTTTTCGGAACGGAATTGAGCAAACCACTTCTGGGTCCTTCATTCACTTACAGCACTCTCACACTTCACACATTTTTCGGTATGTTTTTGCAGCGTTTTTAAATTTTTTATAAAAAAAGCGTCTCATAGCTCTTTTCTTCAAATATTTCACTAGTTTTCAAATCAATATAACTTTTTACACGAGAAACAAATGAGAAAACTATCTCTACAAAAAATGTCCGCTTAAATGTTACCTTTTGGCACATGTTCGTTTGAGACAAACCGCGGAAGCTTTTTATATGACCCAATATATACATACATACACATCGGTAAAATTAAAAAAAAGAATATAACGGTTATCTGCTGCGGAACAAGTATTTATTGCGAAATCTGGTATTTATTATAGATCTGCCGCGTATTTTGATGTGTGCGCGGAATTATTAAAAATTGTTAAGCAATGGCAATATTTCAGCTGATTTTTCAATACTTTTAAACTATTCAAGAGCCACAAGTATGATTCTACTGAGCCGCATGCGGCTCGCGAGCCGCAGGTTGCCGACCCGTGCTCTAGACCCTACGTTCCAACTTCCATGAGAAAAGTAATTTTCGAAAGAATACATTCACTATCACACCCTGGAGTCCGCGCAACTAGACGTTTAATACAAACAAAATATTTTTGGCCAAACATGCGAAAAGAAATTAATGATTGGGCAACCAATTGCATTAACTGCCAAAAATCCAAAATCAACGTTTACACGAAAACTCCCATACAGAAAATTGATATACCGTCAGGTAGATTCGAACATATACATATGGATCTGGTGGGACCTCTACCAGTATCAAACGATTACAGATACTTACTCACTATCATAGACAGACACACTCGTTGGCCTGAAGCCTATCTTACTTAAAGATATTGCAAGCGAAACAATAACAAACACTTTTATACAAAATTACATTCCGCGTTTCGGAGTTCCACTCAAGATTACTGTAGACCAAGGCAGACAATTCACTTCAAAATTATTTAATGAAATGACGAAACTAATCGGCGCTCATAAAATACACACGTCACCATACCACCCACAAGCCAACGATATAGTAGAACGTTTTCATCGAACACTTAAAACTGCAATTATAAGTTCAAACGAAACCACTCATTGGTCAAAAATTCTACCGTTAATTCTCTTAGGCTTACGAACTACAATTAAAGAAGACATGAAATGTTCCGCCGCAGAATTAACTTACGGTCAAACACTGAGATTACCGGGAGAACTAATAACTCCAAATAACGATAGCAATGATGACATGAACGAAACATTACACATCCTGAGAAAACATTTTTCACATGTACGCTCAAAAATATTTCATCATAACAAAGATAAAAGTTACGTTCCAAAAGAACTTAATACTTGCAATTTCGTATTTATCAAAATTAATCGAAAATCCAATTTACAACCACCTTATGAAGGCCCCTTTAAAGTTATTGCAAAACACAAAAATACATTTGATATACAATACGGAAATATCATTAAATCAGTTTCAATTGACTTATTGAAACCAGCTCACACTACACTTGAAAATACACCAATAGAAAACATTCAGAAAACAAAAAAAATTACTTTTAACATAAATGAAATAATTTAACAATTATTTATAACAAAGAAAAAGAAATCTTTTTCAAACAATACATTCGTTTCACTGGAGGGGGAGTATATGTAGTGACCTTCTACATATATTTATATAGAAAATATACTCTATACTTCTATATATATGTTCGTGTTCACTTTATGTAAATATACTTTCAAATACTTTACTTTAAATTTGTTTAAAAATAATTTTTTCTTTGACTTTTCAATTTATATAAAAGATTTTGGATTATGAAAATATTCATTAGAAATGTAATGTTCAATCGAAGCAGTAATAAAATAAAATCTATGTTCTGTTAAAAAAGAAATAAAATATGTGCATATAAGTTCAAGACAATAATTTGCAACCACACCCTCATCCCTTCGGGTGTAGGGTATAAAAATAGTATTAAAAATGAAAAGTTTAAATTTTCTCCAAAAGTACACGATTTTGGATAAAATATTATTATAACATATTTACTTTAGACAAGTGACTTCAATTTTTTTTTAATTTTTTGTTGTTAGTGCTCCTTTTCCTGATCCCAACAAGCAAAAAAAAAAAAGTCGCTCTCCCTTGGGGGCGGGGCTAGAGCCCTTTGAAATTTGAAAAAAACCCTTAATATCTCTAAAACTGTAGAAGATATTTAGATGTTATTAGTGAAAAAAAATGTCTGCAAAGCTAAGAACATGAGCTTTCTTAATATTGACATATTTGTATGGGCATTTTACACAGAAGAAAATAAATGAACAGAAAAAATAGTATTAAAAATTAAAAATTTAAATTTTTTCCAAAAGTACACGGTTTTGGATAAAATATTATTTAACATACAGTAAAGATATTTTTAATACCTTCCCAATGGTGCATATATCATCCAGATATCTTATACAGTTTAGGGGATGTAAACGTTTAATTTTCAAACTTTAAATCAGTTCTATAACTCCTAAACCATACGAGCGAAAAAAATGTTGTCTGTTGGGATCGGCGCAAAAAACAACAACAACCAAAAAAAGAACAACAAAATTAGAGAGTTTGTGATGTCCTCAATCTGTTCCAAAATATCTTTCATTTATGTGAAATATCTAACATTTCATCAAAAATCGTGTAGTTTTTGAGAAAACGTAAAACTTAAATCTTTTATACCCCTTTGTCATTTCATATGACTATTCATTAATTTTTTTCCTTGTAAAATTTCTCATTAACCCATATAATTATGTCAGTATTAAGAAAGCCGAGATTGTTAGCTCTCCATACATATTTTCTTCACCAGTATTGGTGCAGGATTTTAGGAAAAAATGCATGTGAAATGGGAGTTTGCATTACAATCACGTAAGTACAAAGCCCTCAATCAGCAGAGTCCTCTCGGTAATTTGAATTTTTTGCATGTAGGTTTTTCTGCATATTGGCTGAAAAACCGAAGACGAGCTAAAACACGTCCAAGCAAAATAGCTGTTAAAAATTTACTAACCACTCAAAGTGGTCGAACTTGTCAGCGTAAGTGAGGGACATGAGTACCAACATAACGCCACAAAAATGACAATCGAATATACGTAACCCGCGGAAATTCAAAATTCGCTATACTTTTTGAACAGACCTCGTAGGTACCATTTTAAAGGTTTTAAAAATATCGGAGGATGTTATTTAAAATGTTATTTCAAATCATTTATTACTTGTAAACTTCAGCCAAAATTAAAACTGCAATACACATATGCATGAAGTAAATCTGCATCTACATCTTTATGCTTATCATTTTTTAGACATCCAAATGCTTTTGTATGTTCCAGTATAATTTTTTCTATGTGCGGTGGGAAAAACACAAAAATCCTTTTGTGTTGTGTTTTTATTTACACGAGACGATTTGGTATTAGACGATTTGTTTCCGCGTCTTAATCTCAACACAGTAGCAATTCTATTACGTCTATTAGCAATTCGATTACTGTTTGCTGAAGTGGAGTCGGGCTCTAAACCATCTTTCGCAATGTATGTAGAATCCGGATCAATAAAATTGTCATCTTCCTCTTCAATTTCATCAGAATCTTCAGCATCTGGCAAACTGTCCTGCTCGCCATCAGACGGCTGGTATTCATTTTTACTTCCGGATGAAAAATCTTCATCTTTAGTTTCTTTGGTTACGACTGCCTCGATCGCTTCTTCGGTCAAATATTTAGGTGCCGTCATTACTTTTAACAAAACTTATCTCTCAAATGGATGTAGAGTAATTATATTATGAAAAAACATTTTTAGTTCTTTTTTTTCCATTTAATAATTTTTTTCGTTTCAAAGTGTGTGATTAACCTATTAAATCTTTGGAATAACAATAAAGCTGAGACCGTAAGCTTTCTTTGATTTTTTTTTTTATTTTTATTAGTCTAGTATTTCCTCATTTTTCTTAAAAAAACGAAAATCGGTTTTCGCCAAAAACCGATGGCGTTAGAATCAGGTCCAAAACCAACAACAACAACAAAAAAATTGGGGCATGGCTCAAACGGTAAGCTTAAGCCCGGTTTTGGATAAAATATTATTCAACATAAAGTAAAGATATAAAAAAAACAAGTAAGAGCGTTATCTTCGGCCTGGCCGAAGCTCATATCCCCTACACCCGCATCTGTCGAAGTGATAAAAAGTGGGCGGGTGACACCTACTTTTTTAAATTTACAGAGAGTAAATTTTTTTCTATTAACTCATCTACAACACCGTTTTTCGTACAAAACACCTCATTATATGGTATAGTATATAAGTGGGCGTGTCACGCCCATTTTTTAGTATATATTTTAGTCTAAGATGGTGGACTCGGAAATAAAATTTTAGTTGAAAATTCGGTCTACAAACTAAGAAATTAAGCTATAAGCACGGATTAGTGCATATTTTCTATAAAAAGTAGGCGTGGCACTGGTCCGATTTTCCTTACTTTCAATACCAAACAGCGTAGGATAACAACGAATATTCGTACCAAATTTCATGATGATACCTCCATTCGTTCTCCTTCCTGTAATCGTGATTTCCACAGACAGACGGACAGACAGACAGACAGACGGACGGACAGGGCTAAATCGACTCAGGAGGTGATTCTGAGCCAGAATATATATACTTTTCTATACCTACCACGCCTCCTTTAATGCGTTACAAACGGAAGCACAAAGTGAATATACCCTCATCCCTTCGGGTGTAGGGTATAAAAATAGTATTAAAAATGAAAAGTTTAAATTTTCTCCAAAAGTACACGATTTTGGATATAATATTATTGGAACATATTTACTTTAGACAAGTGACTCCAATTTTTTTTTTCAATTTTTTGTTAGTGCTCCTTTTCCTGATCCCAACAAGCAAAAAAAAAAAAGTCGCTCTTCCTTGGGGGCGGGGCTAGAGCCCTTTGAAATTTGAAAAAAAACCCTTAATATCTCTAAAACTGTAGAAGATATTTCGATGTTATTAGTACCGTTAGAAAGCTAATAAAATTTCGTTAATTTGTGTCGTTAATTTATGTAAATTAATTTTTATCGAAATATGTTTGGTTTTATAAATAAACGCAACTTAAGGTTTTTAGTACTTTTTTTTTTTGATAAAATATTTTTTTCCAAACAGAAAGCTTAACATATATTTTAAGCTTTCTGAGGAAATTTATTTCATTGAAATCGGTGCAGTACTTACGGAGAAAACGGATTTTTAAACGTAAGTATTAACTACCAATTTAGAATTTTACTACTATACATATTTTTAATAATTCGAACGTACTGAGTTTGCACCGTTGGGTCTTTTGAGCTATGACGCCAGTTATCGTTTTTCTTGGTATTGTTGTTGTAAAGTGGAAACAATATTCAATTTGCGATTTGTTTGTGTGGTATATTAAGCATTATGTATGAAACAAATATATGTGAAATACTTAAAATTTTGTAATATTAGTTAAAAAAAAAAAACAGGCAGGCGAAAAATTTTGAAGAAAAATCGCGCGATTCATAATTCATATGAAAATCTAACGAAATAGCGCCGTCTATTGTCACTTTGTTACTAACACCACCACAACCATTACGGCAAACATAATGCATAGTACCAGAGACGCATTATTGTAAAAAGGTATAATAAGATAATTTCAGAAAGTAGTTTCTTATCAATTCTACTAAAAAAACCAGTTTTCTTTATAAATACTGCACCGATTTTAACGAATTAAATTTCTTCCGAAAGCTTAAAATATATGTTATCTTATTTTTAGTATATTTCCTTGGGTTAATTACACATTTTTCTTTGAAAAAAATTATTTTATCAAAAAAAATAGTACTAAAAACCTAAGGTTGCGTTAATTTATAAAACTAGACATATTTCGATAAAAAGTTATTTGACATAAATGAATGATATTTTAATTAGCTTTATAACGGAACCAAAGGCTGCGTTCAGGGACAACAAGCTGTGTTGGCTTTTTCTTGTTAGCATAAATCATGTTCTCTGAACGCCTTGCTGAGTAGTTGCTGATAAACAACAACATTTAAACAACAACCACACTGCATTGCCAAATTCCACGTTGCCGCCACACGAGAAGTAAACAAAACACTGAAAATGAGTGACAGAGAAGAAAGTTCTGAGCAGATCCAGCATACAAATTCTTCGCTTGAAAAAATTGCGACCGCTTTGTCAGCCCTTCTGACCTTTCTACCCCCTCAGACAAAAAACCAGCAAAAAGCACACACCGCTTGTCCCTGAACGCAGCCAATATCACCCAAACAGCTTACATAGTTTCGGAGACAATTTTATTTTAAATTTCAAAAAATAAAAACAAAAAAATTGGAGCCACTTGCGAAAAGTAAATAGTCAACCCTCCTACAACGCGACAGATACGTTCTTAGAAAACGTCGCGCAGTAGGAAATCGCGTTGTAAGAGATATGAACTCTATAGAAAACAAGTAAAGGCGTTAACTTCGGCCTGGCCGAAGGTTATATACCCTACACCCGTATCTGTCGAAGTTACGATAAAAAGTAGGCGGGTGACGCCCACTTTCATTTAATTTACAGATAGTAAATTTTGATATATTAACTCATTTACAGCACCGCTTTTCTCAACAAACACCTCATTATATGGTATGGTATACCAGTGGGCGTGTCACGCCCATTTTCTGTGAGATAACTTTTTCTTTTATTATTATTTTTTAGAATATTTTTAAGAGAATATTTGTGCCAAATCTCAAGACTATATCTCCATTCGTTCTTCTCTAATCGTGATTTTCGTCGCCAGTGGGCGGACCACGCCTATTTTTGGGAATGTCTTTAAGTTTGAGACCATGGATTCAGGAATGACATTTTAGCTTTAAACTCGCTCTACAAGCTGAGAAATTGTGCTAAAAGCACGGGAAAATTCATACTTTCTATAAAAAGTAGGCGTGGCACTGGACCGATTTTCTCCATTTTCAATACCAAACAGCCTATGGTGACAAAGAATATTCGTACCAAATTTTATGGCGTTAGCTCTATTCGTTCTCCTGTAATCGTGATTTCTACAGACAGACAGACAGACAGACAGACGGACGGACATGGCTAAATCGAATCAGGAGGTGATTCTGAGCCAGAATATATATACTTTTCTATACCTGCCACGCCTCCTTTAATGCGTTACAAACGGAAGAACTAAGTGAATATACCCTCATCCCTTCGGGTGTAGGGTATAAAAAGGGGTTAGGTTCCAAGTATCAAAAAATGCATTGAAATTAATAAAATTAAACTTTAATAAGTTAATATTCAAGATTTTATTAGAAATCCTTCAATAAAATTATAAAAATTAATAAAACAAAACAAAATAATTCACGTTTTTAAAAATTAAGAAATAAAAATTTAAATTTATAAAAATTAATATATAAAAAGAAATGTTGATGCATATTATTTATGTAAATTCTTCATCACTGCTAAGCGGATTATGCCGTGAACGTTTTGCTGGTGCTATATCCGAATCTGAACTATTGGAACAAGGGATAATAGGTTCGTAAGTGAACAAGTCCATTTCATTAAAAAATGGAGCTAATTTTTTACTTACAAATTTATACAAAACAACCAATGTCAAATTTTAAACATTCCGAGAAAAGTGATTTTTTTAAAAAGTAAATTTTTTTTAATCGCGTTTTAGGAAAAAAATCTTGTGAGAAAAATTGCCTCAATTTATGAATCGCGTTGCAGCGAAGTGTTGCGTTGTTGAGGGTTTACTGTATAAGCCATATTAGCTGCGTTCCAGCTTGTCTAATCCGATTATCATGTGGAACGCTAAAAGATATCATATCCAGATGGCGCATCCACAATTAAAATAACATTACCGACGAAAATGGAAAATTATCTTATGGTTAGTAAACGTTACAAAGTACATATTTTCCATGCGTAATTATATAATTTAGGAACTCTGAGAGACCTCATTACCATTATAATTTTACTATTAGTTGGTAAAACTGCAAATAGACCAAAATAATTGCTACAGCGCCATCTATATTTCAATATGTGCGCCCTCTATAACTGAAGTTTAGAACTACTGATCGGATTAAAAATTTATCCGAAAAGGTAATAGGATTAAAATGTTGTTGTTGCTTTGCATTAAAAAATTATTAATCCAAACAAGATTAGAACAGCTGGAACGCAGCTATTATTAACATAAATTACAGATATTTTTAATACCTCCTCCCCACTGGTAAAAATATCATCCAGATATCTTTTACAATTTAGGAGATGTAGACGTTAAATTTTAAAATTTTAAAGGGCTATAACTCGTAAACCATACGAGAGCGACAAAAATGTTGTTCTTGTTGGAATCGGCGCAAAAAAAACAACAAGATTGGAGAGTTTGTGCTGTCTTCAATTTAAGCGGATATTTTTAATATCTTTGCATCGGTATCCATCTATATATCATCCGAATATTTTTTATAGTTTAGGAGATTTATTGTAAGATAATGTAAAAACGAAACGCGAACGAAATTGCGTTTCTCTTTTGTGCTTTTGCATTTTTCTTTTGTGCCTTTCGTAGTTTATCATGGATTTGACAGTAAATCCATTGCGAATACCAACAAAACTACGAAAAGCACAAAAGAAAACGCGTTTTCGTTTACGTTTCGTTTTTACATTGGGGGCTATATCGTATACACAGACAGGAGAGTTCTTCCTGTGTCTGCTTTGCTATTTTCCAAATTTGTTCTTGTTTACCAGCAAAATTTATTACAAATTCAGAAATCAGCAAAGCAGACACAGGGGAACAGGTTTACTGTTTGAGCCATGCCCCAATTTTTTTGCATTTTTTGTTGTTGTTGTTGTTTTTGGAGCTGATTCTAATAAGTTTTTGTCGCTCTCCTCTAGTTTAAAAGTTATAGCTCTCTAAAGTTTGGAATTGACATGCATATAACTCATAAACCAGAGGAGATATTTCGATCATATTGGTACCGTTAGAAAGCTCTCCAAAAGCCCTTCAATTTCTTTGATATAACATTTTTCCGAAAACTGTATAGTTTTTATGCAAATCGAAATTTTTCATTTTTTGAACTTTTTTTTTACATTTAATAATTTTTTTTGTTTCAAAGTGTGTAATTAACCTATTAAATCTTTGGAATAACAATAAAGCTGAGACCGTAATCTTTCTTTGAGTATTTTTTTCTTTTTTATCAGTCTAGTATTTGAGGAGAAAATAGCTCTTAAGTCAGAAGAACATAAGTAAAAACTACTTTTTTCCATTCTACTACTATTAAGTTATTAATCTGTTGTTGGTTTCACGTAATTTTTTTTAAAATATTTTAAATTTTTACATAATAAGAATATTTTTTTAATCTGCGCCGCAGGCGAAAAATTTTTAATTTTTAGACGAGTAATACAAAGTGTAGGTTTAGACTGTAGTAGTATAATGAAAAAAGTAGTTTTTACTTACGTTCTTCTGACCTTTAACAGCTATTTTCTCCTCAAATACTTGACTGATAAAAATGAAAAAAATACTCAAAGAAAGCTTACGGTCTCAGCTTTATTGTTATTCCAAAGATTTAATAGGTTAATTACACACTTTGAAACGAAAAAAATTATTAAATGTAAAAAAAAAGTTCCAAAAATGAAAAATTTCGATTTGCATAAAAACTATAGTTTTCAGAAAAATGTTATATTAAAGAAATTGAAGGTTTTTGAGAGGGCTTTAAAAAAAATGCAAGAAAATTGGGGCATGGCTCAAACGGTAAACTTAAGCCGACACAGGAATAACTCTCGTCTGTGTATACGATATAGCCCCCATTATCTTGCAATTAGACGAGAAAATTTCAAACTTTAAAGGGCTATAATTCGTAAATCAGACGAGAGCGAATAAAATTGTTGTTGTTGTTGGGGTCAGCGCCAAAAACAACACAAACAACAAACCAACAAAATTGGAATCTTTGTAACGGTATATCTATCTGTTCCATATTAAAAATAACCTTTATAGGTTTGCATAAATAAGTACAAGTTTGACTTTAGATAACTCTTAAACCAAAGTTCCCTCGCATTTTAACAGTGAAACTTACACCAATTATGAGTTTAAAAAATATTAGGGCTTAAGTTTACCGTTTGAGCCATGCTCCAATTTTCTTGAATTTTTTGTTGTTGTTTTTGTTTATGGAGCTGATTCTAATGAAGTAATCGGTTTTTGTCGCTCTCTTCTAGTTTACGAGTTATAGCCCTCTAAAGTTTGGAATTGATATGCCTATAACTCATAAACCAGAAAAGTTATTTAGATTATATGGGTACCGTTAAAAAGCCCTCTAAAAAACCTTTAATTTTTTAATATAACATTTTTCCGAAAAATGTATAGTTTTTATGCAAATCGAAATTTTTCATTTTTGGAACTTTTTTTTTACATTTAATAATTTTTTTCGTTTCAAAGTGTGTTATTAACCTATTAAATCTTTGGAATAACAATAAAGCTGAGACCGTAAGCTTTCTTTGAATATTTTTTTCATTTTTATCAGTCTAGTATTTGAGGAGAAAATAGCTGTTAAAGGTCAGAAGAACGTAAGTAAAAACTACTTTTTCCATTATACTACTACAGTTTAAACCTACACTTTGTATTACTCGTCTAAAAATTAAAAATTTTTAAGAAAAATCGCGCGATTTTTCTTAAAAATTTTTCGCCTGCGGCGCAGATTCAAAAAATTTTCTTATTATGTAAAAATTTAAAATATTTTTTAAAAAATTACGTGAAACCAACAATAGATTAATAACTTAATAGTAGTAGAATGGAAAAAAGTAGTTTTTACTTAAGTTCTTCTGAATTTTAAGAGCTATTTTCTCCTCAAATATTAGACTGATAAAAATGAAAAAAATACTCAAAGAAAGCTTACGGTCTCAGCTTTATTGTTATTCCAAAGATTTAATAGGTTAATTACACACTTTGAAACAAAAAAAATTATTAAATGTAAAAAAAAAGTTCAAAAAATTAAAAATTTGGATTTGCATAAAAACTATACAGTTTTCGGAAAAATGTTATATCAAAGAAATTGAAGGGCTTTTGGAGAGCTTTCTAACGGTACCAATATGATCGAAATATCTTCACTGGTTTATGAGTTATAGGCATGTCAATTCCAAACTTTAGAGGGCTATAACTTTTAAACTAGAGGAGAGCGACAAAAACTGATGGCTTTATTAGAATCAGCTCCAAAAACAACAACAACAACAAAAAATGCAAAAAAATTGGGGCATGGCTCAAACGGTAAACCTGTTCCAATATTAGTAACAGTTTCTAATTGTACGAACAATTCTGAAATTGCTACATATTTTGCACTGAAAGTTTAATCCCATTATTAAATAAATGTGATTAGAAATTCATTAATAATAAATTGTATTTTTTAGAAACGAATACTTACATTCTTTGTTTAATTGTAACACAATTCTATATTACTCGTGTTCAATGTTAGAGTGCCGGAAAACGTGTATAAATTTTCTCTTACTTCTTTGCACAAAACACTGCGCCAAAGCAATTTTGCCGACGTCTTAAAGTCGCCGCGGTTTATTAATAAACTATCCGCTGCAGATTTTCTCGGCTTATGCCTTGAACACAATTAATAGTACAAACACAAACACATTCATATACATAGGCTCCTATCAAGAATGATATAATACAAGAATGCGTATTGCGCAGGCCCGTTATTCGGTGTCAGCGTATTTGACGTTTGGTACGTGACGTCATTACAGCAAAAACACTTGTGAGATTACAAGTGAATCCATTGGCTTGTTAATTTAGCAATTTAAATAAAAGAAGTATAATGAGGTGCACTGTAAAAAATTTGAAAAATTAGAACGGCGATGCAACTCCCTCCATCAGCTTTTTTCATTTTTCTTCCGACAAGGAATTATAGAAAGTTTGCATCAAATTTTGACGAAAGGAAAAAGGCTTCAATGCAAAAACATCACATGTTTGCATGGAGCATTTTACTGCTGATGACTTTGAAAATTATCTGCAGTTCAAAATGGGTAAGCAAAAAATTGGAAAACGGATTTATATTGTTATATTTCTTTATTTCATTTGGCCTGGCCAGACAACACTTTGCACACTCCAGCACAGCGAATTGGTATTTCCCATTACAAGTAATCGGCTGCCACACACATTGGATCGTATGCATAAAAAATAGTGAAAATTGCGTATGAGTGTCTACAATGAAGTAGTGAAAGGTCGATAGTGAACACTAATTTTCATATGCATAATAACTTTTAAGCCTCACTAATTTCGAATTTTTAAATTGAGTGTTCACTACCTTTTAAAATTTTGTTTTTCTGTCAAATTAATTATTACCGTAACGTTACAATTTTGCTCGAATCTGTAAGTAGGTATAAAACAAGAATTCTAGTTCGGTGGCTTATTATTAGATATTTACAGTTTATACTATCATAGTGTTACTATGGAATCACGAAACGATGATCTACTGCAGTTTGAAGAGCTTTTAGAGGGAGTTGCGAGGAAGATCTGCATGAAACTGCCACATCATCGCGGGTGACCGATGCTATGTTTATAACATACATAAAAAAAATATGAACAAGTATTGCTGTCCAAAAGTCAAACACCGCCACCAAAAATGAAAAAGCAAGAAGCGGCCAATAAGATATCGCAGCAATTGCAAGATGAGGGTATCAGCTACACAGTGAAACGAATTTTGAAAAAAGTTCAAAATTTGAAGTCGAAACTAAAGACTAATGCCCGGTTTTTCAGTGCTAGCTTAAACTCAAGTTTAGCTAAACCACCTCTAAGGCTTCACTCTTAAACCTGTCGGGTTTCACAGTGCGCTTTATGTCGTAGGCTTAGCCAAGACGCATTTGTGGTGCTATTGTTAATTATTTTTGTAAATTCTTTATTTTAAACCGGTCTCGCAGTCGGTATATGTCAAAAATTATTATGAACTTAAAAATTATGAATGAAAAAATTATTATTTTTTCGCAGTCGGTATATGTCAAAAATTTTTTGAACTTAAAAATTATGAATAAAAAAATTATTAAATGTTGTAAAATGCAATTTAGGCTTTGTTAAATTATTTAAATTTAATTTTAATTTAATAAAAGAATGAAATATGTGTTTCAACCCTACACACGAATTGTTGAAAAGCACATTTGACGTATAAAAATTATTTTATTAAATAAAAGCGACATATTCCCAATTTGTTGTTTCAAAAATTGACATCTAAAGCTTAAGCTCAGGATATCTACCGCTTAAGTTTAGCGTCACTTTAAGTTAAGTTTATTTCTTAAACTCACACTGTAAAACGCCTTAAAAAAGATAATCTAGAGTTTAAGCCTCAGGTGGAGCTTAAGCTTTCACTGAAAAACCGGGCATAAGTCTGATCTTTCACGCACTGGAAACCACCCAATTAAATTATCGCAGCCAGAAAAAGATTAGGCCGAATTACTGCATGCTTCTAATAATCTGATAATATTACATGCTTCTGATAATCCAGCGATTAACCCATATAAAAAGGTATTTCCGAAGGGATGAGAGTATGTTTACTTTAAGGAGGGCTCAGAATCACTTCCTGAGTGGTTTTAACACTGTCCGTCTGTCAGTCCGTCTGTCTATCCGTCCGTCTGTGAAAATTTAAAAGGTTTACTGAAGAACGCATAGATGTATCGTCACGAAATTTGCCACGAATATTCTCTGACAGCCTAGGCTCTTTGGTATTGAAAATGGAGAAAATCGGTCCACTGCCACGCCTGCTTTTTATAGCAAATATGTAGTCAACCGTGCTTACTATATGTAAGCATCTTATACGATATCATCACTTCGATAGACGTAGGTGTATGAGTTTCGGGCAGATCGAAGTTAACGCTCTTACTTTTTTATTTTTCTCTATAAGCCTTTCTATAACTTTTAAGGTGGAATAATTTTGGGTGAAAGTAACAGCGTAGATGACGGCAGTAATGATAAAGATTTGAAGTGTTCTATTACTCAGAAAATACCAAAATTAACTGGCAATATTAAGGCAGCCACGTCAGAGTTCGCTCCGTCAACAAACTATCGTCAACCTCGTCGAATGACTCTTTCAACAAAAATTATAACTTAAGTGTATATTGCTTTGCACCTACTAATTTATAGTCGGCAAACTTGGGACATGGTTTAGATTCGGATTATCGTAATTATCACTTAAATATTTGACTTTTAAATGCGTAGAGTTATCAAAATAAGCAAATAAGGACCATGCTTAGAAAAAATTTTGAAAAATCTCCAACAATGTTTTTTAGATGTTGAATAAATTTGAGACGAACGAGACGAAAGGCTTAACGCTTCTTCAATTGCAAAGGTTTGTTCTTTTAAAGCAGATCGAAGGTTTTGAATGCAAGAATGGTTACTTGTTAAGCAGGAGAAGATAGCAAATTCGCAGATGGAAGACACTCATAACTAAAATAGACTTTCTTAACCTTAATTGTTAATAAAACTTTTTTAAAAACTGTTTTCTAGTTAAATATTTAATTTTATTATAGTAAAATTAAAAATTTGAAACATGAATTTTAAATTAATAAATTTGAAATTTTTTAATTTAACGAAAGTTGATTAATATAATTCGAAATCTCATTTCTACGCAGAACTCCTCTTCTATTTAAATTATCGTCGATATCCTCATTATGTGGTAGCATAATATTAGAACCATTATCTAAAGTACATGTGTATACAGTGAAACCTCGCAAAACGAGTAATTCGCAAAACAAGCAATATGAATTGTAAAAAAATTACTCGCTTAACGAGCGAAGTTTCGCATAACGAGTGATGTGGATAGGAGAATCCTCGAATTGTGCGATGGAACTTTTGGTGCCACTGCTACATCAGTCTGTTTAGAACTTGTTGCGCTAGCATATAGTGTCGCGTGATCACACATTTTTCCCAAACTTGTGTTCAGACATTATTTGTGATTTTTTGTGGATTCATTGGTCATTAATCTTACTCATGTTTATTGTTTAATCTTACCATGACCACTGAAGAGCTTATGGTTACATTGTTACATTGTGCTTCACAGCAAGAAGGTGTGGAGGAGGAGGTTCTAAGTTCAGTTGCAGTACTTGAACTACAACTGATCCTTAAATGTTGGTTGGTAGCAGGATTGCAGCACTTTAACTACAACCTACTTGTGTTGATGTTCACTGTGTTAGGCACTTGAACCTTAACACAAGAAGCGAAAAGAAAAAGTTGGTTTGAGTGTTAATAGTCACACACTGAACTTTATTGCACAATGATTTCGATTTATTTAATAGAATTAATGACATAACATAAACATAAAGTAAACAAAATTAATAATTATAAATTGTGCCGTGCAACCAAAAAAAGTGTGTCATAGAAGACTTGTTTCTGACCGACATATAATTTGACACTATTAGAACAGCGCAAGCCAAGCCATCCGCACTTTGTTAGCGTGACCGTGTTTCGATGACGCTACGCGAGCGGTCGGAACAGTGCCAACGGAATTTACATTTGATCGAGACTGTTGGTTGTTGTTCTGTTGTTGTTTGTTGATGTTCTGTTGAACGAATGTTCTGTTCGCATGTATGTTTATACAAAATGTTTGTTAATTTTTGCAAATTCAATTTAGCGCCACCCCAGGCGAAAAATTTTTAAGAAACATTCTAAAAAATTTTTCAATTTCAGTTTAGCGCAGTTTATTTGGAAATACATTAGGTTCGTTCGATAACGTACTTGCTAGTACTAGAAAGCACAAATTTTTACCAAAAAATATATGTTATAGCAGCGCCATCTAGCGATGAAGCTTTCGACAGCAGCGACATCTTAAGGCCGTATTTAATGATATGTATAGACGTCTCACTCTTGCTTTAGGAAGCCTTTGTCGCCGTAGATTATAAAGTGACGTGATGCTACACGACATTCGTCACTTTGGATTCTGTGTTGACAAGGTAAGGATATAAAATAGTTAACTGCGCTTGGACAGCGAAGAGCTGGCCTGTGCAATATTATATAGTACGTATTTGTAAAGTGTTTGAATGTTTGGACAGCGAAGGCTGGCCGGCGTTCTTTCACTAATGATTGAATCATTTATTAAATACAAATTTGAGTTTTCCTTTTAGATTTCCTTCTGATTAAAGAGTGAGCGTCGCCATTTGAGTCAATTAGTATTCTATTTTCTCGACACCTACGACTATTTGTAATCATTTATCACAATTATCAATTAACAATAAATTGCATTCCTACAATTGGCACCCAATTGGCTTATTTCCTACTGTAAAGAAAACCACTTTTTTTGAGTATTTGTAATATACTGATTTTATTAATTCTAAAACTGTACAAACTAACTTAAAAACTAACAAACTAATCTACACTTGTCTTATCTACTTGAATGTACGTAGATATAAATGGATCGTCTTTACTTGCTGCATTAGGGGTTGTTTTTATATTTGAAAAGGTTTCTTTTTGCAGCAGCGATAAAAAAGATACAGAGCTCTTGTTTACACGAGTCGAAGCATGTGAAACACGAAACTCCTGAAAAACCATATGTTTTAACATTCTGCCGATAAAAAAATTAGAACGCAGTTGGCGAAAAGTCTATTCTTATTCTATCTGCAGATGTACAGCAACGATTCTTTACGTAAAGACCTAATAATATTGCTACAAAAATTACAATTAAAATCAATGATAAATGTCCGCTTTTTCTTCTGAGTCAGCTCATCGATTTGTTGACTGTTGTTGATAGCTACCGTATCTAGTGGCCTTATATCCGCATTCGACACGACGCTGATATCTTTAATCCAGGATGACGTCTTTATCCTTATTGGTTTCTTTGAATCATACCTTTGAGAAGATGTCAAGGAAATCCCTTCATAAGTGGCACGACATCCAGGTTTAAGCTCTAGAACTCCTTGATGGGATCTCTAGCCATGTACCCTTTCCACTGGCGCAACTGACTCTCAGTGATACATTCTTAAAAACTTTAAAGATCCAATGGTTGATATTGGACAATGGTATCCAGGCACTTCTCTGAATTGTCTCCTCGAATCTGCATTCTGCCTGGCTTAATTGTTTTAGAGCAGCAATTTCGCAATCTCGCCCGATTGCTGGGTTCCAAGGCAGATTCTCAGTGCAAGTGTATAATCCATCCCGCGTAATTTTGCAATCCTTCAACAGCCATTCTGACATCAGCAAATACAGGCTGCTTTCTAGCTGAAACACTATGTACTCGGCACTGATCACGGATCTGATGACGCGGCCGTCCTTTTTCATTGAAAGCGGAAACATTCTGTAGATATCTGCTAACCCGGCACTTAATAATGGAATTTCAGCACTTATTATTAAGCTTTGTTTCACTACAAGGCCGTTGGCTTCCATTGAAAAAGCAAGACAATCCTTTCTTCATTTAGTTTCATATTAATTTCATTATAAAACTTTTGAAGGTGGTCAGACATCAACTGAAAATTCCTATTCACTTCCACTGTAGTTTTCTTCAATATGTTGACTGTGGAATCCACGACTGACGTTTGCTGCTTGGACAAATTTACCAAATTTTTCTCATTCTCAGTGATCCTTTCCATGTTCGCCTCCATCGTTGATCTATCTTCAGCATCCATTAGACCAAAAAGGATAGGATATAAGGAACCCACAAATTCAAAGGGTGCCCTTTTCTTTCTTCCTTTACTGATAAGCAAGTCATTATTTTGCTTTAATGTACTATATTGCCGGTTCATGGCTCCCGTAATCAATTCACAGGTTAACTTGAAGTCATTCAGCAACTTGCAGTTAGGTTAGGTTAAAAACTAGCTGGCACAAACAATGCCTCACATAGACCTTACGGTCCTTTGCGTAACTAGCCTATATTAGGTTCAATAAGTCTTTACGAAGTCGTTAAGTCGTTCAGTCGTTTGTTAGCCGCTAGCTTCGCCTATGTCAGACTGCTGCTCACTACCTTGGAGATGCGCAGAAGGTCATCAAGTGGTGCCTCTGCTACTTGCCCAAGGTCGTGGCACCAGTAACGGCCCAGGCATTTGGCTCGACTGTCAGCTAAGGCTGGGCATTGGCAGAGCAAATGTTCCACAGTCTCTCTTTCCCCAGGTTGTTCACACTTCCTGCAGGAGTCGCTGGCAGCCTGTCCAATCCTATAGGCGTAAGCTGCGGTATAAAAGTGCCCGGTAACCATCCCCACAAGGAGTCTACAATTGGCCCTAGTGAGTGACAGTAGGTAATTCGTCCGTCTACCGTCGTAGTGGCTCCACATGATTTTTGAAGCTTTGCAGGTAGTGATAGTCCTCCACCGGTTTTCCGCTTCTTTTATCATTCCAGAGTCACAATTAAATTTGAGATTTTGTAGAGGTATAGGAGCCGTGACCATATGCTCCGTTTGTAGCGTGGCTCCTATCTTTGCTAATTCGTCAGCCTTTTCATTCCCTATAATCCCTGTGTGTCCAGGGACCCAGTAAATATGTAGGCTCTTGTCTTTCATTAGTCGGTCGAGTGCATTTTTGCTTTCCCATACCATCATTGAGCTGATCCAGTCTGCACAGAGGGCTTTAATGGCCCCCTGGCTGTCAACATATAGATTAATTCTTGAGTTTGGTGTCGTGAGTGTGTCGGCCAGGATGGCTGCCATTTTGATGGCAAATATTTCGGCTTGAAATATGCTGCAGTGGTCTGGCAGCTTGAACGCCTCTTTGAGCCTCAGCTCTGCACAGTACACCGCAGCCCCCACCCCTTCCTTTAGCTTAGAGCCGTCAGTAAAGATATTAAAAGCTTTGCCACTGAGGCTAATGCCTTTTAGCCATCCCTTTTCTTTAATGGTTACTATTGGCTTCGTATCAATGTTTAGTCTGGGTGTTACGTAATCTATTGGTTGCGTGGGCCTATCTATTTCCTTTAATTTGCAATGGCCATAAGACAGATACCTCAGCTGCCCCATAGCTTTCAGCCTTAGGGCGGCTTTCTTTGCGTGATTTTTGATCCACAGATCTACGGGTGGAAGGTAAAGCAGGATGTTTAATGCGGCGGATGGTGTGCTTCTCATGGCACCCGTGATGCACATTCCCGCCAGCCTCTGAAGCCTGTCAAGTTTATCGGTGTATGTCTTTTTTGTCGTTGCGGGCCACCACACCAAAGCCCCATGGAGCAATATCGGCCGTACTACTGCTGTGTAGACCCAATGCATTAGAGAGGGAGTGAGGCCCCATGACTTGCCGACCATGTTTTTGCATGCATAGAGGGCCACTGACGCCTTCTTTACTCTCTCTTCAACATTAGCCTTCCACGATAGCTTGTTGTCTAGTATTACTCCTAGGTATTTGGTGGTGTTTCTTGCTGTCAGTCGTTGTTGTCCCATCTTTGGAGGGTTCCAGTTTGGAATCTTGTATTTTCTAGTGAAAAGAACTAGTTTTGTCTTAGCCGGATTCACATTGAGACCTACTTTGGTTGCCCATGTAAGGATCTCTTTTAACGTGCTTTCCATTATAGAGACTATCGTGTCTAAGAATTTGCCAGTGATGAGTACGGCGATATCGTCTGCGTAGGCCGTTAGTTTTGCTGGTCCATTCTCTAGGATTTTCAATAGCGTGTTCACCACGAGATTCCAGAGGAGGGGGATAAGACACCACCTTGCGGTGTTCCTCGGTTGACCTTCCTTTTGGTGGTGAATCCCCCCCATTCCGCTGAGATCTCCCTTAGTCTTAGCCATCTCTCTATCCACCTACAGATAGCTGGGTGTACTTCTAGTTTACGAATGCTTTCTATTATCGCTCCCGGTGATACTTTATTGAAGGCACCCTCAATGTCAAGGAAAACTCCCATAGCGAACTCCTGTTGATCTAGGGCTTTCTCTATGTCTGCGACAACCATATGTAGTGCCGTTTCCACCGACTTTCCCTTTGTGTATGCGTGCTGCCTTGGTGACAATAATAAAGGGTTAAGTTTTCGTCTTATGTGAGCATCTAAAACCCTTTCAAGTGTTTTCATAAGGAAGGATGTAAGGCTGATGGGCCTGTAGTCCTTTAAGTATATATGGCTGCTTCTGCCTGCCTTCGGCATGAACACGACCCTAGATACTCTCCAAGACCTTGGTACATAGCCTAGCCTTAAACATCCTTCATAAATGAGTTCAAGCCACGAGCTGACGTCCTCTATCCCGTGTTGTAGCAGCGCAGGGAATACACCGTCTGGTCCTGGCGATTTGTAGGGGTCAAAGGATTTGATAGCCCATCTCACTCTGTTCTTGGAGATGACATCGCATTCATAAGACTCGTCTATAATTTCTGCGGTGCTTGGTTGAGCGTCGTCTGTGCAGCTTGGAAAGTGAGAATCAACTAGTGATTCCAGGGTTTCCTGGCAGCCTTCCGTCCACTCGCCGTCGCCTATGCATAGTGTGCGTGGTGTTGTCGGGATGCGTGCCATAAGCTTCCTCAACCTGGCCACTTCGGCTGTTTTCTCGATATTGGAGCAGAAATTCCTCCAAGAGATTTTCTTGGCCCTTTTTATCTCCTTTTTATACAGTCTAAGTGAGTCCTTATATTCGTCCCATATCTCAAGTCGATCGGCTATTTTGGCCAGCTTGAAAGTTTCGCGGAGGTTGCGTCGGCTTTCCCCCAACTCCTTACTCCACCAGAGAGGTTTGCCCTTCCGCCCGGGCCTCGTAAGGGGACAAGCTATTTTATATGAGGATATTAAAGACCCTACTAATTTTTCTACGGATTTTTCAAGGTCCTCGGCGCTTACAATTGGCACCGAGTGGCCTATTCTCTTACTGAGTACCTTTTCATACTTTTCCCAGTCTGTGTTCCTGGGGTTTCTGTATGCTTTGTTGGTGGCAGTATAGTTGAATTGAATAGTGAAAGCAATGTAGTTGTGATCTGAGAAGGAAGGTTGCATGAGCACTTTCCATTCGTCGATCGCGATTGTATTTTGATTAACGAGAGTTATGTCTAGCACATTTTCGGAGAGTGGACCTTTGTAAGTGGGTTCCCTCCCTCTATTGGCTATCGATAAATTAGAGCTAAGAATAAATTGTAAGAGGGACTCACCTCTGTCGTTGACGTCAGTACATCCCCAGACAGGGTGGTGTGCATTAGCATCGGTGCCCACCACCATTCGTTGCCCCTTAGCTCTCATTCCTTCTACTAGAATCTTCAGCTCTTCAGGGGGTGCATCCCTATTGTGGGCCATGTAGCAAGACGCGAGAAGTATGGTGTTCCCGCCGTCGTCTACCTCCACGGCCGTCAGGTCATCGGAACTGTAACGAGAGATAAGGTTTGAGTTAATACCTCGTTTAATCAGAATCGCGGTCCTAATTTTACTTACCTTTGTTGGTGCGAAGAGCAAATAGTTACGTGACCCGAGTCCCGAAATCCTGTCACCCGAGGATATCCAGGGTTCCTGGATTAGGGCCACGTCGTAGCCGCCCCCCTCTAATGTGAGGAGGAGCTCGGCTGAGGCAGTCTTACTGTGGTGGAGGTTGATCTGTAGGACCCTCAGAGCTCTGCTCTTTGGTAACCTCAGCGGGGCCGGCTGCACTGTCCGGTTCCACCGCTGCCGACTTCTCCTCTAGCTGTAGGTTAGAGGTTGCATCGGCCAGATCCTTCTCCACTTCGCCCGTGTCGAGAGTGTTCGTATTATCGTCGGTCGGGTGTCTCTTCTTCAGTCGTAGGAATACGCTTCCTACGCCCCAAGACATCTTTCCGAACCTCGGATATAGTACATCCTCTGCCTCCTTCGTGATTTGCAGGATGTAGTTCTGCCCCCCATCAGGGGTGGAGGGCTTTGCTACATGCAGAATCTGCCACTCGCTGGTAGGCACATCGGGATTCTGCCTCTGCAGAAGACGAAGGGCCACTTCCGGCTTCACCACGAGCGGAATGAGGACCTTCGCCTTCGGGATAGATGGGATGTTGGCTCTATCCACGACTTCTAGTTTGGCTCCCTCCCAAAGGCCGTGGAGTTTCAGGACCGCTCCCTTTAGCCAGTTGAGAGTCATTTCATCGTTGCATTTGACCAGCTTTACACCGTTGAACCAGCCCGCCCCGTCAAAGGACGGCATTGGCAGGTTGTCCTCGGCGTCCATTTTGCTGATCATCGCCTCCAAAAGTTTAGCTTCCACCATCTTCCATTGCCCCGTCGTCATTTGCCCGTAGGGGTTGGCTCGGTTGAGGATCGCTACAGTCAGATGACGTTTTGCGACCTCGCTGGCCTTCCGACTAGCGGGTAATGCTTCGAGTGCAACTTTGGATGAGGAAGGGGGTTGATCCAGGTGCTTCTGCTTCTTCATTGCTGACTTAGCACCTTCATCGGACCTTTGCCTTTTCAAAGTCAGTTGTTTAGAGACGCCCTCTTCTATGGAGTTGGGGAACGTCTTGCTTTTGGGCAGGAATTTTTCCTTGCCCGCGAAGTGGGCCCGCCCTCTTGCCACCGTGTCGTTTGCCCAAGCCAGTCTTTCGTTCTCCGCCTTGGAGAGACCGGTCTTGGAGCCTAGACGGCTGACAATGCGGATTGCAGCTTTATATTCCGAAAGAGCTTTCAGGTTCTCCCTGTTCGGAATTCTTTTGGTCCTGACCTTGCTATCCGGTACAGCAACCACAGACGAACCCGGAGACATCTGAGCCCTTTCCTTCGTTGTCTCGATGGTGACGCTGTCCAGATCTGAGTCTGAATCGACTACAGCACCTGACCGCGCCCCCCCTGTGTTCAATTGTTGTAAATCAACAGTAGCCTTGAGCGGCTTGAGTAGCATCCAGAACAAGAATAACATTAAAATTGAAAACTTTTGCTGAGCAGTCGATAACGAGCTATTTCTTCTTATTTTAACTGTCGTGTGTACATTTACTTTCTCAGAACTATTTTCGTCCGGCGGGTTTTCTGTATACAGCGGGCATACCTTATGAACCGGTCGTTTAACCACCCCATTCTGATGCTTCAGGGTTACTACTCTTACTTCCTTATCTTTGCCTGGATGAATCTCTAAAACTTTTGAAAGTGGCCACTTTGAGGGCGATGTTGCTTCGA
Organism: Conops quadrifasciatus; assembly: GCA_949752815.1. Taxonomy (NCBI): domain Eukaryota; kingdom Metazoa; phylum Arthropoda; class Insecta; order Diptera; family Conopidae; genus Conops; species Conops quadrifasciatus. The sequence goes on from OX457081.1 coordinate 8,080,739, forward strand.
AATTTTCATCATTTAAATTAAGCTCAGCTAATTTCACGGCCTTCACATTCTTGTTAGATTTTTCTTGTTTTCCCAATTTATTGTATCTAGCTAGATATAGTTGTGTTGTTATAGTTGTGTTGTTGTGTTGTTAGTTTCCGGATCAAGTTTTGCTATCTTTGAAGCGTTGCTAGCTATCTTCGGAATTTCTAAGTTGTGAACTTTTTTCTCCTCCGATATAACAGGCGGCGGCGGTGGCGTCATTATACCGCTAAGAGCGGTATGTTTTTGTTGCGCTGCCAATATTTGCGGTGGTACATTACGTAGATCAACATCTTCGGTTCCGAAAAGCGTATCAAGTTTAGTTTGTTTGATTTTCTTTTTGGGTACTATATCTGCCTCTTCGAGTATTTCAGCGGACGATCTTTTCTTGTTATTGCTTTCATTATCATCATCATCAACCGAAATCTTAGCTTTTCCTGCTTTCTGATAAGGCTTGCTCTGTCCCGAATCGTTGTACTCCAAACTGCCGATTTTCACATCATTTTTAGGTTCGCGCTTGATATCAGCAGCTTGTTTGATATCAGCATCACGATTAACCATGATGTCATTGGAAAAAGTGATTTTGTTCAAGCCTTTTGTCGTCGCTGTACCACCATCGGCGCAGGTGTGCGCTCCTTTTCCGAATTCGAATCTGTTTCCGGTTTTGGTGACAAAGATGCCAACAACTTAAGGCGCTTTTCGAGCGGATTGACCTTGAGTCCGATGCGAAGATCCACATCTTTTAAAGCAGTTGAAGCAATTTCGGGCGATGCACTGCGTGAAAGATTCTTGCCACGAACAATGCTACGCAATGTAGCGTTACGTTTGGATTCCTTTGCTTTATTGGGTGAGGACGCGGGTGAAAAAGACTTCCATTTAAATGTTGCAGAGAACGGAGCAATTTCAAATGCGTCCTTATCATCACATTTAGACTTCTGATTTGGCGGCAAATCCGATGCTGGATTTTTACGGCGATGATCCACAAACATTTTTCATCTTCTGAAGCGGAGGATTCGCAGGTATTAATCTCTTCAATCTACCAAAATCGGTCCAAATTCGTTAAAGTTGATAAAACTTTTCTATCTGCTTGCGATTTTTTTAGTATTCCTGATAATATCCAGCCAAGTTTTGTTGATTGGCCTAGAATTATCTCCTCTTTTACATATACCTTCTTCAAGAATTCTTCCGTACATGTCTGCTCCAATAACGACGTCTATTCGATCCGATTTGTTGAACATGGGATCAGCTGACATGTAATTATCCCACTGCTGAATATCATATTTGAACAAACGGTCTGGGTGCGTGCCTGTAAGCTTAGGCAAAACCAAGGCAGGAGCTTCCACCATATATTTGCTTACAAATCTTGGCCTTATTTGTAAATGTACTTTGGATTTTGATATACCAATTACTGATTCACCGAGTCCATGAATTTCGGTTCTCGTTCTTTGACGCGGTAAGGATAATATTTGTGCTGCTTCCTTCGAAATTGTTGTTATTTGTGAGCCTTGGTCAATCAGTGCTCTTAGAACTACGTCCTCCCCTCTCGCAGATCGCACCTTAATTTGTGCTGTCGCCAATATCACTTCTGCTGAAACTTCGCCTGCCGTCATTAAGTAAGACGTATTAGGTTTAACTTCTTCCGATGATTTTTTATGCGATTCCGTCCCCTCTATATGCAGAAAATGATGATGTCTTCTATACAGTGCTTGCACCTTAAGTGTGGGTTTGGACACTTTTTGTCCAAAGTATGGTTTATGCACGTAAAACACAACTTTTTGTTGTAGATGAAAGATCTTCGATTCTCCACGGGCAATTCAAGCATTCTTTTACAAGTTGCTATCGTGTGTCCTGATTTCTGGCAATATTTACATATCTGCGGGGCAGAAAATAATGTAGTCGAAACCTTTTGAAACCTCTTATTGGTGCTTTGCTGTTTCGACGCTGCCTCTAACATCTAATATTGTTGCTCCAAAAACTGCAGCACATCAGTTGAAGACCTTGAATTACTTTTGGTCTTTTAACGCTTTGTTCATAAAATCTAAGCCCATCTTTATCTAGTTTCCTGACAATTATTCTCGCGATAAACGGCGTCCTTGATTTCTATATCTATTCCTTTAATAGCATGAATGCATTCGTTTGTGGTGTCAAGAAGTTTTCTGACTCCTGACGCCGATTCGCCATTTACCATTGTTTGATCAAGCAGCTTATCAACTTGCGTTGTAAACAGAAGATGCCTGTTCTCATACCGTTGTTTTAACAAGTCAGACGCTGCCTTGTAGTTTGCTCCGATCACCTTGAGATGTTGGATCAACCTCCCAGCTTCTCCTTTTAATAATGATTTCAAAAGATACATTGTTTCCACATCGGAGAATTTATCACAATTATGAACTAAATTCATAAAAAGATCATAAAATGAAACCCATTCTCTAATATCGCCGTAAAAGTTAGGTATTTTAATATCCTCGAGCTTCACATTTCTAATTTTTTTTACAATTGGATTCCGCAGTAGATTTTGATGACTGCATAGCGAGTGATCGGAGAATGTTGTTGTACTTCTTCAACAGTTCCTCCATCTCTTCATTTACAGAATCCTTTTCTGAAACCTCAGATTCACATAGTTTGGCATATATCGCTTCCAACGTTTTGAATCGTTTTTCAGTGATTTGCTTTTTTACCTCTAGAACTGCAACAGGCTCTTCATCTATTTCTTCGTCGATTTCAATTAACCATTGTTTAACATTTGCTGCTATTTGAAAGAATTGTAGAAGTAGCCCATATTTCGCTTCATCGACTGGCGTTTTTATTCTTTTCACTTCAGAATTCTCCTTAGAGTGTTGCTTCTTGGCCTCTGTATCTCCCAATGCTGTTGCCAGTTCGCTCGCGAATTCTTCTAAGTATAGTTTCGCGTCTTATACAATATTACATATTGCTTTAAAATAATTTTTTTCGAAGTAGTCCTCACTTGTTGTGCCCAAGGCCAGAAGTGACCTTATTAGTTGACCTCAAATGACCTTATTAGTTGTTTTTCCAACTCCTTCCGGACATGAGGCCGCTGGTCTCTTTGCACTATTTTGTCACGAATTCTCACTAACTCGTCTCCCAAATCTTTTTGACGTTCGTACAAGCTTTGTCGTTTAGACATTATACTTTATTGTTGTTTTAACAGTAAATTTATATTACTTAACTTCTAGCTCGTTCAAAATTTTTTTTTGCACTGTTCCGATGTCTAAGCCTCGGTACGCTTAAATCACTGTTTAGCCGTGACTTACGCTTTTGTTAAAAAAAACTTAGAAATTTTTGTCTTTAAGACAAACACGGTTTTGTACTCAAATAATGTCGAGTATTTTCACCAACGTGTTTATTAAATTTGATTGGACTTGGATTACGTCAAGACCTTTTCCCAGCAAACTGTATTTTTAGCTGGTCCAAATTTTAAAAAATTCTCAAAGGACCAAAAAATGTAAAGAAAACCACTTTCTTGAAGTATTTGTAATATACTGATTTTATTAATTCTAAAACTGTACAAACTAACTTAAAAACTAACAAACTAATCTACACTTGTCTTATCTACTTGAATGTACGTAGATATAAATACATAGATCGTCTTTACTTGCTGCATTAGGGGTTGTTTTTATATTTAAAAAGGTTCCTTTTTGCAGCAGCGATAAAAAAGATACAGAGCTCTTGTTTACATGAGTCGAAGCATGTGAAACACGAAACTCCTGAAAAACCATATGTTTTAACATCTACGAAGAAGTAAACGAATTCAGGAAAACAAAATGGCGATGTTCACAGCGGACCAATTTGATCACCTTATGCAGGCCGTATCGAATTTTAATAATCGGAGTGGTTCATTCAGCACATGCACGGCACGTTACGGGGGTGAACGTAATCCAGCACGCGTGGAAGAATATATCGCGGCAGTTTCTACTTTTAGAGTGGTAGAAAAAATTAACGACAAGGATGCCATTGAAGGCATGCCGATGCTGCTTGAGAGTGACGCTGTGGAGTTGTGGTCTGGCGTTAAAACTAGTGCTAAAACTTTTTCAGACGTCATAAAAATGATACACGATGCATTCTGCCCCCCAAAGCCGGCTTGGCGAATTTATACCGAAAATTTCGATAGCAAATAGCAGAGAGGTAAGCCAATCGATAGTTTTATTCGAAAGAAGCGTGCTCTCTTTGCTCAGTTAAAGAATATTCCAGTCGAAGCTGACTAAATTTATCTTTTACTTGGCATGCTCTATTCACAAGTGCGTAAGCGAATCTCGCGCGACAAAATTTAAACGTTTGATGAGCTTTTAAGCGGGGCTCGTGAAGCTGAGCACAGTTTAACAGAACGTATGCAGCCTGTGAACATTGCGGTAGGAAACCAGTAAAGTGGTCCAGGGCGCTGTAGTTTCTTTAAGAAAAAAGGCAATAAACAAGATAAATGTTTTAAAAAAGCAGAAGCCAATGAAAAAGAAGCGCAGGCTGCTGTGATAGCGCAGGCTGTTTTGACAAAGCCAAAATTTGCTTGCTATGGGTGAATTGCTCCAGGAGTAACACGCACAAATTGTCCCACCTGCAATTGCAATTCCGTGCAATTTAATTCCATGTCACAATCTGTAATCGGACGCAACATCCTAGTTGTCAAGGCTATTTAAATACCGGAGCGCGTACAAGTGTGGCTAGGCAAATCTTAAACGCATCATGGATCAGAAAGGTTGTACATTCGAAAAAGTAAAATGCGAAATTACGCTGGCAGACGGAAGCTCTGCTACCCAAGAATGTTTGACAATTACCTGTAAAATTTTCATAGGCGGCAGATGCCTAAACACAAAATTTATAATCTTACCATACGCAAAAGGGAATCGTACTCTAATTGGCGCCGATTTTATGGAGCAAGCATTTATTGTCGTAAATATGGCACAACGTTATTGGTACTTTCAAAGCAATCCAATACAACAATTTGATTATGCGGAAAATGCACTAGTACATTTGAATTTACTGGAGCACGTTAAAGTTGTAAATATAAACGCAAAACGAAAACCAAATGTACCCTTGGCAAGTATTGAAAAACAGGAAAAATGTGAAAATCAGTGTTCGCGTATAGCCAAGTTCGCGTATCGGAATTTGAGTATTATGGAGTATTACGGATTGAGTATTATCCCGAAGTCACAAAAATAAGCGACTACTCAATTCAACGTATTTTTCAGGATACCTTGCCGGTGAACGTGGTAACTCCTGACAGAAAAACAGACAAAGGTCTTTTCAGTGGTGTAATGATTAGAAGTAGTGCAGACGAATATGTCGATTCCATTTTCACTCCACTTTACTCGTTTCATTTTTAAATTATAAAAGAATCAGATGGCGGTTCATTAAGTCATGAGCAGAAAAAAAAGGTTGACAGGGTTCTGTAAATGCATATTAAAGTTTTCAGTGGTTTAAAAGAACCAACACCATATGCATTTCACAATATCGATGCTGGAGCACATAAGACAATCGCATCACCACCATTTTATTTGCCAGAATAAGAGATTTAAAAATAGAAATAGAACATTTACTGAAAACCGAGATAATTGAGGAATGTGAGGCTACCAGGTCATCACCAGTGGTTATGGTGCCCAAGAAAAACGGTCGAATACGTGTGTGCGTAGATTTCCGAAAAATAAATGCGATAACCATACCCGACAGATACCTGTTACCACGGATTGACGATTTGCTTCATGCGGCAAAAAGCACAGCTTTTATGACAACATTAAATCTGCAGTGCGGTTATTATCAAATTGGTGTAGCAGAAAAAGGCCGCGATAAAACGTGTACTTTTTTAGTGAACTGTTAGTTCACTTTGTTAGTGAACTTTTAGTGAACTGTTAGCATACTTAGATGATCTAATTTTATGTTCTCCTATATTTGAAAAGCACCTTCATGATTTTAATAAAGTATTTAAAAGGTTGCAGGAATTCAGGCTGAAAGTAAATAATGAAAAATGCCGTTTTAGGTCCATTCTACCTTCCAAACTAAAGCATCCTCCAAAAGACCTACTTAGCACTACAGAACTGGAGGGTGCGGTCAGTAGGTTTGAGAGAGCGATGAAACTCGCTTTTAACATCTCCTGTCCAATCTCTAGGGGCAAGAAGCCCTATCTGGGGAAACTAAGAAAGGAAACTAGGCATGTTTTCAATCAATGTTACTCATCTAAAAACTGGATACCATACAAGGAATGCCTAAAAACCTATAAGAAAGTTCTCAGGGTCGCGAAAAATAAATCATGGGTATCCTTTTGCAAATCCATTGAAAGCATTAAAGACTCTGCTAGGCTTTCTAAAATTCTATGCAAATCCCACTTCAATCCTACTTATCTCAAACGACAAGACGGGTCGTGGACAAACTCTTCGTTGGACTCGCTGACAACTCTAGTCGAGACGCACTTCCCCGGCTGTAGGGATTATGCAGACACAGAAGATCAGAGTACAGGAAGTGCAGATGGTACTTCCAGCAGTGAGTTTATCGTCTCCCTAATAACCACTAGGAGAATCGGCAGGGCGATATCCAGCTTCTCTCCTTATAAATCCCCTGGTCCGGATGGTATCATGCTTCAGAAAAATGAGGAGCTGATTACGCCGTGGCTGATTCCTATATACCGGAACAGCCTAAGACTAAACTACATTCCAGCAAGTTGGAGGATTGTGTCTGCAGTCTTTATTCCCAAGGCTGGGAAGACGAGACACGAATCGGCAAAGGACTTCAGCCCGATTTGTTTATCCTTCTTTGTCTTAAAAACTCTTGAACGTATTCTTGGCAATGAGATAAGAGGTGGCCCAGCGATGGACTATATCTCGTCAGCTCAGCATGTTTACCTTAAAGGTAAATCCACGGAGACGGCACTACATGATCCTGATATCAGGCCTTTCTCCTTCGACGTTAAGTGAGTTAATGACCAGAGCTCTGAGAATTCTCAGTATGTGGGCTCATAGCAGTGGTTTGGCCGTAAACCCTAGCAAGACAAAGCTGGTGCTATTTACCACGCGTACCAAGATCCTATCTAAGATCCAAGACAACAAGCTATCCTGGAAAGCAAACACTGAACAGCGAGTTAAAAAGGCCTGTGTAGGTTTCTATGCTTGCAAAAAAATGTTCAGGAAAACCTGGGGCCTCAAGCCAAATGTAGTTCTCTGGACCTACAAGGCGGTTGTAAAGCCTATTTTGACCTGGTGTGGTGGACGGCCACAGCAAAGGCCCATCAGTGCCGCAGACTATCCAAAGTACGACCGGCTTGTGCAGTAGCTGTGGGAGCAATACGGTCTTGCCCAGCAGATGCGCTTAACACCATTTTACATCTCTTGCCTTTGGATTTGGAGATTAAATACATAGCAACAGAGAGCGCCCTTGCTATGGGCGCTATAAGACTAAGAGAGCTTAACTGTTGGAAATCCAGAACCTACGGTCATAGGAGTATTTTGGAACTGTCATACAAAACAGTTATCCCAAGTGAGACAGACTACTTAAGACCCGTTGTAAACTTTGCTCATGAATTCCGGGCTATCTTTCTTCAAGAGCTGTCTGGCGTGAAGGGAATTTAGCATAGGACTCGCTTTGCTATTTTTATGGATGATACCAAGATGGAAGCAGGTGCGGGTGCCGGTATTTTCTTGCAAAAATTCGAGCTATAGCTATGCCTTAGACTGCCAAACCATGCCAGTGTTTTTCAGGCAGAGATGATGGCCATCATGGAGGCCTGCAGAGCCATCCCTGATGCTAACATCCTCCCAAACCAAAACATAGGAATCTTCTCCGACAGCCAAGCCGCCATTAAGGCACTTACGGCCGTGGAAACTAAATCGCAACTAGTCCAACAATTCAAAGATACCCTTGTTCGTGCAGGAGAGAGAGCGTCTAATACAATCCTGTGGGTTCCCGGTTATAGTAGTATTTACGGTAACGAAGTACCGTTTTCCGAAGTACCGAAGTAGTACAGTGTTTCCCACTGGATGATAGGAAAACACGCAGAAAGGGCCGCAATCACTCCCCATTCTGTCGCAGCTGCAGGGATGCTGTCGAAGAAGAGACAGTGAGCACTTCCTTTGCAGATGCCCAGCCCTATCTCGGAAAAGAATGACTTCCCTCGGGAAACCCTTCTTCGATACCCTGGTGGATCTTTCAGCCAGAGCCGCCCCTAAGGAACGGGCAAGTGGGGCAATCGCTCAGGGCCCCGCGCTTGAGAGGGCCCCGCACTTACACTTTCTATTTTCTATTTTCTAACTAAAACGTTCAGTATATACCCGGGTAAATAAATACTCGAATTATATGAAAAACCTTAGGGCCAGTTTCACAGTACGCACTTAAGCGCAAACTAAGTGCAGACTTTGAAAAAACTTAGCTAAGTGAACTGTGAGCTTTTCCCCATGCTAAAGCTTTTCTCTGTTTCACAGTGCACCCTTAAATTTTCCTCAATATGTTGTTGAAAAACAAAAAAGCTTTCTGATTTTTTTTGTCAAAAACAAAAATTTTTTTTTTGTCAGTTTATTCTATGAAAATTTTTCAAAAAGAGTAACGTCAAAGAATTTTTTTGAATTTTAAAGAAAATCTAAGTGCTCAAACTCGTGCACTTAAGTGTACTGTGATTGTGGGACAATTGTGAAATACTTTTAGGGGCGCCCTAAACTTAAGTGCGTACTGTGAAACTGGGCCTTAGAAACTTCATATTAAAAAAATTTACTTTAAAAATTTTTTTTCAGAATACATGCGCACAATGGCTCCGGGAAATAACGCCCAAATAAAATAACACCCATTTTTTTATATTAAGATTTGAAATCGTCATATTTGGGTGTTATTCAATATTTTTTTACTTCATTTTATTTTCGAAAAAAAACTAAAAATGAAAGCCCATTGTGGGCTTTATTTGATTATTTTCTGAAAATGATAAAAATTTTAAAAATGAAATAACGCCCAAAATTACGGCGTCGATTGATCTTTAATGCAGAAATGAAATTGCAGTTACCTTTGTTGGATTTAATTCCTTCCCGCGGTCGAAGACCACTGACGCAAAGAGACTTTGGCTGCAAAATAACTTATGTAATGGAGTAAGTGTTGGACTTATTGAGGGTTTTAATGCCTGACCCTGTCGAAGGCTGGCACGCAAAAGGACCCTGGATAGAGGAAGTCTTTCACCCAAGGACATAGTTTTGTTGACTGACGTTTTTAATCCCTGCCACGGCCTAAGCCCGGCACGCAGAAGGACCCTGAATAGAAGAACACTTTCCAGCAAGGCGATGGTTTTGTTGCTTGAAGGTTTTAATCCCTGTCCCGGCCAAAGGCCATCACGCAGAAGGACCCTGGATAGTGGAAGGCTTTTCAACAAGGAGATGGTTTTGTTGGCCGACGGTTTTAATCCCCGTTACAGCCGAAAGCCGGCATACAGAAGGACACTTCTTTGCCTGTGCAGAAAGAACCTGAATAGAGTAAGACTTAGCAAATAGATGGTTTTGTTACCCGACGGTCCAAATCATCTACTTGCTCAAAAGTCTTCCTCTATCCAGTTTGCTTCTGCATGCACCGGGAGGATTAATACCGTCGGCCAACAAAACCATCTCCTTGCTGAAAAGTCTTCCTCTATTCTGGATCTTTCTGCGTGCCGGTCTTCGGCCGCGGCAGAGAATAAAACCTTTAGTCATCAAAACCTTCTACACGCAGAAGAGTATTCGTCTATCCAGGGTGCCTCTACGTTGCGGCAGCGGCAGGGATTTACACCCTCAGCCAAAAAAACTATCTCCTTGCTAAAGAGTATTTGTATATTAAACCGTCCAATAAGTCCAACAGCTGCTTCGCAGCTAACGCATTTCAGCATTTATCGCAAAATTGGGAAATTATTTTATTTTTTTGGGCTTTATTTCATTTTTCGGAAAAATTTTAAAATTTCTTAAAAAGAAATAAGGCCCATTTTGGAAAAAATCATTTGGGCGTTATTTCCCGGAGCCGCCCAAAATATGCCCATTTTAAAGAAGCGATATTTACGTGGGTATGTACCAGTTTTTGCCATCTCATATGCACGCGTGCAAAACTTTTCTTACGGCTTTTTATGCCTTTAATACAGTCAGAACTGCAACTGCGAACTGCATTTTTGAACTGTCAAAATTTACATGGGCCTTATGTGAGTTATGATTCTTGCAGTCCGCAGTCGAGCTAATTTTAATTTTGGCAATTGCATTTTGCGTATTCCGTATTATTGTAGTTGTTCTTGTTGTTCTTTTTGTGTGTTTGTTGTTGCAGCTGCCTTTATGGTTGTGTTTCCCGGCCAGAGCTTGACTGCATTTGCAATTTATTTATTCTTTGTTAATCAGCTCTTTGTTAATTTTTCAATAATGAAACAATTCCATCAATAAAAAAAATATGAACGACAAAACACACAAAAACAATATATTTTTCAAAACATACGAGTATATCAGATCTATTTTGTTTCATATAAAATAAAATTTCTTCAACAAATAACATATAAAATAACAATAAAATAACAATAAAATAATATAAAAATAAATAAAAAGTTATATATACAATGCTTAAAAAAGATTTTTTACTCTTTGTTTTATAATTTCCGTAATTTTTTTGAAATAAATTTTTTAAAGTTTTTATTTGCTTTTTTACTAATATGTAGTTTATATTTAGAAAGGGCCCCGCAATTTCAGATTTGCCCCGGGCCACGCAAAACACAGGGGCGGCCCTGCTTTCAGCAATCAAACTTGACAGTCTCTTCTTGTTTTGAAAACAGGACAAACTGGTTGTAGTAGCTTGTTGACTAATGAAAAAAAAACGAAAATTTCTGAACTACAAATGAAAAATTCTGAACTACAATTGAAAATTTCTGAACTACAAATGGAATTTCTGAACTACAATTGAAAATTTCTGAAATACAAATGAAAAATCTGAACTACAAATGGAATTTCTGAACTACAATTGAAAATTTCTGAAATACAAATGGAATTTTTGAACTACAATTGAAAAATTCTGAACTACAATTAAAAAATTCTGAACTTCAATTGAAAAAGGTGTACAACCCGTTCGATAACTGAGAGAATTTATTTTTTTTACTGTAATGACTTCGAGTGACAAAAAGAATGACATACATACATGTCATAAATGACATGCCACAGCTCGCCAGAATAGGACTGCTAATCTCAAATAATTATTGATGCTGAAAAATTTCACACCCTCTTTTTAATGAACTGAAAACCAAGATTATTAAAAAACTCAGATAATTAGGTAACTATAAAACACGGTATAATAAAATTAAGTTTACAAAGGCTTATACTCAAGAAGTAATGAAAAGCATTTTCTGCTACCATTTAATGCTTTTCATTAAATTATATTATATATTAAATTATATCAAAAAGTATTAAAAAATCTTATCATAAAATCAACCATATCACTACGACCCACAATCCAAATGGGACACATGTGTGAACACTCCTGGGTACACGAGCGATAAATAGTAGTTTACCATATTCATACCCATGTCTGAACAGCGCCTTACAAGGAACAAACCTGTTTTACAGGAGACAGATTCATTTTTGCAAAGTCCACAGCTCATTTCGTGCCAAAGTCGCATTATTGAAAAAAAAGATTGTGAGGCGCCTACTTGAACACCGCCGCGTTCGGACTTCGCCGCGGCTCGATGCAGATATCGCGTCTTCCTTTTTCTCGCACGAGCGGAGTGAAAGAGCGGGCTCCGTAAAGTGGCGTGATATTGCGGAAAATTTTTTTTTATGCACTTTCAATTACGCCACGTTGCGGAACCTGCAGATACAAACAAAATGTAACTTAATTGCTTGGAAAATATAGTGACTCAAAACATTAAAATATGAAGTGTGACAACTTCTAGCTAGTTGTAAAAATCTAGCTTCTAGAATTTTCACCACAACGAGTAACCCAAATTATCATATTTATGACGACATCGGCGGCGAGTCGTAGCAGCGATATACGAACGCAACGGCGAAGGCGAAAAAGAAAGAATTTGTAGTGAAAAAAAACATTGAAAATATTCGGCTCCGGGGAATAACGCCCAAATGAAATAAGGCCCAATGCGGGCCTTATTTCATTTTGCCAAATTGGGCGTTATTTCATAAAAAGAAATTTATGATATTTTTTTGAAATTTTTTCTTTAAATAAGAAATTTAAAAATTTTTCCGAAAAATGAAATAAAGCCCAAAAAATGAAATAACGCCCAATTTTGCGATAAATGCTGAAATGCGTTACCTACGAAGCAGCTGTTGGACTTATTGGACGGGTTAATATACGAATACTATTCAGCAAGGGGATGGTTTTGTTAGCTGAGGGTTTTAATCCCTGCCACGGCCGAAGGCCGGCATGCAGAAATACACTTTGCCTGCGCAAAAGGACCCTGGATAGAGGAAGACTTTTCAACAAGGAGATGGTTTTGTTGGCTGAGGGTTTTAATCCCTGCCCCGGCCGAAGGCCGGCATGCAGAAGGACACTTTGCCTGCGCAGAAGAACCCTGGATAGAGGAAGACTTTTCAACAAGGAGATGGTTTTGTTGGCTGAGGATTTTAATCCCTGCCACGGCCGAAGGCCGGCATGCAGAAGGACACTTTGCCTGCGCAGAACGACCCTGGATAGAGGAAGACTTTTCAGCAAAAAAGATGGTTTTGTTGGCTGAGGGTTTTAATCCCTGCCACGGCCGAAGGCCGGCACGCAGAAGGACACTTTGCCTGCGCAGAAGGACCCTGGATAGAGGAAGACGTTTCAACAAGGAGATGGTTTTGTTGGCCGACGGTTTGAATTAATTATTATAAATGTTTAAATTGAAAAGTCTTCCTCAATCCAGGGTCCTTCTGCATGCCGGCCTTCGGCCGTGGCAGGGATTAAAACCCTCAGCCAACAAAACCATCTCCTTGTTGAAAAGTCTTCCTCTATCCAGGGTCCTTCTGCATGCCGGCATTCGGCCGTGGCAGGGATTAAAACCCTCAGCCAACAAAACCATCTCCTTGTTGAAAATTCTTCATCCATTCTGGGTCTTTCTGCATGCATTAAAGTTCTGCATATCCACATTAAAGTTCAGTCGACGACGTAATTTTGGGCGTTATTTCATTTTCAGAAATTTTAGAATTTTTACAAAAAAATGAAATAAAGCCCACAACAAAATGAAATAAAGCCCACAGTGGGCCTTATTTCATTTTTAATTTTTATTGAAAATAAAATAAAGCCCAAAAAAAATGAAATAACGCCCAAATTTTACGATTTAAAATCTTCATATAGAAAAACAATTGGGCCTTATTTTATTTGGGCGTTATTTCCCGGAGCCAAAATATTCTATAATACAGAATAAAGAAAATTTGTGCTTTTGCAAATTTGTGTTTTACTAAGGAATAACAAAATGATATGATATAATAGCTGCGTTCCTTTTACTTCGGATTAGAACAGTTTGCATACAAATTTCTAATCCTGCTCCCGATTACGATTAGAAACGATTAGAAATTCTAATCCAAAGGTGCTTGTCTGGATTTGACGCTTAGATGGCGCTGATGCAAAAATTTGTGAAGGCACTGCAAGGCACATTCCTACATTTTAGTCATTTCATCTTCCAAATTTCGGTGTACGTGATTAAATTTCCTGCAGTTTAGTCATTTCGTCTTCCAAATTTTGGTGTACGTGACTCAATTTGATCATTTTCACACAATTTTTACAACAAATAGTCGATGTCAAACAGCTGATCCTTTTTTTTTGGTGGGGTTAGTGCTGACACCTGCATGTTTTTTTTTCTTGCCGTTCCTTTTTAAATCCGGATTAGATTAGGTAAAACGAACGCAGCTAATGTTAGCAAACGTTGTGCACTGGCAGTGTCTGAATTGTGCCTGTTGATAAACTTTGGCGTTAACGCTAGCAGCGAAAATAAGTGAAAATAAAAGCATTATACATAAAAGTACGCGTAGTAAGAGCAGAGCCGCTCGCGCAGCCACTAACTGGCAGAAAACAGTGTAATATGTGAATTGCGCGTATTAAATAATTAAAAAAATCTAGTGCAAATACTGATATAGCAAGCGGAGATATTGAATAAAATTTGACAGAGAAGTAAGCAGAGAAAACAACAGCAGCGAATACCTCAACAAAACAATTATTATTTCTATAACAACAACTATAACAGCTAAAACAAGAATAACAGCAGCAACATCAGTCTCAGTTCATATGGCAAATGTTTTCAATAGGAACAACAACAATAACAACAAAAAGAAACACAACAGAAGCAAACAGAAGAAATTCTTATATAATAAAATTTTAAATGCAAAAATAACCCACGACAACAGCAATATTATAACAATCGTAGCTGTAATATATAACGTACAACAACCGCAGCTGTAATATATGACATACAACAACCAACATCAACAGCAACAGCAACAGCAACAACAAAAGCAGCTTAATGGCAGCAGCGAAGCATCGAAGGACTAAGGCTATGCAGCAGGAAATTATCTAACATAATCTTATAAGAGGCTAAATCGCAAAAGAAGCGTACAGATGAACCAGTAAATTTAGGATTAGATTCGCTAAGATGAATAACAAAGTTAAATTGAAAATTAATTTTGCTAATCTAATTTTGATATCTATATAATATTTTGATATCTATATAACTTGATGTAAAGCGTCAAGAGAGAAAGATTAAGTTTCGTTACAGGAAGGAATCTGTGGTGGCGCCATCTATTGAATTTTCATGTTTCCTGTGTTTGAGTAAGTTCATACTCAAAACCAATTATCTTAAAAATCATCTCTCTATGCGACTTTTTTTTATGAGTTAACTCAACTTAACTTAACTTTATTAACTTTATTAACTTAACAGTGAAAGGTTGTAACGAACACATTCGTTACAATGTACTTTTTTCTTTAAATATAAGAAAGAAGACAAAATATCATTAAGCTTCATAGCGTAGTAGTTAGGGTGGTTGACTAACAACCAAAGGCTACTAAAAAGAATAAAATATCAAATCTAATTTGAAAGAAAAAAAAATAATAATAATAAAAATATAATAATAACAACGGCTGTAGAAAGAAAGGGCATACCAATACAGGCAAATGTAAATATAAACAGTATAGCTCCACAAGCTGAAAATAAATGCTTTATTTTTGCCTTCCCTCACATTTCCATTTCACACAATATAATTCCGCATCAGTTCATGGAAGGAAGCCGTCTTAGTAAACATTTCGAAACTCTTTGGTTACCTTAGCTCAAGCAAGAAAATTTATAAACCTCGTCATCTTTCGACAGGCTTCGCTAAAAACTTTTGGTGCAGACATCGTCAGTTTCGACGGAAGTCTTGCAAAAAGGGCTCTGCCCATATACATTGTTTTATTTTTCGTTGCGAGCACTCCGTGGCTCTTCCGGCTATGCCAATTCTTATATTTTGTTTTGTTGCGAGCACTCCGTGACACTTCCGGCCATGCCAAATTCTTATAAAGGAACTTACTCTTTATATAAAAACACACACTTATATTAAGTTTTATATTAAGTAAACACCAGTATTACCCAACAATTGTGCGCGACCCTCCGTCGTCGGGCACTCTGCCTGTCTCACCAATTAAAATACCAGTGTTACCCAATAATTGTGCGCGACCGTCCGTCGCCAGGCACTCTGCCTTTCTAAGAAATTGTATAAGTTTAAGGTCAAAACAAACCATCTATCGTCCGAGCCGAACTACCGGAAGGTAGTCGGTGAAATAATTGACGAACTCGTCAATTGTGCGCAATTCGGCAATAAAGGTGGTGACCCGATAACAAGGGGGTTACGAGATCCCTCCAAAATGAACTCTGGGACGACTGAGCCTACCTCAGCCGGAAATAAAAACTCGTTACAGATGGCGCCCGAGCAGGGACCGTCTTCCTCGTGAAGCGGTTCACCCAACTTAAAATTAAACAAGGAAGAAGGTCTTCCCGAGAATTTAAATTTTATCTACAAACTGGAAAAGGAAGAATTAGAGGCAACAATGTCTGAGCGTCTTCACGAAGGAACGTCGCATCAGAAAATCATCGGAAAATGTAGCCAAAGCCGAAAAAAAAATTACTGGAGCAATCAGTTTCCCTGTACCTACATATAATGCCCAGTCAAGCCTCATGCGCCAATACTCAAATCGAGATTGACGTCATGAACACCGTAAGAAAGTGGAATTTACACTTCAACGGGTCTCGCTCAATTTTAGAATTCATAGAAAATATTGAAGAACTAGCGGACTGCTACCGAATACCGCATAATGAGCTTCTGTTACCACTAAACGAGCTACTTCGCGAACGCGCCAAAGACTGGTGGCGCTATAAGAAGCAGGAGATTAAGTCCTTGGCTCAGTTTAAGGAAGCCGCATATACATTTTTTCTTCCACCTTGATATATACAACGCCTAGAAGAAGACATCATTCGACGACGGCAAGGCGGACGCGAAAAAGCCAAAGATTATATCATGAACATAATGGCCATGATTAGGCAACATCCAAGGCTGCGTCAAGAAGACCAAGTAGATCGAGTCTACGAAGGCTTGAGACCAGAATATCGCCTATACATACGACGCTGCGATTTCAATAATCTGGATTCTCTGATGAGCCAAACGGACGAATACGAGCATATTCGAGGAGAGGAAGCCCGTACTCAACGCCCCCATGTTTCCAATTGGGTATCTGCAAAACCTGACTCACACAATATTCACTGTTGGACGTGTAATGAACCAGGGAACAATCAAGAAGGGTTCAAGGGGCAACGCCAATTATTTTGTGGCCATTGTGGAAAATTAGGAACATTGTTTAAAGATTGTACATGTCGGAAAGTTCCCACCGTATGGACAAAAACAATTACCCCGGAAAATGATCGATTCCAAATGCAAATTTTATGCAACGGCCGACCCACGGACGCGTGGCTCGACACAGGGGCCACACTATCATTTATTGGCTCAAACATCGAAGACTACCTGTCTAATGAGACTCCGGCTACCTCAGAAGTACAGCCTTTAATATTAGCAAATAGCAATGAAATTAATATTGAGCAAAGTTTTGAAACCATTATTCAAATAGGAGCATTGAAATTCACTCACCGAGTGCATTTCCTACCAGGCCTTCTAAAAGATTTTGTAATGGGTACGGACCTATTAACGAAATTTAATTGTAAAATAATTCTCGCTGGAGAGGAGTTACAAAATCCCG
The DNA here is from genome assembly GCA_949752815.1 of Conops quadrifasciatus. Classification (NCBI taxonomy): domain Eukaryota; kingdom Metazoa; phylum Arthropoda; class Insecta; order Diptera; family Conopidae; genus Conops; species Conops quadrifasciatus. The sequence goes on from OX457081.1 coordinate 8,097,929, forward strand.
AAAAACAGGAAGTGCATTAATTGTGCATGGTAAACCAACCAAACGTTGCCCTGCAAATGGCACACAATCAAGAAATCAAGAAAACAGAAGAAAATTTTTCTAACAACAAAAAAAAGCGCCGTAGAAAACCGGAAAGTTTACGTCGAGCAGTGGTACTGTCGAAGCAAAACCCACAACCTACTCAATCACAACCCGAGGCCAACCCTCAACAGCGCACCAAACCAAAACACCAGCAAATAATTGGAGATGTGGAAATACTTGGAAAAAAAAAAATTGAAACCCTTCGATTCCAGATCAATCAATTTATCAATACAACACAACCACAAAATCACAAACCACTAGGAAAAAAAAAACCGACCACCTACAACTGGTTACATAACATCCACATTACCCCGCAAAAATCACCGAAACGAGATTTCCAAATAACCCGGAGGCACGGAATAATCGATGTAACTGTCCAGGATGGCTGGGCTAAGCTGAAGTGCAAAAATACTCAGAAATTAATAACTACAAACAAGGATCACACGCCTAACCCACCACACTTCGAAGAACCTAATAAATTTTCTTTTTTATACGAGTATAAATCATAGTAATAATGAGTTATGAATTTTTTAAAACAATTTAAAACTGTATTCTTTCTTTTTTTTTATTAATTTCTTTGTACTCCATAGTGGGGATAGAGTGTAACGAACACATTCGTTACAATGTACTTCTTTCTTTAAATATAAGAAAGAAGACAAAATATCATTAAGCTTCATAGCGTAGTAGTTAGGGTGGTTGACTAACAACCAAAGGCGGCCGAGGTTCAAACCCTCATACCGTAAGTCAAGAAAAACCTTGCAATTAATTTTTTTTAAATAAGTAATTTAGTTACTAAAAAGAATAAAATATCAAATCAAATTTGAAAGAAAAAAAAATAATATAATAATAACAACGGCTGTAGAAAAAAGGGCATACCAATACAGGCAAATGTAAATATAAACAGTATAGCTCCACAAGCTGAAAATAAATGCTTTATTTTTGCCTTCCCTCAAATTTCCATTTCACACAATATAATTCCGCATCAGTTCATGGAAGGAAGCCGTCTTAATAAACATTTCGAAACTATTTGGTTACCTTAGCTCAAGCAAGAAAATTTATAAACTGCCTTAGCCCAGGTCCACTCTTAGGCAAGCCTCGTCATCTTTCGACAGGCTTCGCTAAAAACTTTTGGTGCAGACATCGTCAGTTTCGACGGAAGTCTTGCAGAAAGGGCTCTGCCCATATACATTGTTTTATTTTTCGTTGCGAGCACTCCGTGGCTCTTCCGGCTATGCCGATTATTATATTTTTTTTTCGTTGCGAGTACTCCGTGACTCTTCCGGCTATGCCAATTCTTATATTTTGTTTTGTTGCGAGCACTCCGTGACACTTCCGGCCATGCCAAATTCTTATAAAGGAACTTACTCTTTATATAAAAACACACACACTTATATTAAGTTTTATATTAAGTAAAAACCAGTGTTACCCAACAATTGTGCGCGACCCTCCGTCGTCGGGCACTCTGCCTGTCTCACCAATTAAAATACCAGTGTTACCCAATAATTGTGCGCGACCGTCCGTCGCCAGGCACTCTGCCTTTCTAAGAAATTGTATTAGTTTTAAGTCAAAATAAACCATCTATCGTCCGAGCCAAACTACCGGAAGGTAGTCGGTGAAATAATTGACGAACTCGTCAATTGTGTACAATTCGGCAATAAAGGTGGTGACCCGATAACAAGGGGGTTACGAGATCCCTCCAAAATGAACTCTGGGACGACTGAGCCTACCTCAGCCGGAAATAAAAACTCGTTACAAGGTCTTAATTATTTTCCTATTTTTATAAGATGTTAAAATGAAGAAATTACTAAACCTAACATAAGACAGCGAAACATTTGGGTTTTATTAAACGAAATTTTATCGTGGTTATTATGTTATAAATTATAATTAATCATAACAGTGGAATTAAAGGAATCGATAAATTATTATTGACTGTTACTTCAATTGAACAAAAAGTAAAAAGTATGGAAAAATGTATGTAGTAATACAAACTTAAGTTGAAAACAGCAAGGTGCTTTAACACAAATAAATTATTAAATTAATAATTCAGCTTAACAAAATAAAAAGAACCAAATATTTTGTAAAGTTTTTTTAGGAAGAACAAAGTGATTAAAGATCAAAGTTATACGAGTACATACACATGTTTTTAATAAATTTTTTTTGTTGGTTAAAATCTAACTGAAAACTTTCTCAAAATGAATGAAAGAGTCTTTTATATAGAAGTGTATAATTATGGATACCCTGAATACTTTCCTAAATATAAAATAAAGAGAATTCTTTGCATAACTAGATAAAAAGTTGACAATGTGTCGTAGAGAGTAGACGTGTATTTCATTCGTGCTGCAAAAGTTTATAATTTTCTGGTGTTTTTGCCTAAGTTTTCTACTTATTTTATAATCTGACACATTCTTACATTATATACGAGAAGTGATGTTTATTTCAAAAGCATTATAAATTATATGAAACCTGAAATAATTGCTACGTTTCTTAAATTTGGATAAAGCATTTCCCGCCAATTTTTTCTGCTCTCAATTGAAAAACACAATAAATAGAAGAGCAATAAGATGAAAAGCAGAGCAAGAGCCGCCTCTGAGAGAAACATAATCTCTACACCTAACAGCCAAAGCACATTGCGGCAGCGGCAGCAACAGCAACAGCAAATTATATAGAGGCTTATGGGTGCTGCCGCTGCCCTGAAAAATAGATTCTATTACGGCAGCAAGCAAAACTCTCTTTTTTCCACTTTCTTTTTCATTCAGTGTTGCCAATTTTCACTGAAAATCCGACAAATTGTATTGAAAAATATACGGAGAGTAAGCTCTCTTTCAAGACGAGAGAATGGGATACAGAATACAAAAACAAATAGCCGACTTGCTGTCGCTGCTCTAATGTACTTTGCTGAGCAGCGAGAGAGAGTTGCTGCCGCTGTCGCTGCCGCAATGTGCTTTGGCTGTAAGTCTGCAATTAGCCTGGAATCATCTTCTATTAGTCTCCGTGGCTTGGATGAGAGACTCAATAACTTAAGTGTAAATCTCGTGTCCGACATTAAAAATGAGATTACGAGTTTTCGAGTGGAATTCAACAAAAAGCTTGATGACATGGAGAGGGGCTGGCTGGGGAAGTTAGATTCAATTGCTAAAGATTTGTCTGAAAATACGAAGAGTTTGAAGAGGGTTGAAACGTATTATGCTGAACTTTCTAAAGAAGTGGAACAATGCAAAATTAGAGTTGATGGTCTCTCCGCAACTACAACTGAGCTCGAAGCTGACGTACAACAACTATGTGAACAGGTTTTCGCTTATGAGAGGGAGTCAGCAGCGACAGATGCAATTGTTTTTGGAGTTCCTGAGAGTTCAAGTGAGGAGATAACAACTATCTTCAATAAATTTTGCTTCACGATCGACTGCAAACCGCCTATCCTAAAAGGAATTTTTAGGGTAAGAAATAACACTAAGGGATCGGCAATTTCACATTCACCAATTGTAGTGAAATTTTGTAATTCCTTCGAAAGAAATTTGGTTTTAAAAGCTGCTGCAACCTTTCGCAAAGCTAAACAGAGGACCTTGTCTCTTTCTGACTTGGGCTTTGACTCTAATGCTTCCTGCTATATCAATGAGAGCCTAAGTAGGAGTGAACGCCAACTTCTGCAGAAAGCTATCAAGCTGAAACGCTCAAAACATTTGGTGGCGGCCTTTGCATCGAAAGGTCGGATTTATGTCAAGAAGCGTGACGGTGAAAATTCCATTCTGGTGTCGGATTCAAAACAGCTTTATAATATTGCTAAGCACGAATATGGGAGCGAGAGTGAACTTAATAATTCTTTATAAGTTATCATGGATTCTGTCATAATTATTATTTTTATAATTGATTTACTTGCTTCTTCCTGTTTTCTTCTCTGCTCTGCTGTCTAATTCGTTACTATTTCCCTTTACAATTCTGTTACTTCTATGTTGGTTTCTATTAAATACAAATGACTGCGTTAGTCCTGGATCCCCATTTTCTTTTAGACTTTGTGTGGATGCAGGTCTGTTGCAGTTTTTTAGCTTATTTTCAATTTCATTTTATGAATTCCTGTACTAGCACGAATATTAGAGCGCTTATTGACGTCATAAGTAAAAGATATTCTGGTCTAAATATTGTGCACTTCAATGCTCGCAGCCTAAACCAGTCTAAGATGGACTATCTGAGATATGCCTTTGAGGAGTCGTGTGTGGACATCATATGTGTTTCTGAAACTTGGCTTACCGAAGATGTTTTGGACTCTGCCTGTAACCTTAGTAATTATACTCTTTTTAGGAATGACCGACGTATCAGAAAAGGTGGTGGTGTAGCTATCTACTGTAAGAGCTTTCTTAAAGCAAAAATTGTTGGGAGGTCTGAATCCGAGACTGTAAATGTTGAGTATCTTAATGTCTGTATAAATGATGGCACTAATAAAGTTTTTGTTTCTTGTGTGTATAATCCGAATAGGTTAAATAGTATAAATCCTTATTTCTCTACTTTATCTGATACTTTGTCTGATTATACGCACTTGATTCTTTGTGGTGATTTTAATATTAATTTGCTTAGTAACGACAATCTACGTAAATCTTTGTATGACAATGTGGCGGCTACTGGTTTGTCCATAGTTAACGAGACTATGCCCACACGTTTTTCTCATGGCGATAATCCTAGTTTACTAGATTACTTCATAGTTTCTGGTGATTCTATGATTCGGCTATTTGATCAAATTAATTTTGTATCAGATCATGATCTCATTATTTCACGGCAATCATCTCAGTTCTCATTTTCCTATTACGATTTTAACTCCGTAGATAGCCTTGCTCTTCATCGTGATTTGTCTATATTTCCTGTTAATGAAATATGGTCTTGTTCTTCAGTAGATCAAAAACTTTCAATTTTTAGAGATGCTGTTAATCATTTATTCACTGTGCACGTTCCATGTAAGAATGTAGTCGTGACGAACAATTCCTGTCCATGGTTTACCAATCGGGTTTTATTAGCCATAAAACGTAAAAACATTTGTCGCAGCAAATGGAAGAGAAATATGACGGCACATAATTGGGAGCTCTATCGATGCTCCAGAAATTTATGTATTTCTGTTCTGAGGCAATTAAAAAAAATTATACTTTTTAAGTAAGCTCAAAATGTCATTACCATCCAAATTATTATGGAGGAATATTAAGAATCTTATTGGTGCTGGTGAAAAAGTTAATTGCGAGATACATCCCGAAATTCTTAATCAGTACTTTCTTTCGCACTCTTCTGCTGCGGCTAATAATAGGATTTTGCATTCTTTCGTGTCTTCTTTCCCTCAAAGTTTTGAGTTTCACGCGGTTAACGAAGAAGATGTTATTAGGGGTTTACTAAAGATTAAATCCAATGCTATTAGTGAGGATGGAATATCATTAAAATTTATTAAACTAATTCTTTGTCACATAATTAATCCGTTGACTCATATCATCAATCACTGCTTTACCACATCTATCTTTCCCTCATCATGGAAAATGGCTATAGTACTACCTTTGTCAAAAAAATCAGCAACTGCAGAGCCATCTGATTTTCGGCCTATCAGTATATTGTCACCCCTTTCAAAGCTTTTAGAGTCTCTCATGGCTGATCAATTACTAAAATTTATTACTCTAAACCGCCTATTATTCCCATTTCAGTCGGGATTTCGTAGTCGGCATAGTTGCTCTACAGCAATTCTGAAAATTCTGGATGACATTAGAGCTGCGTACGACAAAGACTACATAATATTATTATGTCTAATAGATTTTTCAAAAGCTTTCGACAGTGTAAATCACGGTCTATTGTGTGATAAGTTAAAATATATGTTTGGTCTTTGTGATAGCGCAGTAAATCTTTTAAAAAGCTACTTATCAGGTCGTAAACAAAGAGTTAAAATTAGGAATTTATTTTCTAGTTATGGAGAAGTCCTTAGTGGAGTTCCACAAAGATCAATACTTGGGCCATTGTTATTTAGCATTTTTTTGAATGATATTTTTTATGTCTGCAAATACGCACTCTTGCATGCATACGCGGACGATATTCAGTTGTATTTGTCGGGCAAAAATAACTTGAAAGATGATCTAATTGCTAGACTGAACGAGGATCTACGAAGAATATTAAATTGGGCTGCTTCAAATGGGTTAATGATTAATGTAAATAAGTCATATGCCTTGCCCATTGCCAAAAATAAAATTTACGCCAGTGATATACCCAATATAATCTTAGGCAATGATGTAATTAAACTGGTTAATAAAGTAACTAATTTAGGATTTCTGATTAATTCTTCACTGTCATGCACTGACCACATTAACTGGGTAGTAAGTAAAATTTATTATAGTCTGCGAAGCCTTAAGATGTCTGCCGTTTATACTCCTCCTGCAATTAGAAAGCAATTAATTCTTCAACTTATTATGCCTCTAATAACTTATTCTGAACTTGTATATTGTAAACTTGACTCTCGCTCTAAGCTTCGGTTACAGGTAGCTTTCAATCATGCCACTAGGTATGTTGCTGGACTAAGGAGATTTGAGCATATTACCCAATACAAGAGCTTAATACTTGGATGCGATCTATTTAATTACCTAGATGCTAGGAATTGTATTTTTGTATACAAGCTCATACATACGAAAACTCCTCATTATCTGTTTGAGAAATTGCAGTTTGCTCAGTCGCTTAGAAACAATAGCTGCGTTCCTTTTACCTAATCTAATCCGGATTTGCATACAAATTTCTAATCCTGCTCCCGATTACGATTAGAAACGATTAGAAATTCTAATCCAAAGGTGCTTGTCTGGATTTGACGCTTAGATGGCGCTGATGCAAAAACTTTAGAAGGCACTGAAAGGCGAATTCCTACATTTTAGCCATTTCATCAGGTGTACGTGATTAAATTTCTTACAGTTTAGTCATTTCGTCTTCCAAATTTTGGTGTACGTGACTCAATTTGACCATTTTCACACAATTTTTACAACAAATATTCGATGTCAAACAGCTGATCCTTTTTTTTTTGGTGGGGCTAGTGCTGACACCTGCATGTGTTTTATCTTGCCGTTCCTTTTTTAAATCCGGATTAGATTAGGTAAAAGGAACGCAGCTAATATGCTCATGGTTCCAAGGGTTAAGTATCTGTACTCCTCAAGGCTATTCTTTACACATGCTGTGTGCTTGTGGAACACTTTACCAGCAAGTATTAAGGCTAAACCTTCGTTGGCGATCTTTAAGCGTGCAGTACTAGAGTTTTTTACCAACCAATTTTAATAGAAGCTTTCTTTCTTTCTCTCTTTATACTTCCAAAAGGATACATTTCTGAGTCTCTGGTTTTTCTAGTTTTCGGGAAAATTTTATCTATCTATCTTTCTTGTCTTTTTCCTCTTTTTAAACTGTCTCTCTATAATCTTTATTAGCTTATATAATATTCATAAGCAAATACATATTGTACTTAACATTAAATTCCAAAGAAACTTTGTACTATAAAAGAATCATTAATTCTTATTGTACTGATATTTGAATAATATATATGAATAAATGAAATGAAAAATGAAATAACTTGCTAACTGCATTATTTTCTTTTACTTAATGGAATAGACAAATTGGTGATTAAGCGGTTCCGCTTCTGAGTCAAGCGGCACATCAGGGGTTGGCAAACGATGTATTTGGTGCCAACCAGGTAGGGTGGTTACAGAAGGGGGAGGGTCAACTACATCTACACCTCTCCCCCCTCTCGCTCTCTTTCCTCCACCTTAATTCGAGGGTCAGGGTCGCCTCAGGAATCCGGCATAAGGCCGCGAGGGTTTTATTTTTATTGTTTGCTCGTCTGTTTCTTTATGACTGTTGAGTCATCTTAGCCTCAGCCCGTCCAAATTATTTATTTGTAACGGGTTGTCCACCCCACTGTTGGGGTCAAGACCCCCCACTTTCCCTGAGCACGGCCGGAAGAGCTGAGCACTCCCCAGTAGTGGAAACTTCTAGTTTTTTTTTTTGTTGTTGTTTTAATTTCGCCGACCTGCTGAAAGCAGCGGCCCCAACCCAACGTTACAAGGTATAATATTGTTACGTGGTTATCTTCTTTTCCTCTTTGAATGGGCAATCACTTGATTATCTTCAGGGCCCGATCGCTGGATTGCCGATAATCCCTTACAAACAAACACGCGGATTCTTTTAGCTTTAATTTTAGATGTAGTTTATTGGGATCAAGCACTTCTTACAGTTACTAATAGTATTTTTACTTTGTTTTCTTACTAACTCAATTTTACACTTAATGCTTATCTTTAAAATTCATCCGTCGGTTTGTATCACGGCCGTACCAAGCTCGAAATATCACTCGTATCGTTCTTCACAAGGATCAGAATACCACTGCTCTCGTTGAGATGCTCGTTCGCTATTTATGGGCGTTCGGCTTCCATTGCCCAATGCAGTTTCCTTAATTGCCAGATGTCCTTCGGCTCTGTATAATTACCGCGTAAACATATGCGTATCCGCGTAATTATCTGGTGTGGAAATTCCAATATTTCGTAATTGATTGCTGTCCTTCCGAGAATTTTGTCTATGCGTTATTATGTGCTGTGCGCGTTCTGGCGCCGCCGTGTAATTACCTTCTGGGAATTCTAGTAATATTTTGAATTCGTCACACTGCCCTCCGCTTAATTCTGATCGTCCCGATCAGACACCAAATTCCCAGATCCGTATGGGGCCAATCTCTCAAGATGGACGACTTTAATTTTCCCTCGCCTCGCCGTGTAGGATTGTATGCGGTATACAACATCATTCAGTCGATTTACGATTTTGTATGGCCCTTCCCACGATGTTTGTAGTTTTGGAGACATTCCCTTTTTTCGTTGCGGATTGTACAGCAGCACCAGTTCGCCCTCTTTAAATCCCTCGGAATTCATTGCCCGTTCGTAGCGATCCTTCATCTTGTTGCTCATCAACTGTGTTCGCTGCCTTACTACTTGATGAATTTCATTCATTTCGGCATGAAGCATTTTCCAGTAGTCGCCTCCAGCTCCAGAACGTTCGCTGCTGCTTCCAAATTTAAGGTCCAAAGGGAGTCGCAAATCTGCTCCTAAAATAATCCTTGCAGGTGAGTGGCCCGTAGTGTCATGGACTGCCGATCGGTAAGCCAGTAGAAACATTTGGATATGTTTGTCCCAGTTCCGCTGACATTTGCCAACAACTTTTCTCAAGTGTTCTTCCAGTGTGCGGTTAAATCTTTCTACCATGCCATCCGATTGCGGGTGTAGGGCTGTCGTTCGAGTCTTCTTTATACCCAACAGTGAGCACATCTTTTGAAATATATCAGACTCGAAGTTCCTTCCTTGATCTGAATGTAGCTCCATTGGTATTCCAAATCGCGTGACCCAGTTCTGCACAAAAATCTCAGCCACAGTTTTTGCCTCTTGATTCGGTATTGCATATACTTCTGGCCACTTGCTGAAGTAGTCCATTATCACCAGCACATATTTGTTTCCTGAGTCGCTGGTGGGAAACGGGCCAGCAACATCTATAGCAATGCGTTCGAACGGGGATCCCGAATTGTACTGCTGCAGTCTTCCTCTACTCCTCGTTTTCGGACCCTTGGCCGCCATGCACTGCGGGCAGTTTTTAATCCACTCTGCAACTGAGTCCTGACAGTTAACCCAGTAGAACCGCTGCTTAATCTTTCCCAGTGTTTTCGTAACGCCAAGATGACCTCCACTTGGTCCATTGTGGAACTCCTTTAAAACAGTTGCTATCCTGGATTTCGGGATTACGATTAGATCTCGGCTATGATTTCCATCCTCACTCTCCCATGTTCGGTGCAGTACGCCATTGATCAATTTCAAGCTGTTCCATTGCACCCAGTACGCTTTGGCCAATGGACTTTCTGGTGCCATCTCTTCCTTAGTCGGCCTCTTGTCTATCTCTTTTCCTTCCATTATCTTCACTAAGTCTGCGTCCTCCAGCTGGCTCCTCCTGACCGCGCTGGGCTCCCACTCATAAGCAGGCTGTAGAGTCATTAGCCGGATGTCGCATATACCTTCGCTTCTCTCAGCTTTGGAGCAATGATTGCATTCCAGTGCACATGGGCGTCGAGAAAGTGCATCAGCGTTTCCATGTTGTCCACCCTTCCGATGCTGTATTTTGAAATCATAGTCGGTAGTGCAACCTTTCTATCCATCGTGCAATTTGTCCTTCTGGATTTTTGAATTGGAGCAACCATCTGAGTGCTGCGTGGTCCGTCCTCAAGCGGAAATGCTGTCCATAGAGATATTTGTGAAAATGTTTCACGCACTCGACCACTGCCAAGAGTTCTCGTCTTGTGACGCAATAATTCCTCTCCGGTTTTCCAAGGACTCGACTGTAGTATCCGATTACCTTTTCCTGGCCATTTATAGTCTGCGATAGCACTCCTCCTATTCCATGGGCGCTGGCATCCGTGTCTAAGATGAACATCTCGCCGGGAACTGGGTATGCTAACATTGGAGCTGTACAAAGCAATTTCTTCAGCTGCTGAAAAGAATTTTCCTCTTCTTCTCTCCACGCGAATTTGCAATTTTTCCTCGTCAGATTGTGTAAGCTCCTTGCCACATTAGCAAATCCGGGCACAAAACGTCGGTAGTATGTGCAAAGTCCAAGGAAGCTGCGTACTTCATGCACATTTGTGGGTCGAGGCCAATCTCGTACGGATTTTATTTTGTCCTCCTCGGTATGTATTCCTTCAGTTGTGATCTTATGGCCCAAGTATGTCACTACGCTTTTAAATAGATTGCATTTCTTTGGATTCAACCGTAACCCAGCCGCCGCAATTCGTCGAAAAACTTCCTCCAAGTTCTCTAGGTGATCATCGAAATTCCGGCCCATGACGATGATGTCGTCAAGATACACCAAACATGTTTTCCAATGGAGTCCTTTGAGCACGTGTTCCATCAATCGCTCGAAAGTTGCTGGAGCGTTGCATAATCCAAATGGCATCACCGAGAATTGCCATAACCCGTCTCCGATACTAAAAGCAGTTTTCTCGCGGTCGGATTCTTCTATTTCGACTTGCCAATAGCCACTTTGCAAATCTAGCGTTGAAAACCATTTTCTCCAGATAATGTGTCCAAGGTGTCGTCTATCCGTGGTAAGGGGTAGCAATCCTTTTTTGTAATGTCGTTCAATTTTCGGTAGTCGACGCAAAACCGGGTGCTTCCATCTTTTTTCTTAACCAGCACGACCGGTGAACTCCATGGGCTTGTTGATGGTTCAATCACATCCGCTTTACACATTTCCTCGATTATCTGGCCCGCTTCCTCTCGCTTTGCTAGCGGAACTCTGCGTGGCGCCTGCCGAATTGGTCTTGAGTCGCCAGTGTCTATCTGATGTTTTACGATGGAGGTTCTCCCAAGTTTATTGCCATTATTGATAAACACTGAGCTATATTTCTCCAACAGTCGTCTCGCTTTTGCCCGTTCTGGACCACTCAATTCATCGAGCCAGCTTCTTGTTATAAAAGTTTCCATGCCTCCTTTCGGCACCTCCTTCCTATACTCCTGTTGACTATTGTCACAGCTCACCACAGCTTCCACAGCTTGGCATTGTCCGATTACCGCTCCTTTGTCCAAGGTGATCGGTGATTTGAACTCGTTCATTACTCGAATTGGGATCCTCTTATTCTTTCTCATTTGTACTAAGGTTCGCCCAACCAATATACTCCTCGCTTGATCTGATGGCTCTACTACCCACAGCTGGTTTGCCCCACAATTTCCTTCAACGTATGCCCACAGGATTGCTTCGTACTGTGGTGGGATCTGTTGACGGTGGCTTACGCTCGCATTCCTGATTTGTGGCCGCTCATATCCAGTGCTAATGGGTATTTCCATGTTCTGGCACGTAAGCATTCTTCTTCTCAAATCTAAGGTAAGACCATGCGCCAACATGAAGTCCATGCCGATTATGACTTCGTCTATTATCTCTGCTACCAAGAAAGTGTGAATCACTTCTAGCGTTCCTATCTGAACGGTACACACCACTTTCCCAGAGACCGCAGCTTCTTCTCCTATAGCTGTTCGCAGTTTGCAGCCAATCAGCGACTCGATACTGTCTCCTGCTAGGTCCGATCGAACGATGGAATGAGTCGCACCGGTATCCAACGTAAAAACCCGCGATAGTCCATTAATAGTCCCGTTCGCGGTTAAATTATTGTTTCCTCGATGTATTTGTGAGACGGATGCTGTGGGGCAATCAGTTGTGGGAACCAGCTCGTGCCCCTTTGAACTGGTCCATTTTAGTTTAACGGCTTCTTACTTTCGCTAGCACCACTTGCATCTTCGGCGGTTCTCTTTCCTGGATTTTCATTTCTCTTCCCAGCAGCATTACAATTCCGTGCGATGTGTCCTATTTTTCCGCAACTGTAGCATTTAATTTCCTTGTCTTTGCGCGAGACTAATTGTGAAATAGTCTGCATAAAATCCCTCATGGTCTTTTCCAGAGATTCACTTTGTTCGACCTCCAGCCGGTGTACTTTGTGCGCCTGTTTGCTGAGAAGTCCGGCTGTTTCCTGTGTCAAAGCAAACGTTACTGTTTCAGCGAATGTTTTCTTTGGCGTGGAGTAAACTGCACGTTTGGTATCCGTATCCCGTATCCCATTCATGAATGCCTGAGTTTTAAGTAATTCGATTACTTCTGCTGGTGCATCTGCGTTGGCCAAATGTGCGAGCCGCTCTATTTCTGTTGCATATTCTTGCAACGACTCGTTAGCTCTTTGCTGGCGATTCATTAACTCCATTTGGAATATTTGCTGCCTGTGGTCGCTACCATATCGCCGTTCAATTGCTGCCATTAACGCGTCGTAGTTCCTGCTGTTGTTTCGAATTGTAGTTTGAAAATTTTGAACGGTACTGTTCCGTCAAATGTGGGCGCTTTCAATTTCGTAGCACTGGTAGCTGCATCTGGTCCACTTATCTGTCTTTCATGGATATGACCCTCCAGTCGCACAATCTCCGATTCCAGTCTGCGAATTTCGTTTTCCAAGACATCTTGTCTGGCCTGTAGTTGGGCAGAATTTCCTTCGATGCGTAATAGCTGGTCCTGCAGCTGCGAAGTGCTTTGTGCTAGCTCTTGCTTCAAGTGTGTGGAAAGTTGTGAGGTGTTTTGTGCCATCATCTGCTCCATGTGTGTGGAAAGTTGCTCCTGCTGTTGTGCCATAGCTGTCAAAAGCATATTCATATCGAATGAAGATGTCTGCTGTTCTTTAGACTGCTCCTCCACTTTTGATGCGGCTTCAAAAGAAAACTCGTATCCTTCCACATCGATACCTTCACTCTCCATTGCACTACGTAATCGTAACTGCAGGTCTGTTTTATTACCTGCTATAGGCAATCCACGAGACTCCAACTCGCTCTTTAGCTGAGGTATTTTTAAGTCGGAAAACTTCACCATGTTTGGGATTATTCAGCAATCCCACTTCTGACACCAATTGTTACGTGGTTATTTTCTTTTCCTCTTTGAATGGGCAATCACTTGATTATCTTCAGGGCCCGATCGCTGGATTGCCGATAATCCCTTACAAACAAACACGCGGATTCTTTTAGCTTTAATTTTAGATGTAGTTTATTGGGATCAAGCACTTCTTACAGTTACTAATAGTATTTTTACTTTGTTTTCTTACTAACTCAATTTTACACTTAATGCTTATCTTTAAAATTCATCCGTCGGTTTGTATCACGGCCGTACCAAGCTCGAAATATCACTCGTATCGTTCTTCACAAGGATCAGAATACCACTGCTCTCGTTGAGATGCTCGTTCGCTATTTATGGGCGTTCGGCTTCCATTGCCCAATGCAGTTTCCTTAATTGCCAGATGTCCTTCGGCTCTGTATAATTACCGCGTAAACATATGCGTATCCGCGTAATTATCTGGTGTGGAAATTCCAATATTTCGTAATTGATTGCTGTCCTTCCGAGAATTTTGTCTATGCGTTATTATGTGCTGTGCGCGTTCTGGCGCCGCCGTGTAATTACCTTCTGGGAATTCTAGTAATATTTTGAATTCGTCACACTGCCCTCCGCTTAATTCTGATCGTCCCGATCAGACACCAAATTCCCAGATCCGTATGGGGCCAATCTCTCAAGATGGACGACTTTAATTTTCCCTCGCCTCGCCGTGTAGGATTGTATGCGGTATACAACATCATTCAGTCGATTTACGATTTTGTATGGCCCTTCCCACGATGTTTGTAGTTTTGGAGACATTCCCTTTTTTCGTTGCGGATTGTACAGCAGCACCAGTTCGCCCTCTTTAAATCCCTCGGAATTCATTGCCCGTTCGTAGCGATCCTTCATCTTGTTGCTCATCAACTGTGTTCGCTGCCTTACTACTTGATGAATTTCATTCATTTCGGCATGAAGCATTTTCCAGTAGTCGCCTCCAGCTCCAGAACGTTCACTGCTGCTTCCAAATTTAAGGTCCGATGGGAGTCGCAAATCTGCTCCAAAAATAATCCTTGCAGGTGAGTGGCCCGTAGTGTCATGGACTGCCGATCGGTAAGCCAGTAGAAACATTTGGATATGTTTGTCCCAGTTCCGCTGACATTTGCCAACAACTTTTCTCAAGTGTTCTTCCAGTGTGCGGTTAAATCTTTCTACCATGCCATCCGATTGCGGGTGTAGGGCTGTCGTTCGAGTCTTCTTTATACCCAACAGTGAGCACATCTTTTGAAATATATCAGACTCGAAGTTCCTTCCTTGATCTGAATGTAGCTCCATTGGTATTCCAAATCGCGTGACCCAGTTCTGCACAAAAATCTCAGCCACAGTTTTTGCCTCTTGATTCGGTATTGCATATACTTCTGGCCACTTGCTGAAGTAGTCCATTATCACCAGCACATATTTGTTTCCTGAGTCGCTGGTGGGAAACGGGCCAGCAACATCTATAGCAATGCGTTCGAACGGGGATCCCGAATTGTACTGCTGCAGTCTTCCTCTACTCCTCGTTTTCGGACCCTTGGCCGCCATGCACTGCGGGCAGTTTTTAATCCACTCTGCAACTGAGTCCTGACAGTTAACCCAGTAGAACCGCTGCTTAATCTTTCCCAGTGTTTTCGTAACGCCAAGATGACCTCCACTTGGTCCATTGTGGAACTCCTTTAAAACAGTTGCTATCCTGGATTTCGGGATTACGATTAGATCTCGGCTATGATTTCCATCCTCACTCTCCCATGTTCGGTGCAGTACGCCATTGATCAATTTCAAGCTGTTCCATTGCACCCAGTACGCTTTGGCCAATGGACTTTCTGGTGCCATCTCTTCCTTAGTCGGCCTCTTGTCTATCTCTTTTCCTTCCATTATCTTCACTAAGTCTGCGTCCTCCAGCTGGCTCCTCCTGACCGCGCTGGGCTCCCACTCATAAGCAGGCTGTAGAGTCATTAGCCGGATGTCGCATATACCTTCGCTTCTCTCAGCTTTGGAGCAATGATTGCATTCCAGTGCACATGGGCGTCGAGAAAGTGCATCAGCGTTTCCATGTTGTCCACCCTTCCGATGCTGTATTTTGAAATCATAGTCGGTAGTGCAACCTTTCTATCCATCGTGCAATTTGTCCTTCTGGATTTTTGAATTGGAGCAACCATCTGAGTGCTGCGTGGTCCGTCCTCAAGCGGAAATGCTGTCCATAGAGATATTTGTGAAAATGTTTCACGCACTCGACCACTGCCAAGAGTTCTCGTCTTGTGACGCAATAATTCCTCTCCGGTTTTCCAAGGACTCGACTGTAGTATCCGATTACCTTTTCCTGGCCATTTATAGTCTGCGATAGCACTCCTCCTATTCCATGGGCGCTGGCATCCGTGTCTAAGATGAACATCTCGCCGGGAACTGGGTATGCTAACATTGGAGCTGTACAAAGCAATTTCTTCAGCTGCTGAAAAGAATTTTCCTCTTCTTCTCTCCACGCGAATTTGCAATTTTTCCTCGTCAGATTGTGTAAGCTCCTTGCCACATTAGCAAATCCGGGCACAAAACGTCGGTAGTATGTGCAAAGTCCAAGGAAGCTGCGTACTTCATGCACATTTGTGGGTCGAGGCCAATCTCGTACGGATTTTATTTTGTCCTCCTCGGTATGTATTCCTTCAGTTGTGATCTTATGGCCCAAGTATGTCACTACGCTTTTAAATAGATTGCATTTCTTTGGATTCAACCGTAACCCAGCCGCCGCAATTCGTCGAAAAACTTCCTCCAAGTTCTCTAGGTGATCATCGAAATTCCGGCCCATGACGATGATGTCGTCAAGATACACCAAACATGTTTTCCAATGGAGTCCTTTGAGCACGTGTTCCATCAATCGCTCGAAAGTTGCTGGAGCGTTGCATAATCCAAATGGCATCACCGAGAATTGCCATAACCCGTCTCCGATACTAAAAGCAGTTTTCTCGCGGTCGGATTCTTCTATTTCGACTTGCCAATAGCCACTTTGCAAATCTAGCGTTGAAAACCATTTTCTCCAGATAATGTGTCCAAGGTGTCGTCTATCCGTGGTAAGGGGTAGCAATCCTTTTTTGTAATGTCGTTCAATTTTCGGTAGTCGACGCAAAACCGGGTGCTTCCATCTTTTTTCTTAACCAGCACGACCGGTGAACTCCATGGGCTTGTTGATGGTTCAATCACATCCGCTTTACACATTTCCTCGATTATCTGGCCCGCTTCCTCTCGCTTTGCTAGCGGAACTCTGCGTGGCGCCTGCCGAATTGGTCTTGAGTCGCCAGTGTCTATCTGATGTTTTACGATGGAGGTTCTCCCAAGTTTATTGCCATTATTGATAAACACTGAGCTATATTTCTCCAACAGTCGTCTCGCTTTTGCCCGTTCTGGACCACTCAATTCATCGAGCCAGCTTCTTGTTATAAAAGTTTCCATGCCTCCTTTCGGCACCTCCTTCCTATACTCCTGTTGACTATTGTCACAGCTCACCACAGCTTCCACAGCTTGGCATTGTCCGATTACCGCTCCTTTGTCCAAGGTGATCGGTGATTTGAACTCGTTCATTACTCGAATTGGGATCCTCTTATTCTTTCTCATTTGTACTAAGGTTCGCCCAACCAATATACTCCTCGCTTGATCTGATGGCTCTACTACCCACAGCTGGTTTGCCCCACAATTTCCTTCAACGTATGCCCACAGGATTGCTTCGTACTGTGGTGGGATCTGTTGACGGTGGCTTACGCTCGCATTCCTGATTTGTGGCCGCTCATATCCAGTGCTAATGGGTATTTCCATGTTCTGGCACGTAAGCATTCTTCTTCTCAAATCTAAGGTAAGACCATGCGCCAACATGAAGTCCATGCCGATTATGACTTCGTCTATTATCTCTGCTACCAAGAAAGTGTGAATCACTTCTAGCGTTCCTATCTGAACGGTACACACCACTTTCCCAGAGACCGCAGCTTCTTCTCCTGTAGCTGTTCGCAGTTTGCAGCCAATCAGCGACTCGATACTGTCTCCTGCTAGGTCCGATCGAACGATGGAATGAGTCGCACCGGTATCCAACGTAAAAACCCGCGATAGTCCATTAATAGTCCCGTTCGCGGTTAAATTATTGTTTCCTCGATGTATTTGTGAGACGGATGCTGTGGGGCAATCAGTTGTGGGAACCAGCTCGTGCCCCTTTGAACTGGTCCATTTTAGTTTAACGGCTTCTTACTTTCGCTAGCACCACTTGCATCTTCGGCGGTTCTCTTTCCTGGATTTTCATTTCTCTTCCCAGCAGCATTACAATTCCGTGCGATGTGTCCTATTTTTCCGCAACTGTAGCATTTAATTTCCTTGTCTTTGCGCGAGACTAATTGTGAAATAGTCTGCATAAAATCCCTCATGGTCTTTTCCAGAGATTCACTTTGTTCGACCTCCAGCCGGTGTACTTTGTGCGCCTGTTTGCTGAGAAGTCCGGCTGTTTCCTGTGTCAAAGCAAACGTTACTGTTTCAGCGAATGTTTTCTTTGGCGTGGAGTAAACTGCACGTTTGGTATCCGTATCCCGTATCCCATTCATGAATGCCTGAGTTTTAAGTAATTCGATTACTTCTGCTGGTGCATCTGCGTTGGCCAAATGTGCGAGCCGCTCTATTTCTGTTGCATATTCTTGCAACGACTCGTTAGCTCTTTGCTGGCGATTCATTAACTCCATTTGGAATATTTGCTGCCTGTGGTCGCTACCATATCGCCGTTCAATTGCTGCCATTAACGCGTCGTAGTTCCTGCTGTTGTTTCGAATTGTAGTTTGAAAATTTTGAACGGTACTGTTCCGTCAAATGTGGGCGCTTTCAATTTCGTAGCACTGGTAGCTGCATCTGGTCCACTTATCTGTCTTTCATGGATATGACCCTCCAGTCGCACAATCTCCGATTCCAGTCTGCGAATTTCGTTTTCCAAGACATCTTGTCTGGCCTGTAGTTGGGCAGAATTCCCTTCGATGCGTAATAGCTGGTCCTGCAGCTGCGAAGTGCTTTGTGCTAGCTCTTGCTTCAAGTGTGTGGAAAGTTGTGAGGTGTTTTGTGCCATCATCTGCTCCATGTGTGTGGAAAGTTGCTCCTGCTGTTGTGCCATAGCTGTCAAAAGCATATTCATATCGAATGAAGATGTCTGCTGTTCTTTAGACTGCTCCTCCACTTTTGATGCGGCTTCAAAAGAAAACTCGTATCCTTCCACATCGATACCTTCACTCTCCATTGCACTACGTAATCGTAACTGCAGGTCTGTTTTATTACCTGCTATAGGCAATCCGCGAGACTCCAACTCGCTCTTTAGCTGAGGTATTTTTAAGTCGGAAAACTTCACCATGTTTGGGATTATTCAGCAATCCCACTTCTGACACCAATTGTTACGTGGTTATCTTCTTTTCCTCTTTGAATGGGCAATCACTTGATTATCTTCAGGGCCCGATCGCTGGATTGCCGATAATCCCTTACAAACAAACACGCGGATTCTTTTAGCTTTAATTTTAGATGTAGTTTATTGGGATCAAGCACTTCTTACAGTTACTAATAGTATTTTTACTTTGTTTTCTTACTAACTCAATTTTACACTTAATGCTTATCTTTAAAATTCATCCGTCGGTTTGTATCACGGCCGTACCAAGCTCGAAATATCACTCGTATCGTTCTTCACAAGGATCAGAATACCACTGCTCTCGTTGAGATGCTCGTTCGCTATTTATGGGCGTTCGGCTTCCATTGCCCAATGCAGTTTCCTTAACTGCCAGATGTCCTTCGGCTCTGTATAATTACCGCGTAAACATATGCGTATCCGCGTAATTATCTGGTGTGGAAATTCCAATATTTCGTAATTGATTGCTGTCCTTCCGAGAATTTTGTCTATGCGTTATTATGTGCTGTGCGCGTTCTGGCGCCGCCGTGTAATTACCTTCTGGGAATTCTAGTAATATTTTGAATTCGTCACAATATTTTATAATTTGGCGAAGATCTTACCTTTATTCTTTTCAAGTAAAAAAAAAGTAACAAGGAGTTTTTTAACTAAACACGTTTTATTAAATGCGTCCGTTTCGCATAGATGATGAGAGAGAAGTGAAGTTTCTGTTTCTCTTCTTTGTTGCTTCTATGTCTAATATGTATTTGGTATAAATTTGTAGTAAATACTTTATGCATATATATAATATATGTATATATACCAACACCCTCACTTTAAGTATTAAAATTACAAATTATTAAATTTTGTTATGCCAAGATCTTAACAAAAGGTTTTTTGTTGCTGTAAGCCCCTTTGTCAAAATATCTGCTGGCATATCTTCGGTAGGCATATATTTAATGATGATTGAACGGTTATCGATGCTTTGACGAACGAAAAAATGTCGCATGTCGATATGTTTAGTTCTGGGATGAAAACCGAAACCTTGAATCAACTTCTGGGTACTTTAATTGTCATTATAAAGTTCGGCCGCTGCAAAATACGCAAATGTTCTTTAAAATTGCTGATAAGTAAATCGCCTATTTTATCCCTTCACATATGTATTCCGACTCCGTGCTTGACAATGCAACAGTTTGCTTGCGCGCCTCCCAGCTTATAGCCGCGCTACTCATAAGAAATGCATATCCAGAATAAGAACGTTGGTCATTTAGATTAGATCCCCAATCTGCGTCGATTACTCCGTAGATATCGACATCATCCTGGCGATAAAGTAATCCGAGATCCAATGTGCCCTTCAGGTAGCGAAGAATTCTCTTAGCGGCTTTCCAATGTTCCAAGGTATAACACGAATTAAATTGGCTCAGAAAATTCACTGAAAATGAAATATCTGGGCGTGTCGTTACGGAAAGATACATCAATGCACCTATCAAACTTTGGTATGGATATTTTTTCATTTCATTTGTATCTGGATTCGTTTGTGTTTGATGGTAAACTTTTCTAGGTGTTCCTCTAAGTCCAGATTTTAAGAGCGTTGGCCGTCCTCTGCCTCGTTTCGAAACAGTATTTGTCTCATTTCTGGCAGTATCTTGTTCGGTGTGTTGATTTGTTTCACTTTCTTCACCGTCGTCGTTTTTTGAATTTTCATTTTCATCACCCGGAAAGACCATTTCGACATTTTCATTAATATGTAAATCTTCTTTGTTGTTTAAATGTAGGTTTGGACTGCTTTTAGGTCTATAAGTTTCTTTATAATCGTTTTTAAAACCGGGTTTATTTACGAAAGTTCCACAAACGATGGGCTTTAGATTCGTTCAAATATCCCAAAAAAATACACTCTTCCGATCGCGAATCGAATTTATCTTTTGATGTCTTATTTAATGCGAATGCTTTTGATCCGAAAATTTTAAAATAGCTTAGCGTCGGCTTTTTCTTTCTATATACCTTGCATGGTATTTCACCTTGAAGTACTTTGGTTGGGCATCTGTTTCTTATATAACAAGCAGGTTTATGGCTTCAGCCTAGAAGCAGGGTGGTGCACCCTGGGAGCTGAGCACTCCCCGGTAGTGGAAACTTCTAGTTTTTTTTTTTGTTGTTGTTTTAATTTCGCCGACCTGCTGAAAGCAGCGGCCCCAACCCAACGTTACAAGGTATAATATTTTCTAATTTGGCGAAGATCTTACCTTTATTCTTTTTAAGTAAAAGAAAAGTAACAAGGAGTTTTTTCAATAAACATGTTTTATTAAATGCGTCCGTTTCGCATAGATGATGAGAGGAAGTGAAGTTTGTGTTTCTCTTCTTTGTTGCTTATGTCTAATATGTATTTGGTATAAATTTGTGGTAAATACTTTATACATATATATGTATGTAAATAATATATTTATATATATAATATATGTATATATATAATATATGTATATATATAATATATGTATATATACCAATATAATAAGATTATTGCAGAAAGTAGTTTGATGCCAGTTCAAAGATGGCTTTTTGCCGTAAATACCGGACCGATTTGAATGAAATATATTTTCTTAAAAAGCTTCTTTTATATGCTTTCTTATAACCCGTTCAGGCTCCTTTTTAGTTTCGAATTAAGGCAATAAAAAGAATTAAGACACTAATTCGTCGCTAAATTCCGAATTTATCCATACAATAGCTTGAATTTAGCTTAATTCGTTTTAAATATGAAATTAACGCAATATCATCTAAAGAGAAAAAGTAACAGCAACCCTGTGTTTAAAGCGAATTCCATTAGGTTTTCCAGTGGTCCGTATGAAATCGGACTGGTTATCGCCGTGTGTCACATAAAATTTTAGTGTTGGGAACTATCGAGTGATTTCAACTATCGATAGTTAGTTACTGAATGATTTTAACTATCGAATGATTTTTTTCACTCTCATTCATTCATTTGATCTATTTCTAAAAACTATCGAGCGATTCTCTCGTTGAATAGTTTTCGAAATAGGGGCAGGTAAGGGTGAAAAAATTTTACTCTGGTAAGTAAAATAGCTAAAATTTATTTCTAGCTGTGCCAATTCGTCAAAGAAATTTCATTTCAATTTAAAAAAAAATTAAAAAACAAATCATGCACAGCAGTTTAAAAGATTAAATATACTGATATGTAAAAACCGGTCAACAGTTTGCAGCTCCTACGTTTAATTAATGTACAATATAGTTTTTATAGTTATATAGTATAAATAGTTTTATAGTAATATATAGTTATTAAAATTATTATTTAATTGGTTATATTCCTTTTTGTTCACAAGAATTAACTTTGATTTTTACATTTAACGTTTTTAGAAAAATTAATGGTTGTCAAAATTTTACCCAGCTCCAAAGGCTACATAAAATGTTGACGTATGGGGAATTCACCTCAATAGCATAAAAATTTTCGTTTCGGCTGTAAAAGTTTTCTATATCGAGTAAAAAGTCATAAATTGGCACACGGCCTTACTCGTTGAATAATTTCTGAATATCTGACTAAAAACTATCGAATAATATAATGGTGGAATTATTCTTTAGTAAGAAACTATCGAATAAATGAATAATTTTCAACTATCGAATAACTCGATAGTTTTTATTCGACAGTTCCCAACATTATAAAATTTATAGAAGTCAGCCAGGTAAGTCTTTGAGTTGTTCTTATAATTTATTTATAAATTTATGTATTTCATAATTTCATTTCATTTATGTATTTGCAGAAAATGGATAAGGACAAAAAAAAAAATAAAGCGGACTAGCTGGTGCGCGGAAGCTGAAGACATTTTTTTCAATGCCTGGGAGGAACACATTAGACTTGCGTGGCGTGAGAAAAAATGTCCACGTTTATGCTGAAATGGCTCAGGAGATTTCGGCTATGGGCTACCCCATGATCGCAGCCGAAGTAAAAGTAAAAATTTTCAATTCCACTGCAAAATATAGGTGATATGTTTCTTCGAATGTAATGAAGCAATGTTTCCAGGAAATGCAGACGTAGGAGTATCGGGCTGATCCCAAGCGACGCACAGTGGTCCAGAATAGAAATTCATCGGCCAAAAATCTGTAACTTTTGAACGGATAGGAATTTTTGAATGCGTTTTTTTGCAATCGACAGAGAAATGTTGAAATATCTTTGCACTGGCACCGAGATCTATGTAGATGTCTCAGGGTCAGAGCCGTAGGGCTCCAAAGTCGAAAAATATTTTAATTTTTTTAAATTTTGGCAAAAAAACCTATTCAAAAGTAAATTCTTGAAACTTTTTTGTACTTATCTATAAATTGAGGATATATTCGTAATGGCTGTGAAGTTTCAAGTGCATCTGTTGAGTTTTTCATAACTTTTTGGCCCCCTGAAAAGGGGTCTATTTTTGGATGCTTTGAAACTAAATATCTCCGCCATTTTTAAAAATTTCGATTTCCGGTTTTTTTTATTATATTATATGGGGTAAGAGTTTAAAAAAATGGGGGAAAAAATTTATATATATTTTGAAAAAAAATTTTTTTTTTAAAAAAAACCACGGAAAATTAAAAAAATTATAGCCCAACAGTCGACAACAAAAAAAAATTACATTTTTCTGATAGCCTTTGAGATAACCTTTAATCGTATACCCGGTTTTGTACCCGGCAGACCACGGCCCTAGGCGCTGGAGCCCTCTAAATGGTCTACATTTTTTCTTTTAAAAAAACAACGAAAAATTAAAAAAATTATGGTCGACAACAAAAAAAATTAGATTTTTCTAATAGCCTTTGAGATAACCTTTCATCCTATACCCAGTTTTATACCTGGCAAACCACGGTCTTAGGCGCTGGAGCCCTCCAAATGTAGAATTTTCAAAAAAAGGGTACTTCAGACACTAAATGCATAAGTATTTCTTTTTTTAACCCTAATTTTTTTTCTTTATATACTCCTGAATATTACCTATTTAAAAGTACCTGCTTCAAGTCCAAAAACGAAAATAATAAAATACCTGCGAGGTCAATGTTGCGGTTTCTACGCCTGAATATTACCTGTTAAAAAGTTCCTGCTTCAAGGCGAGAGACGAAAAGAATAAAATACCTGAAGGTCAAAGTTGCGGTTAATTACAATTTTCTTCAAAAATTCCAATTCTTTATATGTATTTTTTTTATATAAATATTAAACATTTGAAAGATTTTTGGCATTATCAAACCAAGCGTCTTTCAGCCATGGAGTCATACAGCTACAAAGAATTATCAGATGTATATTTTAAAAACAGAAGCGCACAAGATATAGTTGAATATATTAAAATTAAAGTACCATTTGATTAATGTAGCAAAAAAATTCAGGAACAAATTTTAGCACAAATAAACTCGTTTGTGTCCATTTTGTCTAGACACTACAAGTCTTCCTACTTCAACAAAAATAAAGTGTATGCTAGTTTAAAGGAGTGGATGGAAGGCGAACTCTGCATCATTTATCAGGCAGATAGCAACGAAGGACGTGGAAGGCCAACTAAAGAGTTTGAAGAGAGCAGTAAAAGATCCCAGAGACGGAAACTAAAAGATCTTAATGAAAATTTATAAAATTATATAATGAATTGTACCCATGGCGAAATATGTCACCAACAGTCCACAAAATTCTGTTTCATGGAGAAAGCATTATTCAACACCATTTATTGCCAATAGGAGATTTATCAGAAGAAGCTCAAGAAAAAAGAAATAAAGATTATAGATTCTTTAGGGAACATAACACTAGAAAATGTAGTAGAGAAGCAACAAATGAAGACCTTTTTGGAATTTTATTAGCCACATCGGATCCATATATTTCCAGCATCCGGTATGTGTGGACTACAAAAAACCCAGATATAAGTCCAGAAGCCAAATTGTTACTATTAAATATTAATGAAAATTCGGAAAGAGAAAAATATTTACAATCTGTTTTTACAAAAATTGTATAATACTCGTATATAAAGAAATATATAAAAATTGTAATTAACCGCAACATTGACCTCGCAGGTATTTTATTATTTTCGTTTTTGGACTTGAAGCAGGTACTTTTAAATAGGTAATATTCAGGAGTATATAAAGAAAAAAAATTAGGGTTAAAAAAAGAAATACTTATGCATTTAGTGTCTGAAGTACCCTTTTTTTGAAAATTCTACATTTGGAGGGCTCCAGCGCCTAAGGCCGTGGTTTGCCAGGTATAAAACTGGGTATAGGATGAAAGGTTATCTCAAAGGCTATTAGAAAAATCTAATTTTTTTTGTTGTCGACCATAATTTTTTTAATTTTTCGTTGTTTTTTTAAAAGAAAAAATGTAGACCATTTAGAGGGCTCCAGCGCCTAGGGCCGTGGTCTGCCGGGTACAAAACCGGGTATACGATTAAAGGTTATCTCAAAGGCTATCAGAAAAATGTAATTTTTTTTTGTTGTCGACTGTTGGGCTATAATTTTTTTAATTTTCCGTGGTTTTTTTTTAAAAAAAAAATTTTTTCCAAAATATATATAAATTTTTTCCCCCATTTTTTTTAAACTCTTACCCCATATAATATAATAAAAAAAAACGGAAATCGAAATTTTTAAAAATGGCGGAGATATTTAGTTTCAAAGCATCAAAAAATAGACCCCTTTTCAGGGGGCCAAAAAGTTATGAAAAACTCAACGGATGCACTTGAAACTTCACAGCCTTTACGAATATATCCTCAATTTATAGATAAGTACAAAAAAGTTTCAAGAATTTACTTTTGAATACGTTTTTTTGCCAAAATTTAAAAAAATTAAAATATTTTTCGACTTTGGAGCCCTACGGCTCTGACCCTGAGACATCTACATAGATCTCGGTGCCAGTGCAAAGATATTTCAACATTTCTCTGTCGATTGCAAAAAACCGCATTCAAAAATTCCTATCCGTTCAAAAGTTACAGATTTTTGGCCGATGAATTTCTATTCTGGACCACTGTGCGACGTGGCCGCATTACCAAAAGGTTCACCGGATCATTGGTGGTTTCCGGTGCAACAACATGGATAGTGTGTTCGAGATGATTGCAGGTAATCAAGCACAATAATTTATTTTGATGTTTGACCCACATATTTAATGATTTTTTTCAAAAAACAAAGCCTCTATTTGTCTGCGAGTCACCCGTATGCCAGTCACCAGTTCCTGAGCAAAGACCTTCACCAATTGCATCGTCAGTTTTGTATTCGGCAAAATCGCGACCGAGAAAAGAAAAAGAAAATCTTCTCGCCAAAGAATTCGAGCACCTTAACTCGAATTTTAGTGAGGCTGTGAAGGTTTACACGACCACTTGCCAAAGTATTAAAACTACTAAGAAGGAGAAGTTGGCGGTTTTAAAAGAAAGCCGAAACGATTTCAAGAAACTGTCGGAGGTAATTAACTTCCTAAATCGTAACTAAAATAATAATAGAAAATAAAAAATAAATAATTTCATTTAATGAATGGCAATAAAAATTTTGGCTGTCTTTTAGTTATATAATAAATATATGTTGGTATGGGTTTTGTTGGATGCCGATTGAAGGCTCTTAAAAAACACATTAGAATGCTACTCTAAAAACATTTGTTCATATATATCGTCGCCATCCAATAGGTACAGGTCGTCAGTTTCGTCGAGAACTCCGTCGCCAGTTGCGTCGTCAAAGAGATCGACACCGGTTGAAGACGCTCGCCCTAAAAGAAAGAAGAGTATTATAAATAAGCAATTTACAAAATTGCTAAACAAACAACAAGTACTTACGTATATACAAAGATAGGTTTTGCCTTATTGATTCGATGCCTTTTCCAATCCGACGTGAATATCGTGGCCTTCAGTTAATAATGCCAAATGTTCCAGTAGAGGATTGTCCTCAAACTCCCTTTTAAGTAATGATCTCTCATAAATTTGAGAGTCATTACGTCTCCCCAGGCTGCCGACATTTATATATAGAAACCGGAACCGGAAGCGAAGAGAACATTTGTTATTTATCCAAAAACTGCTTCGATCAAAAACTTTCAATCAACCAAATTATCAACCGCATCCTGGCTATTTGGGTGGATTTCTATGTGGCACCCATCTGGAAGTAGTGGTTCAACTTTAGCGCAACAAGTGCAGCAAATTACCAATTGCACCCAAGCATTGGGGTAGTCCTAGTGCGGAAAACCTGTTTGTGCATTCTGTTATGGTTTCCACAGTGAGAGGAAAATGTGGGAATTGCGTGTGGTGCAACTTTCTCCAAACCTCCTTACAGAATGATGTGACAATAACGCAGACCGTGGATTTGTCAACACCAAGGCGTATATTGCAATGGCCACACGCTTTTCCAAGCTTATTGCATTGCTCCGCTGGTTGCTAATTATCTCCATGTGCCGTAAATTGGCGCATAATACACTGAAGGATTTCCTGCTCATTCGAAAATTGTTTTTTAAAAAACTCTTCGTTATTCTGTTGACATTTTATTTCCTGGCATGAACTTGACCGCTCCTTTGGGTGTAATCGTAGTAATTGAATATATCAGTTTCGAAACATAAATAGAAAACTGTGTTACTGACCAGTCTCCATACTTTCCTGTTTGATTGCTTATATGCTTGCATCACCATCAACATGTATGCATGAATACTTGCAGAGAATATTAATTTCCTCTGAAAGAAATGATGTATTCTTTCATGCCTCACAAGGGAACTTTCAAGTTCGTCATATTTTGTCGCTTTATCTATCATAGATATCTATATCTGCACAATGAACAATATTTATGGTATACCATCTTCTACAGTTTTCGAGTTATTGATAATTTTTTCAATTTTGAAAGGGCTCCAGCCACGCCCCCAAGGGAGAACGCCACTTTTTTTTTTGTTTGTTGGAGTCAGGACCATAAACACTAACTACTAAAAATACAAAAACAAAATTCCAGCTGTTTGTGAACCATTAATAGGTTCGTTTGATAACGTGCTTGCTAGTACTCGTACTAGAAAGCAGAGAATACGAGAAAGGACACTTCGAATTCGCCGTTTTCAAAATTCTGTTTGACAGCATTTTTTATGCAATGTTGAATTCACGTACGCAATACGTGAGACGAACAATCCCAGCGGGCCAAAGAGCGCTCCAAAACGCATGATGATACGCATTTGAAGTGCGCGAATGCACTGCCTTTTGGTATGAAAGTCTCTTTCCTTTTTTACTCTACATGTCCGCAAAAAATGCACATTTTTATCGTATCCTGGGGAAGCGAAGAAGATGCGATCAACAAAATTGTTACCATAGCAACCCTCTCATTGGGGTCAAGTCAAGGTACCCCCTCTTGATGGTTGAGGGATGGTACCACTCGCGCGCATTGCTTGTGCGTACACTTGTTTTGTGCAACGGAGTGTGTCCTGCTGCTGGCTGTGGGTCAACCGGTAGCGGGGCGGCCCCGGTGAATGATAACTGGCCTGCGAGCAATGCGCGGGAGGGCAGGGCAGGAAAGTGCGCAAAATATAGCCTCCTTTCTGCCAGGACCGTTAGTCGCGGCGTATGTCGCTCCTGCAAGAGGTGGCCCTGCACTTACAGAAGACTACGGATCTAGACTGGGAGGTCAATAAACATCCCCCCTAATCCAAGGTGTGACGCGACCCGTGCCTATTGGACGATTTGCAGTCAGAGGTAACCGACTGTATTCTAACGGAGCCACACTGATACCTGGGCGCCTCAGTGTGTAACGGTGCCCTTACCATGCTAGCGGGGGCTATGGCATGGACGACATTCTTTCCCCCACACTCGTGGGACCAAAATAGAAGACCAAAAATTAAAAACCAAAGGGGTCGGTCCTCTTAAAAAACCGAACCCTGGGGGTGTCAAAACCCCCATCAAAAACGCGGTTGGTGATAACACGACCAAAACTGTTAGGGAAGGAGCTACTACCCACAGTTCAAAGGTTTTGACGTCAGGCCAGAGAGCTGGTGGTAGGGTTCCGGATTTGGGCAGAGCTCTGGAGGGACCAGGCTCTAGCAAGGGTAGGGGCGCTGCACCACAGGCAGCTAGCGGAGGCAAGGGCAGTGCCGTCGGCAATGCCAAGAGAGCTGTGTCAGCTCCCGTGGCAAAGGCTTTCGACGTGGCTGGCAGTTCTAAGGACACGGGTGTCCCTGTCGGCCAAAGGAAGCACGCCCGGCCCTCGCGCATAAGGTATCAGAATCTGCGGGCCGCGCGGAGGCTGATACAACAACATGGGGAGGCAGATCCAACAACACTTACTGCGGAGCTGAGATCGTCTCTGGCATGGGCGAAGAACGTTACTGATACACAGTACGCTCGGCCCATCACGAGCAGCCAAGAGTCTGCTAAAAGGAACCGGTCCCCTGGTAACCATCAAGCGTCTGGGTCAAAAAGGGCTAAGGTGCCTAGCGCCAAAGCACCTGCAGTCCCAACGCCCAAAACGTTCAGCGAGGTGGCCAAAACTTCGCTGACCCTGGCGGTTATTGACAGGGGTGACGAGGACGGTGGTATCTCAAGGGATAACTGGAGGTGGGTTGAAAGTGCCTTAGCTTCAACTTTCCTTCAGGTCCTAAGAGATATGCCGGGCCCCGTCCCCAGTTGTCAGGATGCTGGGTGGTTCCAGGGTCGGGTAAAACTGATTACGTTTGGTGACCAGAGGTCTGCAGATCTGTACAAGGCTGCAGTCGGAAAGGTTGGAGAAATCTGGCCTGGCTGCTCACTAGACGTAGTCAGCAGGGAGAGTATCCCCAGCCGTCCGAGGACGCACGCATGGATCACATCAGCTCCGGCCGATAAGGCTTCCATACTCGAGATTATTCGAGTGTGCAACCCGGACATTCCGTCCAATAATTGGCGGTTGACAAAGCTGGGTGAGGTGGACGGGGCAAGGAGGCATGTGTATTTTGCGCTAAACGCGGAATCCATGCCTCCGGAGAGGAAGCTGACGTTCGCGAAAAAGCGTCGTTGGTCCCTCCAGAACTGCACCCGTCTCAGGGCTCGGACAACGCGATGAGCGTTGAAGAGGAGGAAACTCTTCTGGAATCCGGTTCTGAGACCATGTGTTTAAAGCCCTCTTCGATGATGACAGTATTCTCGACTCAGATGAAGAGGTGGAGAAAACAGTGGTGGAGGTGATCGATAGTATTGCGGATGCTTCGTTGTCTGCAGATCAACCTCCACCACTCTAGGGCTGCCTGTGCAGCATTAGTGCTTCGTCTGAATGCAGATGAAGCAGACATTGTCTTCATCCAGGAACCTTGGGTTGTTAACAACCGCATTTCTGGATTGAAAACACCAGGGTTTAAGACCTACGCTATGACTACTGCAGGTGGGTGTAGAACCTGTGTCATGGCCAGGCGTGACCTAAACATTTTTCTTCTATCTAATTACAGTTCGAGAGACTTGACTGCAATCAACCTGGATGTCGACGGGGCGGAGCATTGGCTGGCGTCGGCATACCTACCGTACGACGCGTCGGAGCCGCCACCTACAGACGAGCTGAAGCAGTTCGTCAGTGACGCTAACAAAAGGCGGAAGGGCCTAGTAGTGTGTTGTGACGCCAATGCACATCACACACTATGGGGCAGCACTGATGTAATCGAAAGAGGTGAGTCACTTTTAGAGTTTATTATACAACACAATATTGTAATCTGTAATAGGGGGTGCGAACCTACATTTATTGTCAAAAATAGGCAAGAAGTTCTGGACCTAACCTTGGCCTCAGACTTCATTGCAAATAGGATCGATGGCTGGAAAGTCTCTCGGGTTCAGTCCTTTTCAGACCATCGATACATCGAATTTAATTTTTTGGTTACACAGAGTACTCGGGAATTTCCTCCTAAAAGAAATATTAGGGGAACTGACTGGGACATTTATAGACGAACTTTTTCAAGGTTATTAAGGGAGGTTCCCTTTACGGAACCTAGGAATGCCGGGGAGCTTGACTCTCAGGTCAACGGCATCACACAGGCTTTCAATTCATCATTGAGCGTGGCGTGTCCTGTGACAAGGCCATCGAAGAAAAGGAAGACACCGTGGTGGTCACAGGAGCTAAGGGGGGCCAGGGAGTCTTGTAGGAAACTTTTTAATAAGGCCAAAGCCACTAGGGCGGAACAAGACTGGCTCAACTACAAAGAACAACTTAGGATCTTTAAGAGGTCCATTAAGAAATCGCAAAGGGCATCATGGCAACGCTTTTGTAGTAATATAGAAGCTACTTCAGATGCATGCAGGCTTAGGAAAATCATGGCTACTAACCCAACTCCTTTGGGTAATCTTAAAGGGAAGGACTGAAGGTGGACAGTCTCCAGTGCTGAAACTCTGCGGCTTCTGATGGACACCCACTTTCCGGAGTGTAGCTCTACGCCGGCTGTGCAACTACACACACAGGCCGTAGTGACAAAGGACGGACTCAGTGCAATAACAAAGGAAAAGATCCGGTGGGCTATTAGTAGTTTCAAACCCTAAAAATCCCCCGGACCCGATGGAGTTGCTCCCATTGAAATCCAGAAAGTCTGTGATATCATTACTCCCAGACTGGAGAGACTTTACGCTAGTTGTCTTACTCTCTCATATATCCCTTTAAATTGGAGGGAAAGCAAAGTTGTATTCATCCCGAAAGCGGGTAAATGCTCACATACAGAGCCTAACGATTTTAGGCCTATCAGTTTGACCTATTTCTTATTAAAGGTCATGGAGCGACTCTTGGATGCTTTTATACAAGGTAGGATTGATGAGATTGATCCTGGCAATTATGCGAGGAGTCAGCATGCTTACACAAAAGGGCGGTCAACGGAAACCGCCTTGCATGCGCTCACGAGTATCATTGAAAAATCCTTTCTCCGTAAAGACAACGCTCTTGTAGCGTTTTTAGACATTGAAGGGGCTTTCAATAAAGTGAAGCCGATAAGCATAATAGAGTCCCTGGAGCGTCTAAACATAGATGGGACCATTGTGGGGATTGTAGCGCAACTGTTGTCAAACAGAAGGGTCACATCCCAACTGGGTTCCTCGGTTATAACGATGTACGTTAACAGAGGAACACCTCAAGGGGGGTTCTTTCACCTAAGCTATGGAATATTAAGGTAAGCGATATGCTTTTAAGGGTGGAAAGCACCGGTTGTAAGGTAGTTGGCTACGCAGATGACGTGGCAATTGCTGTTAAATGTCATTTTTCACCTTCTACCTTTAGACATCTATGGTAAAATGGTTGCGGTTAACACGGCCAGAAGGTTGAGTCAATCCGGCCAATGGACCAAGTGTAACTACGGACATAGCGCTATTCTGAACAGTACTATGAATTCGACGGATTTGGTTGACTACCAGATCCCTAAACCCTTGTTTGAGAAGAAATTCTCTACGCATATACCTCAGAGGTCAATGTGGGAAGGAAATATTCCTGGAAGAAGAGGGTACTTAAACTTTTATACCGATGGATCCAAACTAGATGAGAAGGTTGGGTTCGGTATATACTCTAAGTCGCTAGGTCTTCGGCTTGCTCTTAACGTTCCTGAGTACTGTAGCGTCTTTCAAGCAGAAGTACTAGCAATTAAAGAAGTGACGAAATGGCTTCTAGTGAACGTTCCTTCTACAAGGAACATTAACATTTACACAGACAGTCAAGCGGCCATTAAAGCGCTAGAATCCATTCACCTAACTTCAAAGGTGGCAATAGGGTGTAGGGAATCCCTGGATAAGCTGGGTGACTTCTTTAATATACACCTAATATGGGTGCCTGGTCACAGGGATATACCGGGTAATTGTAGAGCCGATGAACTGGCTAGGGCTGGAACGGTATGTGGCGACTTCTGTTCGGAGAAGATTGGCATGCCGTTATCAACATACAAACTTCTCTCCCTAAGAGAAACAATTAGAATTTGCAACTTAAGGTGGGCTAACAAGGACAACTGCGTTGTTGCAAGAATGATGTGGCCGACTCTTAACATGAGGAGATCAACACATCTCCTGTCTCTTCAGAGGAAGTGCATAGCAGACCTGGTCGGTTTACTTACGGGGCACTGCCTAATAGGAAGGCATGCAGCAAGGCTGGGAGTGGCTTCAAATGACTTCTGTAGAAGTTGTATGGACCCGGAGAAGGAAGAAAATATCTTCCACCTACTCTGCGGCTGTGCGGCACTTGCCAATAAGAGATTTAGATTTCTAGGGTCTCACTTCTTTCAGTCTTTAACAGAATTAAACGATATAGACTTGGCGGATTTGAGAAGCTTTGTCGGCAGCTCGGGCTGGTTTAGGGCGACTTGACAGTAGCGAACTACCTTTTTAGGGCTAACTCCGGGTTGGTCGGACGAGTGGACGTCAGTCATGTGGTATCACAATGGGTCTTACTGGCCTAAGTGAGCTGGTAATTAACCGGCTGCCACTACACCTAACCCAACCTAACCCTCTCATCAAAATAAATTTCGAAAACTGATTTCGAACTTCTCAAAATGCCTAACGTATACATATGTGGCTCCGGGAAATAACGCCCAAATGAAATGAAGCCCACTTTTTTTGTTATATGAAGATTTGAAACCGTAAAATTTGGGTGTTATTTCATTTTTTTTGGGTTTTATTTCATTTTCAGTAAAAACTTGGTATCGATCCGGCCTTCGGCCGTGGCAGGGATTAAAACCCTCAGCCAACAAAACCTTCTTTGCTGAAAAGTTTTCCTCTTGCCGAAAAGTATTTGTGTATTAACCCGTCCAGTAAGTCCAACAGCTGCTTCGTAGCTAACGCATTTCAGCATTTATCGCAAAATTGGGCCTTATTTCATTTTTTTGGGCTTTATTTCATTTTTCGGAAAAATTTGATAATTTTTTAAAATGAAATAAAGCCCAAAGTGGGCCTTATTTCAGTTTTTTATGAAATAACGCCCATTTTGCCAAAATTAAATAAAGCCCGCATTGGGCCTTATTTCATTTGGGCGTTATTTCCCGGAGCCTACATATGTAAGTAAATTTTCATAGTCGAAATATATTGGAAACATAGGCAGGAGCATGAGTGCTGACTTGCGGGTTTAACAATCGCAGGTTCAATTCCCGGTTTGGTAAAAAAAATGTTTAATTAATTTTTTTTATTTTATTTGTCAATACATATTATTAATGTTGAATATCATTACTGCTCCACATTATAATTTAAATTTAATTTCTATGATTTTTAATTTAGTTCGCATTTCGAAATTTTACCTATAATTTTTTTCGTGGCGTCGCACACTGGGGCGACACGGTCAAAAATCGGACATTGGGAGGAAGAAAAAAATGTCTTTACATTTCAAAAGTAAATATATTTTTAGTTAAACAATTAATTAGTGTATATATTAAGATATATAAAGGATGTGTTCTACTTATTATTGTTATAGAAAACATGTACAAAGTTTGACAATAAATAAACGGAAAAATTTCATTGATTTTAGTGCTTATTTAAAACATTCATGAATTCCGATATAAAAGGAAATTTATAAAAAATGGATTTCAGTAATTATTTATCAACCCTTACTAACATTATTTGTTAGTTAAAAGGTTCCTATTCTTTCATTATGTATATATAAAAACAGTTTCTTTTAATCGTCTAAAATATTATTAATTTTTTTTTAAAAGTGGGAAAAGTTGTAGGGGTCAAAACGGATCAAAATATACAATATATTTATCGATTCTGGGGAGTGTCTAGTTTACGAAAACCTATACTTATATATACCCCTGAGTCCCCCTTTTCATGTAATAACGCGATAAAGTATTATATTTCTGTCAAACTTCTATCTGGACAGGTACTTGAAATGACTTAATCCTAGAACAAGAACCGCGCTTCGATTTTGTTGTTGTAGTTTTTGCTGTTGTTGTTGTTTTCTACAGGAATTCCGAAAACAACAACAATGTTGGTCGCTCTCATATAGCTTCTGAGTTATAGCCCTTTGAAAGTTGAAAATGTCAGGCCTATATCTCCTAAACTTTACAAGATACCTATATGTTATTGATTTTGTTAAAAAGCTAATCGTATTACCTTTTATTTATATAAAATAACATTTTATGAAAAAACTGTCACTTTTAGAGAAAAACGAAATTTAATATTTTTTGTCTAATTTTTTTTATTAAATAATTCTTTTTAATAAAATTTGTTGAACAAAACTAAAAACCTACATATTTTTGGTACATATTTTGCCTACACCGCAAAACTTGAGGAATTTTAGGAATTTGGTATACCATATTTTGGTATAACGAATAAATGGCCTGTGTACTATAGTAGAGCAGGCTCAAATTCGCATATTATGAAGGATAGGTAAAAGTAGGCGGACCACGCCCATTTCTTCACTGAATATGTGTTATTGAAGCATGAAACTAAATGTGATCTTTCACATTTGTCACTTTGGTTTTGGCCCAGATACTGAGAATTTACCATAGACTTTGTATGGGAGAGGGGCGTGTTCATGGACCGATTTTGTTGATTTTTACATCAAAACTTACACTCGAAAATAGAATGCCGTACGCCAAATTTTGTTGTTCTACGATCAGTCTTTCTATGTATGTCCGGCTTTTGTACTACGTCGCCCCACTGTGCGTCGTCGGGATTTGAACTACTACTTACTGTATTCCAAACCAAGCACACATCCTCTAGGCTACGGACTGCTGGGACTGGGAAACCTGCGCTATAACTTTTCGAATCAAATTCGAAAATATTTCATAATTCAAATATTTCATAATTCGAAAATATATCCTCTCATTTATTTCAGACATGCCTTTTTATTCCCAAACTTACATCTTTGGAAGCGCTCTATTGGCAGCACCTACGGGTAAGAAAAAGATGCGCACCTATCTAATAGGTTCAATCTATCAAAATAATCAATTCTTATCAAATATATTACTGAATTATAACCCAAGGAGATAATTAATAATTACATCCATCCATGACCATGGCGAAGATTAGTGATTTTCAGTGCAGTGCAGTGCAGTGAAGAGATTAACTACACTGATTTGTGTGGATATAACAATAACAAGGAAGAGTGTGCTTTTGAGAAATCAAATCATGGTCTTTTGTGCGCGAGCAATTTGAAAGTTCTAGGACACTAACTAAACGCCCACGTAAATTGTTAAAATTGAAACTAAAAGTTTATTGGACTTAAACTAAATGTAACTCATAATCCTTTCCGTTAGAACGCTGATACTATGATTCTTTTTGACGACCATTAAAGAAAACACCTATAGTATGGATTTAGAAGTGC
Organism: Conops quadrifasciatus; assembly: GCA_949752815.1. Taxonomy (NCBI): domain Eukaryota; kingdom Metazoa; phylum Arthropoda; class Insecta; order Diptera; family Conopidae; genus Conops; species Conops quadrifasciatus. Next base: position 8,133,999 of record OX457081.1, read on the forward strand.
TTCCACTGTGCACAATTAATGACATGGTAACACCAAAGGTGAAACACGGAACAGATGAAGATATAAACAATATTTTAGAAGAGGTTAATAGACAAAAACAGTTTTATATAAAATAAAATTATTAATTTTTAGAGTGCTGAAGATGCCAACAGTGACAGAAGTGAGCAGGAATTTGATTCTGAGTTAAAGCTCAAGGTAAGTGGTGTTATCAAAGAATATGCTAAATTCTAATACTTTATTTTTAGGCTACAACATCGTGGACTGTTGAAAAGTCTGCACTCTCATTACCCAACTTAACCCACCCACTTTCCAGGCAACAGCGATGCTGGGGAAAGTGGCGCTGAAATTCATTACTCTTCTTTGCAACATTTGGAATATCTAATTACGGATAGAAATGTGACCTGGGCTATAAGCAGTTTCAAACCGTTCAAGTCTGCGGGACCGGATGGCATAACCCCGGCGGAGTTACAACATGCTCAGAATCTTGAGGCGCGGCTGGGGAACGCTCGAATTAAAAGGATGGTGGGGAGGGGAACTCCGCAAGGAGGCGTCCTCTCACCTCTTCTATGGAATATAGTGGTAGACGTACTACTAAAAATTCTGGAAGGATTGGGCCTGAAAGTCATTGCATACGCCGATGACCTTGCGGTAATGGCTTCGGGTAAATATTTAAGTGTGATCAGAGACCTAATACAGGCTGCTCTAAACGTAATAATAAGATGGGCAAATCCTAGGGGCCTGGGGGTTAACCCCCAGAAAGCGGAGCTTGTCCTATTTACAAGGAAACAGAAAATTCCTCAAATAGAACCCGTGCGAATGGGAGAAGGTAGGCTAAATTTTCAGGAGAAAGCAAAATTTTCTCGGTCTGATCCTAGATAGAAAACTGAGCTGGAAACAAAATATTTTGGAAAGGGTGAGAAAAGCCACGGTGGCTCTTTACTCCTGTAGGAAAGCCATAGGTAAGAAATAGGGCTTGTCCTCAAAGATTGCTTACTGGCTGTACGTGACAGTAGTTCGGCTCATACTGCTATATGCTGGTGGCCCTCCCTAGAAAAGGCAACAAACTGCAAACTTTTGGAGAAAGTTCTGAGGTCTGCCTGTTTATGTGTTGGGGGAGCATTGAGGTCCACACCGACTGCAGCCCTTGAAGTACTAATGCACCTTCTTCCAATAGATATAGTGGGAAGGTTATTGGCTAAATGCTCAGCCATGAGGCTCAGTGACGTATGTAAGTAGACCGACACCAAAGTCGGACACCAGAAAATAATGGAAGGATTAGTATCCTCTTTCGAGAACCTGGACTACACTGCTTCGACCATGCTCCCGGCTCAAAAGTTTGGTACGCAAATACCAGACAGAAAAGACTGGGAGGGTGGGTCATTGCCGCACAGAGGCGGTATACATTTGTATACCGATGACTTAAAGCTGGACGGCAGAGTAGGTGGAGGGGTTTTCTCCAGTTTCTGTGGAATAGCAGAAAAATTTCGTCTTCCCGACTACTGTAGTGTGTTTCAGGCGGAGGTAGTAGCAATCCGTGAAGCACTGTCATGGCTGAAGGAAAATAAGATATCTAACACCGATATCTATATTTTTACCGACAGTCAGGCAGCGATAAAGTCCCTGGAATCAACCTTCACTACATCCATGGTGGTTAGAGGCTGTCACCAATCTCTTAACGAGATGGCAGAATAGCTCTCAATAAATCTGTGCTGGGTACCAGGTCACAGAGATATTCCAGGGAACTACCGTGCGGATTAGCTAGCTCGCCTTGGGACTGAAATGGGTATTACACCTGAGAAGGCAGGGGTGGGCATGCCACTGGCTACCGGTAAGCACATTCTTATGGAAGATGCTATCAGCCACGCAAATAAAAGATGGGAGGATAGGCTGACCTGTAGCACTGCTAGACAGATTTGGCCTCTCTATCAGCTAAAAAATTCTAAGAGTCTCCTTTCCCTAAGCAGAGAGAATATTCGGCGAGTGATAGGAGTTGTACCTGGGCATTGCTTCATCGGAGCCCATGCAAAACGTTTAGGGCTATTTTCAAATGATTTTTGCAGAAGCTGCAGGGATGAGGATAAGAAGGAGACCATCCCGCATCTGCTGTGCAGTTGCCCAGCACTAGCCAACAGAAGATATACCTGCATGGGGGCATACTTCTATAATGATCTCTGTGATGTAGCACCTCTTGACATAGGGAAACTTATCCGCTATATAAATAGCTCCTTATGGTTTAATTAAACAGGGGCAATAAGATCCGCGTGGTATCACAATGGACCCAGTAGTGGTCTATGTGTGTCCTCTGGGACAGCCACAAGAACCTACCTACCTACCCAACTTAACGGGTACACAGAACGTGAAGATAATAGAAATATATACAAGTTTTCCTTGTCTTTGAGATACGCAACACATAAGCTTTCGTACCAAAGAGCAACGAAATGAAGCAATCGAAGAAATTATGGAATATATGAGAAATCAAATGCATTTGGACTTAACTCAGGATGAACTGCTTAGTAAACCTGATCGCATTCGATACGCTTGTACGCAGGAAAGACGTAGAAAGCTAGAATGTAAGCGTTCTATTTATTACTCATTATTCTGTTATAAATTTTCATACAAAAATTCGAATTGTCAAATTTTCCTTTATATTTTACAAAATTGTTATTCTGTGCTGCATAATCTTTTACAAAATCTGCTATAATCCGTAACAGAATAAAAGTCGAAATTTTGTATCTTTTATGACAAAATTTTTCTAATTTTAAATTCAAACATGGATTTGCTAATTCTTAATTGTGTTTTAAATGCCCGAAAAAGACGACAAAAGTATGTAAAAATATTGTATCGTACATATGCCCAGTAGTTCATATCTCGAAGACATCTTCGAAGACGCGTGCAAGACATAAGGCCGTCGTCGAGGACACCTGGAAGACAAGCCTATGTTCGTCTTTGAGGACATTTTCATACGAATGTCTCATTTGTCTTTGACGACAACAAGAGCGACAGTGTCCTCAATATTGTCTTCGACGACAACAAGAGCGACAGTGTCCTCAATATTGTCTTCGACGACAATTAAGGAAAATGTCGCCGCAGAAAATAAAAAAAATAGCCTAAACTACTATAGCACCACCAGAATCGTCCCTTGGACTTTATTTTGTGATATTTTGCAACAAATGCTCGTTGCCATGCTTAATTTTCAATTTTTGGTTGCTAGCACGACAACCTGCAGGACGTGTCCCTTACAATGTCCCATTGGGGACAGCTTGCATTCCGTGTCCCTAAACATGTCGCCAATCAAAAAATTTGCCGACAAATAGGAATTTGTCTTGCAAGATGTCGTCGAGGACAATGTCTTCGACGAAGCTTTGAACTACTGGGTGTATATGTATTGCTTATGTATTTTTTTTTAATAATTTAGAAGAAACCACCGGGCATTCTTGCTGGAATTAAGAATCAGGAGCAAACCCTTTGACCTGCCAAATGCTCGATTTGTGCAGTTATTCCGCCTGGATAAAGGAAACGCATGCATTCTAAAACAGAGATTAGCATCTTATGCGAAACAAACTGCCATTCCTTTTGAAATTCAGGTGATATATTTTTATTTAAGTACTGACGAAACTATATAGAAACTTTAGTTTTTCGCCACCCTTCATTTTTATGGCCACGGTTCATATCAAACCTCTATTGGAAGCAACAGCATTTTTGGCGTCTCGCAACCGAGCACGTCTAGGGCAATTGAAGTTGTAACCAACTTAATTAACATGCTTTTAGTACCTGAAGCAATAAAGTTTCCGCGAAATGTTTTAGACACAGCTTCAAGTCAAGGTATGCAATATATGCAATATACATATATACATACATTACGAAAGTTTATAAAGCATCAATCTTTTTTTAGTTTTATACGCAACATAACTTACCTAAAATAATTGGTGTTGTTGATAGTACGCAAATACAAATTGTAGCTCCTCCTGAAATGAGTGTCGTGTCACCAGGACGTTTATATTTAAACCGAAAAGGTTATCACAGTTTAAATGTTCTGGTAATAATAGATTCGAATATGCAAATTATGTACGCGGATGCTCGCTTTCCTGGCTCAGTTAACGACTCCGCCATGTGGTTGATTTCACCGGTAAGGAAATTGTTGAAAGGCCAGTTAACAACTGTGGAGAACTAAAATTCCCATATAATCGGTAATAATATATTTAAAGTCAGTAATGATTTACTAATCCTCGCTACTTCTTGGCGACCCTGACTTCCCGTTGGAACCGTGGTTACTTACACCATTAAGCAACACCGTCAGTGGAACACCGCAGATGTTGTATAATTCACTATTCCTACGTGCAAGAAACTCTATCGAAAGGGATTTCGGTATAATAAAGAATCGTTTTAGATTTTTATCTAAGCACAGGGTGCTGCATTACGCACCTAAAAAGGCAGCCAGAATTGTGTATAGCATTTTCGTAATACACAATATGTACCGCATGGGACCGGAGCATTTTTTAGAAGACGAAAAAATAAGCAAGCCCTTGCTCATGACGAGATAACGCGAAATGAGTGGCACAGCGCTGGCGTTAGAGTCAGAGATCGCTATATTGAAAGTTTGATTTAACGTTGACTAACTTTCCTTTTTCTCCTGGTCCTCACAAAGTACTGAATTCTACGATTTCCCTCTCGTTTATCACTCATTTTGTGCAAACTAAATGCTTCTATTAATTATATTATGTTATTAATTATGGCAACAATTATGCACAATATAATATAAATAAACGGAAATCTCCCCAAAGTTATTTTCTTCAAAATTATAAAAATGTAAAACCATAAATAAAAACAAAAAAATTGAATTTTTAAAATATTTGTTTTTTTATATTTATATTGTGAGGGTGAAAGTCGGTCCACCTCGTTTTCACCCCACCAACAATGACCACGCACTCGCATACTCGCATCTTTAATTTATAAATTTATTTAAATTTAACTTTGTAATTTAAAAAAATTAATTTAAAATAAGAATGTAATAGAGTTAAGATAATGAAGTATTAGGGGGTTATATCGTACACTCTGACAGAACAGTAGTTCTTGTGTCTGCTTTGCTGATTTCTGAATTTGTAATAGATTTAAAGTAAACAACATTTTATTTGCTGGTAAACAACAACAAATTTGGAAAATAGCAAAGCGGACAAGAACTACTGTCCTGTCAGAGTGTACGATATAGCCCCCTTAGTTTAAGAGCGATCATAATCACCCTGTGGGAATAACAATAGTCAGTATTGGAAAACAGCTGATCTCGAGAGTCTTGAATCACTCTCGCGAGACTCAAACAGGACAGACCATGAGGTTATGAAGACAGTGAAACTATTGAAGGAGTGAGTCAAGCGGCGGCGGTCAAACAGGACAGATCAGTGAACTACGCAGACCTCCGAGTTGACGAAACAGGAAGACAGCAACAGACGGAGAGCGAGCCGGGCCTAGTAGGTCGTCGGTACGTTATAACGACAGAGACAACAACAGACGGAGAGCGAGCCGGGCCTAGTAGGTCGTCGGTACGTTGCAACGATACAACGACAGAGACAGCGACAGACGGAGAGCGAGCCGGGCCTAGTAGGTCGTCGGTACGTTGGAAACGACAGAGACAACAATTAAGCAAGCCCTTGCTCATGACGAGATAACGCGAAATGAGTGGCACAGCGCTGGCGTTAGAGTCAAAGATCGCTATATTGAAAGTTTGATTTAACGTTGACTAACTTTCCTTTTTTTCCTGGTCCTCACAAAGTACTGAATTCTACGATTTCCCTCTCGTTTATCACTCATTTTGTGCAAACTAAATGCACTTTTATTAATTATATTATGTTATTAATTATGGCAACAATTATGCACAATATAATATAAATAAACGGAAATTTCCCCTTAAAGTTATTTTCTTCAAAATTATAACAATGTAAAACCATAAATAAAAACAAAAAAATTGAATTTTTAAAATATTTGTTTTTTTATATTTATATTGTGAGGGTGTAAGTCGGTCCACCTCGTTTTCACCCCACCAACAATGACCACGCACTCGCATACTCGCATCTTTAATTTATAAATTTATTTAAATTTAAATTTGTAATTTAAAAAAATTAATTTAAAATAAGAATGTAATGGAGTTAAGATAATGAAGTATTAGGGGGTTATATCGTACACTCTGACAGGACAGTAGTTCTTGTGTCTGCTTTGCTGATTTCTGAATTTGTAATAGATTTAAAGTAAACAACATTTTATTTGCTGGTAAACAACAACAAATTTGGAATATAGCAAAGCAGACAAGAACTACTGTCGTGTCAGAGTGTACGATATAGCCCCCTTAGTTTAAGAGCGATCATAATCACCCTGTGGAAATAACAATAGTCAGTATTGGAAAACAGCTGATCTCGAGAGTCTCGAATCACTCTCGCGAGACTCAAACAGGACAGACCATGAGGTTATGAAGACAGTGAAACGACTGAAGGAGTGAGTCAAGCGGCGGCGGTCAATCAGGACAGATCGGTGAACTACGCAGACCTCCGAGTTGACAAAACAGGAAGACAGCAACAGACGGAGAGCGAGCCGGGCCTAGTAGGTCGTCGGTACGTTATAACGACAGAGACAACAACAGACGGAGAGCGAGCCGGGCCTAGTAGGTCGTCGGTACGTTGCAACGATATAACGACAGAGACAGCGACAGACGGAGAGCGAGCCGGGCCTAGTAGGTCGTCGGTGCGTTATAATGACAGAGACAACAACAGACGGAGAGCGAGCCGGGCCTAGTAGGTCGTCGGTACGTTGGAAAAGACAGAGACAACAACAGAGAACGAACGGACATTTTGTTTTTCGGCCGGAAGTGGACATTTTGTTTTATTACATATAATTAAATATCTCTTTTCAAAAGAAAGCCGGCAGAAATCAGCACGATAGTGACTTAGCTCTAACTAGTTTAAGAATAGGGAAGAAATTTAATAAAGTGAATAATAGAAAAGAAAATAAACAGTGCTTTTGGTTTTCTTTTCCCCGGTCCTCTGCGAATCAACAAATTTTCTGTCACGAACCCTGGACATCCGGCCAGCATACCCGGAGCCGAGAACAGTTCGTCACAGTGGCGCCCGAGCAGGGACTCAACAGCAGAGAAAGAGACAAAGTGCAGTGAAAAATACACAATAAGTCGTAATAAAATAAATAGTAATAAAATATAATTTTGGAAAGATAGAACTGAAATAAAAGCGAAAGTAAATAAACTTAATAAAGAAAAAGTGACTAATGTGAAGATTTCATAATCGCAATATTGCCAGGCAATATGAGACTTGAAATTGTCAGGCAATTAAAGACCCAAGTATTTCAAAAGAAAGTCTTCAGAATTGTCTCAAAATTGTCTGGATTGTCCTGAATACGTCAAAAACGTCGTGTACTGCTGACTACACCATTTCCAATTGTAAATGAGAAATCGTCAAATGTAATTGAGAATAGAACAATTGAAATTGAGATTGTCTAATTGTAATTGAGGATAGAACAATTGAAATTGAGATTTTCTAATTGTAATTGAGAATAGAACAAATGAAATTGAGATTGTTTAATTGCAATTGAGAATAGAACAATTGAAATTGAGATTTTCTAATTGTAATTGAGAATAGAACAAATCAAATTGAGATTGTCTAATTGTAATTGAGAATACACCATTTCCAATTGTAAATGAGAATTCGTCAAATGTAATTGAGAATAGAACAATTGAAATTGAGATTGTCTATTTGTAATTGAGAATAGAACAATTGAAATTGAGATTTTCTAATTGTAATTGAGAATAGAACAAATGAAATTGATAATAGAACAAATGAATTTGAGAAAACAATTTTTATTTTATTTCAAAGAAGTAAATCCCTTAGCTTAAATTTTGTAAGGAACATGCAAGAAGAAATACCCATAAAAAGCAATGTATTCACTCCCTTGCACTGCTGGCTCTACATGGACCCTCTTTGTCGGTCCATTTTAATTACACCCTTTGTGCCAATAGCACCGATTAGGTGGACGTTCGGGCCACGGGATGAAGGCTGATCGTTGACCAACCTTCCGGGTCCTTGACCTGTCCTGGTCGTTGTATTTTTTATAACGATTTCTTTCGATGCTTTGCTAATTCTAAGAAATTTTTTTGGGTATTTCTTCTTGCATGTTCCTTACAAAATCTAAGCTAAAGGCCATCTAAACGTCGTTGCCAGAATCCACAGCTCCTTTTCTGTTGGAATTGTGGACTTCGAGGAGTGCGCACAATACAGTGCTGTAAGAAGCCGGGAAACGTTATGGAACGGTCCGAACTGACGATAGGCCATCTCCCCACGAATCCATCCTCCAATACCTTACAAGACGAATCCAACCGCATTCGTGCTCACAGTCAGCTAAACGGCATACCTGCTGCAGCCACCATCGACACTGGAGCTTCCGCGAATTTTATGAGTAGGGCGTTCGTAGAAAAACTTGGGAACCAATGTAATTATGTGCCCATGGAAGCAGACGTAACCATGGCAGATGGCTCAGTACAATTACTGCACCAAGCCGTAACAACAGAATTAACATTGGGAAAATTTGATCCATTGTGATACCACGCGGATCTTATTGCCCCTGTTTAATTAAACCATAAGGAGCTATTTATATAGCGGATGAGTTTCCCTATGTCAAGAGGTGCTACATCACAGAGATCATTATAGAAGAATGCCCCCATGCAGGTATATCTTCTGTTGGCTAGCGCTGGGCAACTGCACAGCAGATGCGGGATGGTCTCCTCCTCCTCCTCATCCCTGCAGCTTCTGCAAAAATCATTTGAAAATAGCCCCAGACGTTTTGCATGGGCTCCAATGAGGAAATGCCCAGTTACAACTCCTATCACTCGCCGAATATTCTCTCTACTTAAGGAAAGGAGACTCTTAGAATTTTTTAGATGATAGAGAGGCCAGACAATGCTACAGGTCAACCTGTCCTCCCATTTTTTATTTGCATGACTTATAGCATCTTCCATAAGAATGTGCTTACCGGTAGCCAGTGGCATACCCACCTCCGCCTTCTCAGGTGTAATACCCATTTCAGTCCCCAGGCGAGCCAGCTCATCCGCACGGCAGTTCCCTGGAATATCTCTGTGACCTGGTACCCAGCACATATTTATTGAGAGCTCTTCTGCCATCTCGTTAAGAGATTGGTGACAGCTTCCAACCACCATGGATGTAGTGAAGGTTGATTCCAGGGACCTTATCGCTGCCTGACTGTCGGTAAAAATATATGTAGATATCGGTGTCAAATATCTTATTTTCCATCAGCCATGACAGTGCTTCACGGATTGCTACTACCTCCGCCTGAAACACACTACAGTAGTCGGGAAGACGAAATTTTCCTGCTATACCACAGAAACTGGAGAAAACCCCTCCACCTACTCTTCCGTCCAGCTTTGAGCCATAGGTATACAAATGTATACCGCTCCTGTGCAGCAATGACCCACCCTCCCAGTCTCTTCTGTCCGGTATTTGCGTACCAAACTTTTGAGCCGGGAGCATGGTCGGAGCAATGTAGTCCAGGTTTTCAAAAGAGGATGCTAATCCTTCCACTATTTTCTGGTGTCCGACTTTGGTGTCGGTGCACTTACATACGGCATTGAGCCTCATGACTGAGCATTTAGCCAATAACCTTCCCATTATATCTATTGGAAGAAGGTGCATTAGTACTTCAAGGGCTGCAGTCGGTGTGGACCTCAATGCTCCCCCAACACATAAACAGGCAGACTTCAGAACTTTCTCCAAAAGTTTGCAGTTTGTTGCCTTTTTTAGGGAGGGCCACCAGATAACCACCCCATATAGCAGTATAGGCCGAACTACTGCCACGTACAGCCAGTACGCAATCTTTGGGGACAAGCCCGACTTCTTACCTATGGCTTTCCTACAGGAGTAAAGAGCCACCGTGGCTTTCCTCACCCTTTCCAAAATATTTTGTTTCCAGCTCAGTTTCCTATCTAGGATCAGACCGAGAAATTTTGCTTTCTCCTGAAAATTGAGCCTAACTTCTCCCATTCGCACGGGTTCTATTTGAGGAATTTTATGCTTCCTTGTAAATAGGACAAGCTCTGCTTTCTGGGGGTTAACCCCCAGGCCCCTACGATTTGCCTATCTTATTATTGCGTTTAGAGCAGCCTGTATTAGGTCCCTGATCACACTTAGATATTTGCCCGAAGCCATTACCGCAAGGTCATCGGCGTATGCAATGACTTTCAGACCCAATCCTTCCAGAATTTTTAGTAATACGTCTACCACAATATTCCATAGAAGAGGTGAGAGGACACCTCCTTGCGGGGTTCCCCTCCCCACCATCCTCTTAATTCGAGCGTTCCCCAGCCGCGCCTCAATGGTCCTGCCTTCTAGCATCTGACTAATGAAGGACGCTAGCCGTTCCTCGACATTCAAAGATCTTAGAGCACTTAAGATCGCATTAGCCTCCACATTGTTGAAAGCTCCCTCGATATCTATGAAGGCCACTAGGGAAAATTCCCGCCAACCTAATGATTTCTCAATGGTGCCTACCAAAGAGTGTAGTGCAGTCCCCACAGACCTGCCTTTGCGATACGCATGTTGGGAGGAGGATAATTTTGAGAGATACTTCCCTCTTATATGCAGTTCGATGATCCTTTCCAGTGTTTTCAGTAGGAAGGATAAAAGAGTAAAAGAGTCTTTCTTATAGCTGCTTAGTACATCTCTGTAGCTGTCCCAGAGCTGGGACTGATTTCCGGCTTTAGCTTGATTAAAAAGACGCCTGCATCTCTTCCGTAGACCCAAAAGGCTAGAATTCCACCAAGGTGGTTTCCGTTTGCCTCTGGGATTTATAAGAGGACATGCTTTTTCAAATGCCTTATTAAGGGCATTAGAGAAGAGTCCGACCTTCTTATCTAATTCAGTATAATTTGTTATTATTCCCGGACCGACAGACAGCAAAGCCTCAACCTCAGCCCTATACTTAGACCAATCTGTTCTCCTGATATTTCTAAAGGACTGAATTTGGTCAACAGGGAGCCCACCAAGGGCAAAAACAATGTACCTATGGTCAGACAAGGAATGTTCGTTCGAGACCCTCCAATTGCTGATATGAGAACCAATGCCCTGACAAACAATTGTAAGGTCCAGAACTTCCCTTCTATTCCTAGTAATGAAGGTTGGTTCACTCCCTATATTACATATATGTAGATTTTCGCTTAAAATGAAATCAAAGAGCGACTCACCTCTCTCGTTTGTGTTGGAGCTGCCCCAGATGGTATGGTGTGCATTTGCATCGCATGCAATGACCAGTCCCGCCTCACAGCGCTGTGCCGCCTCCACCAGAGCTCTAGTGACGGCTGACGGAGGATCCACCTGCTCGGATGCCATATAGATAGAGGCCAGCCAGTATAGCCTGTCTCTGACCTCCACCGCTACAGTGGTGACATCGCCTACACTGAAATTATTAAGAAGAAAACCATTATATTTACTCTTCAATAGAATACAGGTCCTGGGCCTACCTTCACCCCTCCTGTAGTAAAGTGTGTATCCTGGAGCCCATAGTCCACACACCTGGCCTTCAATGACCCAAGGTTCTTGGATTAGAGCGACGTCATCTTCATCCCTGGAAAGACGAAGAATAAGAGCAGCCGACGCTGCTTTGCAGTGGTGAAGGTTAATCTGGATCAGCCGCAGATCCACGGCGCCCTTTGACTACCTCCACCACAGTATCCTCCAGCTCTGAACCGGAAGCGAGCAGATATTCCTCATTTAGGGAGGTTCGAGAGAGCCTCTTCGTAATGTCACCTTCCGACCCAACGTCGGAATCCCCGGTTTCCACCACGAGAGGCTTCTCTCGAGCAAGAGAGGAAGCGGATTCGGCCGGACTCTCTGAAGCAGGTTCCGTCTTGGCAACATCCCCTGCACCAGCATCCTTTTTGGCCTTCTTCTGGTCTTTCTTGTAGACCTTCAAGGTCACCGATGTAAAGCCATAGCCCACTACCCAGTCTGCCTTCTCTAGAGGCTCCAGAGACTCCTTGTTGATAACCAAGGCCACCGACCTGAAGTCCCCTTTCGCTCAATTTGAATTCCCCAATTCGCTCAATTGGAACCCATGCTCTGGCACGGGGCCAACATGGGATCTCATCCCGAGGAATGGCTTCGAGTTGTGCACCCGGCCAAACCTTAGGATGGTCTGATCGCCAGTTTATAAAGACCATTGGATCTTTGATCCCCACAGGCGATCAGCTTAGCCCGGCCCTGATGCCAACCAGCATCCCTAAATACGGGTACAGGGCCTGGGAACTCCCTCATCATGGGAAGGAAGCTTGAAGCCAATTTGACTTCAACCTTTCTCCAATGCTCGACAGATATTGTGCCGTCAGGGTCAGCGCGATCGACCACTGCCAGCACTAACTGGTCCTTCAGAATTTCACTGAAGGATTGGTGCTTGTCTGCCGCACCAAGCACCTTGGCTTTTTTCCCGACCGGCGGAAGCATCTCGTCAGCCGATCTCTGTCTTTTGGACGGAGGATCGACTTTCGAAAACTCCACCGGACCGAGAATGTCCGCCACCCAGTTTAAAGACTGTCTGTCCTTTTCAGTCAGATCCTTTCCCGGGATCTTCCGTAATCTGTCCCTCATAGATTACGAATCGCAGGATCACCACAGACGCCAAGCCTGGGGAAACTATGAAAGTCGCCGAATTTCTAGAAACAGAGTTACAACAGGTTTGTAACAGGAAAGAAAAACACAATGTGGTAGCTGACGCGCTGTCACGACAGCCGAGGAAAGCGTTGCAGCGAGTAGTAGTAAACACTGCTCCTCCAGAAGAATGTGCATCGTTCCAGAAGAAGTGCAGAGAGGTCGAACAAAATCCCAGCAAGTATTCAGACTACGCATTCATAGATGGGCAACTATACCGACACTTTCCACGAAATCCAAACCACGAAGACTGTACTCCCTGGAAACTCTGTTTACCAACGCCTTTACGTGAACAAGTTCTAAAACAAAACCATGACGCTCCCAGCGCCGGTCACCTGGGGATCCGCAAAACTATACATCGTATCACTAACCGGTATTACTGGCCGGGTATGTTCCGCGACATAAGTCGCTATGTGCGGGCTTGCGACTTGTTTTAACGATATAAAACAAATCTAACACAGGCTGCAAAAGACCAAGCTAGACACTATAACTTACGACGGCGCCATTGGGTACCACACATTGGGCAACAGGTTCTAGTCAAGCAACATCTGGCCTCAAAAGCAGTAGACGACTTTAACGCGAAACTAGCACCAAAGTACTGCGGGCCGTACACGGTTATTGGGTTTACTTCATCCGTAATCGTCCGACTGCGACAAAAGGCGAGCACAAAAGACCGCGTAGCCCACATCAGTGAATTGAAAACCTTTCACACAACTAACAACTCAAACCAGACAGAAGTGTTAGCCAAACCATTGACGAACCTTTCTCTTCTAGGCACCATGAGCGATCAATCCAAGCCATCCCAAGAGGCAAGATTCCAGCGATCCATTGCAAAATTCCGGCAACGGCCGACAGCTAAGCTTTTTGATCTGCCGCAGCGGCAATGTGAAGGTCACCGAGCTCCCGGCGGCCCAGTAAGGGGAAAGTGTGAGGGTGAAAGTCGGTCCACCTCGTTTTCACCCCACCAACAATGACCACGCACTCGCATACTCGCATCTTTAATTTATAAATTTATTTAAATTTTAATTTGTAATTTATAAAAATGAATTTAAAATAAGAATGTAATAGAGTTAAGATAATGAAGTATTAGTTTAAGAGCGATCATGATCACCCTGTGGGAATAACAATAGTATTGGAAAACAGCTGATCTCGAGAGTCTCGAAACACTCTCGCGAGACTCAAACAGGACAGACCATGAGGTTATGAAGACAGTGAAACGATTGAAGGAGTGAGTCAAGCGGCGGCGGTCAAACAGGACAGATCGGTGAACTACGCAGACCTCCGAGTTGACGAAACAGGAAGACAGCAACAGACGGAGAGCGATTTGGGCCTAGTAGGTCGTCGGTACGTTATAACGACAGAGACAACAACAGACGGAGAGCGAGCCGGGCCTAGTAGGTCGTCGGTACGTTGCAACGATACAACGACAGAGACAGCGACAGACGGAGAGCGAGCCGGGCCTAGTAGGTCGTCGGTACGTTATAACGACAGAGACAACAACAGACGGAGAGCGAGCCAATCCTAGTAGGTCGTCGGTACGTTATAACGACAGAGACAACAACAGACGGAGAGCGAGCCGGGCCTAGTAGGTCGTCGGTACGTTGGAAACGACAGAGACAACAGACGGAGAACGACCCGGGCCTAGTAGGTCGTCGGTACGTTGCACAAGACAACAACAACAACAGAGAACGAACGGACATTTTGTTTTTCGGACGGAAGTGGACATTTTGTATTATTACATACAATTGAATATCTCTAATAAAAAGAGAGCCGGCAGAAATCAGCACGATAGTGACTTAGCTCTAACTAATTTAAGAATAGGGAAGAAATTTAATAGAGTGAATAATAGAAAAGAAAAGAAACAGTGTTTTTGGTTTTCTTTTCCCCGGTCCTCTGCGAATCAACAAATTTTCTGTCACGAACCCTGGACATCCGGCGAGCATACCCGGAGCCGAGAACAGTTCGTCACAATATTAATGTGAGTATTGATGGATTTTTTATTTAAATTCTCTTATTTAAATAAGAGAAAAATACATTGCTCGTATTTGGAGGCCAATAATGGCAACGAAAAAACCTTCGGACGATAGTGTCTAAAAGCAATGGCAATTTCAGGCGCGAACATTTATTTACAGGCGCAATCCCTTATAGCAGCCGCAGTTTCTTTTTGGGCATTAACCAACTCATTCAAGGACACAATGATTTCGTCAAGTCTGGCATTTGTGGCGTCAGACTGGCTTTGTCTGTTTGCCTCGGTCCACTGTACTACTGCATTTAAGTCATCAGCTGCAATTAAAATAAAACATATTAATTAAACGAAACTATAAAGTTTAGGTAATTATGCACAAATATACTTTTTATTTGTTTTCTTCGTTCACAGGCGTTTGTCGTTTGGCCAACCGAAGAAGCCACAACGATTTCGGGCATAGTCGTTTCAGGAGATTTGGCGTATTCCATCTGCATGTCCACATCTTCGCAGCAGCCCACAGCTGAAACGCCTGGATGGCCGTCTACCACAATTGAGCCCCAACATGCCATCGCCCTATTCTCTAGCTTTCCCAAATCAGAGGAATGTGGGGGACCGCCACCAGTTTTTGATCGGACTGCTTTAGCGAGTCGCATTTTGTGGGTGACGGTAATGTGTAATGGTAAGAAAGATTTACCGATTTCCATTTCTGAAGTGTGTGCATTAAGCTGCAGCTACACAAAGCTTGCCCCATTGCTTTTGGACACTATCGTCCGAAGGTTTTTTTGATGCCATTATAGGCTTTGCCTCCAAATATAAGCAATATATTTCCTTTTGCTCATTTGAGACCTTTTTCTGGCGTTTCCCTAAAAAAAGTGAGTGGCTTTTAATTTGTTCATATTTATATTTTATAAATTAAAAAACTTACTTTTCTCAGCTTCAATTTTTTTGAAATATGAAAAGAAAATTTTTTTGAAATATTTGAAAATAATTTTTTGGCATCTGTCTTTTTAAAAGTATTGTTGTGTTGCTGTCGTGCCATTGGAAACGCACTTCCCACCGCACACCAACTAGCTATTCATCAGGGCGAGGTCCTAACCCTTGTGGGAATAAACGCGCAGCCACAACAATAACTTCCGGAAACGGAAATGAATTTCCGGAAGTGAGTAATAACTTACCCCGCATCGGCCGCCCCACCGCCTATCGTCACTTCCCTCATCCCAGATCCCCCCGTAAAATTGAAAACTTAGCAGGCCATTTTTTCAAAAATAATTTTAATGTAACCAAAAACTGAAGTAATATATATATATAAACTATGTATTAACAGGATCTTTCAAATACGAACGAAAGACGGATCCTCCAAAGGTCGTGCCCTTTCTAGCAAAATTGTTTTAACGGTGAACAGATTTACGAAAAATAGGTCCTAAAGAGCTCTTTGGGATGGATGACCTAGCAATGTCACAACTTCAGAAATAACCGTGGTTCACTGATAATGGCTTGACCACTGGGTTACAACTGTTCTAAATACAATGATAGGAATTTCATTAAGAAAAGCAATTACAATATATAAACATAGGCGGACACAGGCCAATATATCTACGTACATAGCTTGTAATATTAACAGCTCGATGTGGGTTAAATATAATAAAACAATGCAATTTAAAAGGAAACGCCACAATTCATAAACAAATTTCATAAAACGCTGACAGCTTCTGGTCCGCAATTCTCCACGGCCAGGACGACACTTCGCCGTTTTGTAGCAAGAGACAAAATGCAGATACTTGTCTATGAACCCTCAATAAGGTTGCCTGCCGCTGGCATTGTTTTGTACCAGGCATTGAACAAAACCTTTTAACGGCCAAACCGAGATTTTCGCTCTCTCTGTCTCAAGTGCGAACAATGCCCCCGCTCTGACCGAATTCACCACACCTCACACAAATAGCAACAATGTGTACTTATCTTGGCATGCTGATGGTGAAGTTTTGCTGAAGGTGACCAGTCGGGATCCGACATCGGATATGGATTAACACTCCGGAACAGGTTTGATTCCGAATCTTACAGGCTTGTTTCCAAATTTTACAGGCTTGACCCCGGATTTTGCAGGATTGATTCCAAATTTTGCAGGCTTGATTCCGGATTTTACAGGCTTGATCCCGGATTTTGCAGGATTGATTCCATTTTACATTCCATTTTACAGGCTTGATCCCGGATTTACGCTCACGCTCTTTTTATGCATTCCTTTTAACTTTATCTTTAAGGAGCTTTTATCGCGAATTTTAATTACGATATTATCAAGCTTTAAAAATGCATTCAAACTCTATTTGTAATGAAGGCAAAATCAGAAAAAGGAAAATCAGCCAGCCGGCACCAAATCTCGACTTGCTCGTACCAAACCAGAAGACAAAAAGCCTCGTTTTAATTTCCCTTCCTAACATGAAAGTCATAATCCAATTCCGCCGTTTTCACCTTGACCTTGGAGCTCACAACCGCAAACTCAATTTTATGAAATTTAATACCTAAAATTTCGGCATATTTCCAGCCAAAAACTCGTTTCGCTCTTTTTCTTCTGTAAACTTTAAATTTCTAAAAAATCTAATAAATAATCATTCTATCATTGCAAAACAGATCAAAAAATCATGGTTGCCATTGTAGGGCTCAATAATTGGCTGCGTCTTCTTTTTTTATATACATATATTTTATTAATTAAGATTTCATTTAAATGTGTCGTTCATAAAAGTAGGAATTCGAATAATGATATTTTTATACACAATTGAT
Organism: Conops quadrifasciatus; assembly: GCA_949752815.1. Classification (NCBI taxonomy): domain Eukaryota; kingdom Metazoa; phylum Arthropoda; class Insecta; order Diptera; family Conopidae; genus Conops; species Conops quadrifasciatus. The sequence goes on from OX457081.1 coordinate 8,151,441, forward strand.
ATTTCATTTGATTTTAAAAAACAAAATTTCTTATATACAAAATTTATTAAAAGTAAAGTAAAGTCTATATAAGGTAGAAGGGAATAAATAGCAATGCCCTACAATACTCCCCCTCCAGGAGAATCTAAGTTAAATAAGTTAAATGTTACTTGTCGTTTCTTTGTGACTATATGGTTTGTCGTGTCTTGTGATTGTCTTGTTTCTATTGTTGCTGGTTTTATTCTGTCAATCGCAACGTTTTTTGTCTCATTATTAATTTTAAGTTTAAAATATTTTTCGTCTTTTCCTAAAATTTCGTATGGTCCTTCGTACGGTTGTTGTAGTGTGCGTTTATTTATTGTTCTTACTAGAGCGAATTTACAAGTTTTCAAGTCTTTGGGGATGTATATGCCTGTCTTGAGGTCGTTATGGTGGCTCATATTTGAATTTACGTTTTTAAAATGTTCACGTAAATCGTTTAACACGTCTGTAGGGGAATGAATTTGATTTGATGGAACTACCAATTCTCCAGGTAATCTCAAGTTTTGTCCAAAAACCATTTCTGCCGGAGTAGCTGAGACGTCTTCTTTATACATCGATCGTAAGCCAAGTAGAGTTATTGGTAGTTCATCGTACCACTTAACCCCTCCGTTCCTAGCCATCAGTGTAGCCTTAAGTTGCCTATGGAATCGTTCTACAATTCCATTTGCTTGTGGGTGATAAGCAGATGTTGTTATTTTATGACTACCGATTAGTTTTGTTAATTCCGAAAACAATTTTGACGTAAATTGTGTACCTTGGTCTGTCGTTATTTTCAACGGTACTCCAAATCGCGATATATACTTTTTAATGAAAATTTTGGAAACAGTAGTTGCCGAAATATCTTTTATCGCAAAAGCTTCTAGCCAACGTGTGAATCTGTCGATTAGTGTTAAAATGTAACGGTATCCACCGGACGCTGGTAGTGGACCGACAATATCTATATAAATGTGCTCGAATCTTCCTTTGGGTATAGGGATTTTGGTCGGGGGTGTCTTTGTGTGTCTGTAAATTTTCGATTTCTGACAATGTATGCATTCTGTTGACCAAGTGTTTATTTGTTTACTCATGTTAGGCCAATAATATCGTGTTGTTATAAGTCGACGTGTGGCTTTGGTACCAGGATGTGCAATGTTGTGTAATATTTCGAATACTATTTTACGTAATGTGTTTGGTATAAAAGGCCTAGTGTTTTCTCCCGTCGTTTCGCACCAAATTTCAAGGTTTAGAACAGGAATTTTCGTTAACTTGAGGTTATTTGTTATATTTTGTTCCGTAGTAAATTTCTTTAATTCTTCGTCTTGTTGCTGTTCATTTTGTAAAGTTTTCAAATTAATTTCTGTGGTTTTGAATGCTTCAATTTCAAATGCTCTGGATAGTGTATCAGCTACTATATTAGATTGTCCTTTTATATATTGAATATCATTCGTAAATTGTGAAATGAATTCCAAATGTCTAGTTTGTCTAGGACTTCGTTCAGTTTTAGAATTTAAAGCGAATGTTAAAGGTTTATGGTCAGTATACACCGTAAATTGCCTTCCTTCTACTAGGTATCGAAAATGTTTTATATTAAGATACATCGCTAGTAACTCGCGATCGAATGTACTATACTTTCTTTCGGAGGGAGATAGTTTCTTAGAAAAGAACGCTAAAGGTTCCGTTTTATTTTTAAATTGTTGTTGCACTACACCTCCGACTGCTGTATTTGATGCATCAACTGTTATGGATAGTTTTGCTTTGTTGTTAAAATGGTTTAACAATATCGTCGAAGCAAATTTATCCTTGATACGTTTGAATGCTTCGTCTGCTGTGTCGTTCCAAAGTAAGGTCTTGTCTCGTCTTTTCGTGGTTTGATTTATCATTTCATGAATACAGTTCGTTGATTCTGCTAATTTAGATATGTATCGGTGGTAATAATTAACCATACCAATGAATTTTTGCGCTTGCTTAAGTGTTTTGGGTCGCTCAAAATCACGGATAGCAGTTATTCTTTCTTCGGTTGGTTTAATACCTGCCCTTGAAATGTTATGTCCTAAAAAATTGATGTTTGTGGCACCGAAAATACATTTACTCGGCTTTATATTTAAGCCATAATCAGCAAGTCTTTTAAACAATATATGGAGGTCTTCCATGTGTTGTTTTTCATTTTCGCTCGCGATAAGAAGGTAGTCGATATAGACGAAAACGAAATCTAAGTCGTTAACTACTTCGTGGATAAACCGTTGAAAAGTCTGTGCGGCATTTCTCAGGCCGAACGGCATTCGGGTGAATTCGAACATGCCGAATGGTGTCGTAATGGCAGTTTTGTAAATATCTTCCTCTGCCATTGGAATTTGATGATAGGCCCTAACTAAGTCGAGTTTCAAAAATATTTCTGTGCCTTTAATATTCATATTAAAGTCGTGAAGGTGTGGTAATGGATAACGGTCTGGTACTGTCACTGCGTTTAGTCTCCTATAGTCACCGCAAGGACGCCAGTCATTAGGATCCTTTTTAGGTACTAAATGGAGCGGGGATGCTACTGGTGAATTCGAGGGTCTACAAATACCTGCTTTAACTAAAAATTCGAATTCTTTTTTAGCGGTTTTATGTTTAATTGGGTCTAAGCGCCTTGGCTTAGAAAATGGGAGTGTACTTTCGGTTACTAATTTATGTATTGTTGAATGTTTAACTGGTTTCATGTAATCTGGTTCTGAAATTAGTGTAGGAAATTCTCTAAATAGTTTTGTGTAATTGTTTAGTTTTGTAACTTCAAGAACAAAGACCAAGCAACAAACTAAAACCTACCGTTGTCGCGGCGACACACAACGGAGGTTTAGACATTTCGACTCGTCGCCTATTTATTTACGACAGAGAAAATAATTTAAAATTTTTAATAGACAGCGGAGCAGAAATTTCGGTTCTACCCGCTTCAAAATTTTCAAATACAAAACGTTCCAACGACATAATTTTGACTGCAGCTAAATTTAATGGCTTTATCACCAAACTTGTAGTGATATCTACATACCCAATTTGTATTATTTCGCGGGTTCGACCGTCGAGATGAGCTTCGGAAATGGTTTCGAGAACGTGATCGTTGTCTCGGTTGTCTTTGATTGAGTTGTTTTTTAATTGAACTCATTTCCATTGACAACTTTTGAAAATTTTCGCACATGAGAGTTGTGGTTTTTACTAAATTTGTTAATATAGTGCTCTCGTTTTGTGTCTTTGTAAAATTTTCGACTGTCGAAATTTCGCTTTTACTCATGACTTCCCAAATATTGTCTGCTAATTTTGTTAACTCGTTGATGTCGCTAGTGTTTGTACTAGTTAAAATTATGTTCAGATTCCTTGGTAGCTTTTTTAACCAAAGTTTCTGTAACACATTTTGACTGATACTAGGACCGGAGAGTAGTACCAATGATCTATAAAATTCCGAGGGTTTACGATCACCCATTTCGGAATCTGATAGTATTTTATCTAATTTTGCATTTTCGCTCAAAGTGTGTCTTTCTATTAAGACTTTCTTTAAAGCGTCGTATTTATTTAGTTGCGGAGGGTTTTGGATGAAATCTAAAATCGTCATAATGACCTCTTGTGGAAGAGCAGTCACTGTATGTTCATATTTTGTTTTGTCTTGGGTAATACATTTTGTAGAAAATTGGATTTCTGCATGTATGAACCAAGCTTCTGGACAACTTGTCCAAAACTGGGGAAGTTTTATACTCGTCGCGCAAATTTCGTTAGAGTTTTGGATCGAATTAATAACGAAAGATTCGTTGGGATTGTTTGTCATGTTGTCTATGGGAAGGTCGATTAATGAACTGTCGTTATTGTGTGGTGGAGAACGAAACATAATTGAGTGTACTTGGGGAGGGAGTTTACAAAATTTTCGATATATGATATTTTTGGAAACTTCAGGAGTAATGACTGAACAACAACTTTTAGATAAGATTCGATTCGGTGAATTCGATGGTAACAAATTATTATTATTAACTCGTTAATAACTCAGTAAATATGTATATGACATATAATTTCAATATATATAATAGTTTCAATTAATAATAATTTTATTAATTAATTAAGTTAGTTAGATAATTTAATGTATTAAAGCGATGATCATGGGGTAACATTAAGATTAATTAGAAATTATTATTAAAATTAAGATTAAGGTAAGTTAAGGTTAAGGTAAGTTATGTATTATTTTAGGAATATTAAATAGGTAATTGGTATTATATATTATAATTTTAGGAATATTAAATAGGTAATAGGTATTATATTTTATAATTTTAGGAATATATTCTAATTATATAGATGAAAAGGTACCTTACGTCTTTGTTCACGTGTTAGTACTTGTTGTTGTTGTTGTTCGCTCGATGTCTAAGCTTATCGTTTTGACATGGTATTGGACGATGTTGAGATTGATGGATCTGATGAGGATGATGTTGACGGTGATGATAGATGAAGTCGTGACTGTTCCGTTAATGCTTAACGTTAAGTTAATGAAGAACTTGATAATTCTGCCAATTGTACGCTATAAAGTTACTAGCTGAGTCATGTGATATGGCTGATATTCTAGTGGGCCGCACACTGAAACTGCTTCCGGTATTGTAACATAGATGCCGCAGATAGAGTAACCTATACTGCGTCGAGTAGAAACGTCGTTCAGCCTTCTAGAACGCCTACTGGAAAATTTAAAATTTCTAGTATACGCGATTTGGTCTAACGCATCCAGAATCCAACGTGTCCAGAATTCGGTATATTCTTCAGGTCTTTGAATGCAAATTTCTTTTGAAAATTTTCCAGGCTTAAATTATTTTTATTTCATATTTCCAGGTTTAAATTATTATTATTTCGGTTAGGTGACTCGCAGGATCGGTTTGGCAGGATCGCCAGTTGTAGGGCTCAATAATTGGCTGCGTCTTCTTTTTTTATATACATATATTTTATTAATTAAGATTTCATTTAAATGTGTCGTTCATAAAAGTAGGAATTCGAATAATGATATTTTTATACACAATTGATATTTCATTTGATTTTAAAAAACAAAATTTCTTATATACAAAATTTATTAAAAGTAAAGTAAAGTCTATATAAGGTAGAAGGGAATAAATAGCAATGCCCTACACCATTATCGCAAAACTTCGAAATCACACATAGAATTTTCACATTTTTAAAAATTTTTTAAAAGCAGACGTAAAATACTTAAAGCTGGCATCTCTAGTCAATAGTACACGACGTTTTTTGACGTATTTAAGACAATCCAGACAATTTTGAGACAATTCTGGAAATTTTCTTCTGAAATACTTGGGTCGTCAATTGCCTGACAATTTCAAGTCTCATATTGCCTGTCAATATTGCGATTATGAAATCTTCACATTAATAAAAATTTTAGTTAGAACAAGTAAGAGCTTTAACTTTGGCCTGGCCGAAGCTCATATACCCTACACCCGCATCTGGCGAAGTGAGCATAAAAAGTGGGTGGAAGACGCCCCCTTTCATATCACTTACATATAGTAAATTTTAATTTACAAGCTGAGAAATTCAGGTCTCAAGTTGGATGCATTAATATTAACCTAAAAAGTAGGCGTAGGAGTAAATAAATCATTTTCGACATCAGAGAGCTCTAAATAAAACAGAATATTTCGTGATGATGATTCCACTCGTTTTCCTGTAATCGTGGTTTTTGTCAACACGAGAAAGTTAATATTTTCTATAAAAACTAGGCGTGGCACTGGATCATCAAACAGCCTATGATGACAAATACTGTTCGTGCCAAATTTCATGGCGATAGCTCTTGTCGTTCTCCCGTAATCATGATTTCCACAGACAGACAGACAGATGAACGGACATGGCTAAATCGACTCAGGAGGTGATTCTAAGCCAGAATATATATACTTTTCTATACCTGCCACTCCTCCTTTAATGTGTTACAAACCGAAGCACAAAGTGAATATACCCTCACCCCTTGTGGTATAGGGTATAAAAACCGACTGTACCCATTGCTAGTCTTTTTATGATAATACACATGATTATTACCTTCGAAATTATAACTGATTTATTATTTCATAATAAATAAAATTAAGGCAACAAGCACATTTATCACAATTAAATCAACAAACATTTTGTAAAATAGCAGTATACATTTATTAGCATTATGAGGAAATGGAAGATATATTATATATATATGTATATATTATAAGCATAAACAAAACTTTAATTTCTCAAATCTATTTTTTGACGTTTCGAAGAGCACCACCTAAATTGAATTTTGCATGCGTGCATGCGATACATGCTTCATGGCGAAATACGATTTTTTTGCGGGGAAGTACGAGTTTTTTGCGGGGAAGTACGAGTTTTTTGCATTTTTTTGAAGTTGTAGTGAAATTCCAGCAAAAATATGTGTTGAGTGCCGAATTCGAAGTGTCTTTTCTCGTATTCTCTGCTAGAATGCATTAACTTTTACTATTTTTTACTAGAACTCGTTCGATAATAGCCTGAATAAAGTCATTTCTTTGACGATGAGCGATGATAGTTATCAAACAAATAAAAAAAGGAGAACAAGACGTACTGTGTGGCTAAGGCGCTGTTCAGACATGGGACATATATCGCACGAGGGACACGAATTGTTGTTGTTTCCCACCAAAACTACAAAATTTACTGTGGACCACGAATAAATAAATCTGTCCCTTGTGCGACACACGTGTCCCCTGAAATATCGACGGACACGAGTAAGCAGAGCTGTCGTACTAACGAAAAAAATATAATGTCCGTAATCAGGTATGCATTTTAGTAATATTGAGAAGAAAATGTATACAAATTGATATAATTAAATACACAACAGCAACACCAAAGTTTTTGCATATAATTTTTGCAAAAGCAAATTGCAGCTGTTGCTGAGTTGTCCACTGGTTTTTTTTTTTAAAAGAGCTAACATTTAAAGTTGGTATATAATTATATATAGTTTATATAATCTATACTAATGTTATATATTTATATAATAAAATTTATATCAGAATAGGTTCGTTCGATAACGTGCTTGCGAGTACTAGAAAGCACAAACTTTTACTATTTTTTACTAGAAAAATGGTCATGATATCATCGATAATTTCCTCATGATTTCGTGCGCCGTATCGACTTGATTCGGCATCCATTTTTTTTATTACATTTACATAGAGTGCCTAGGGACCCAGAGTTCTTCGGGTTCTTGCTTACGGTGTAAGCGACTAACGGATGAAGCCTATACGCAATCATTTCGCTATCTGCCTACGAAATCTAAAACTTTGCTTCGATTCCACCTTACGCCTTCAGGAAAGTCCGTAAGCAGTAGTTATTTTTCTCGCTTACAGCTATCTTCGTGGCGAAGTTGGACAAAGTCAGTACGCAATCATCATTGATTTTCAAAAGCCTTCTCTACATTTACTAGTAAAAAATATAACTGACGATATTCCATTTGTGAATAGAAACACATTAAATTTTTTTTTACTTTCAAATGTAGTATTTGACATTAATTAATTTTTTACTAGAAACTTGTTCGATAACTGTTGAAGTCATTCTCTCTGTTTACAAAATTTGAAGTTTTGACTATTATTTACCAGAAAAGTAAACGAGCAGAACTAATTTCTGTATTCACTACCAGTGGGGAATATAAAGAGTTTTATAGTTGTCACAACTTAAACATAATACCAGTGATGACTTCGAGTAACAAAAAGAATGACATATATGTATGTCATGAATGATATGTCACAGCTCGCCAGAATGGGACTGTTAATCACAAATAATTATTGATGCTGACAAATTTTACATCCTCTTTTTAATGAACTGAAAACCTAGATTATTAAAAAAATTCAGATAATTAGGTAACTATTAAACATGGTATAATAAAATTAAGTTTACAAAGGTTTATATTGAAGAAGTAATAAAAAGCATTAAATGGTAGCGGAAAGGTATTAAATTATGTATATCAAAAATTATTAAAAAAAATCTTGTTGAAGTGTTCACACATGTGTTCCATTTGGATTTTGGGTCGTAGTGACATGGTTAATTTTATGACAAGATTTTTTAAATACTTTTTGATATAATTTAATACCTTTCTGCTACCATTTAATGCTTTTTATAACTTCTTGAATATAAACGTGTTTAATAGTTACCTAATTATGTAGGTTTTTTAATAATCTGGGTTTTCAGTTAATTAAAAAGAGGCTGTGAAATTTGAATTTTGCATGCGTGCATGCGATACATGCTTCATGGCGAAATAAGATTTTTTTGCGGGGAAGTACGAGTTTTTTGCATTTTTTTGAAGTTGTAGTGAAATTCCAGCAAAAATATGTGTTGAGTGGCGAATTCGAAGTGTCTTTTCTCGTATTCTCTGCTAGAAAGCATTAACTTTTACTATTTTTTACTAGAACTCGTTCGATAATAGCCTGAATAAAGTCATTTCTTTGACGATGAGCGATGATAGTTGTCAAACAAATAAAAAAAGGAGAACAAGACGTACTGTGAGGCTAAGGCGCTGTTCAGACATGGGACATATATCGCACGAGGGACACGAATTGTTGTTGTTTCCCAGCAAAACTACAAAATTAACTGTGGACCACGAATAAATAAATCTGTCCCTTGTGCGACACACGTGTCCCCTGAAATATCGACGGACACGAGTAAGCAGAGCTGTCGTACTAACGAAAAAAATATAATGTCCGTAATCAGGTATGCATTTTAGTAATATTGAGAAGAAAATGTATACAAATTGATATAATTAAATACACAACAGCAACACCAAAGTTTTTGCATATAATTTTTGCAAAAGCAAATTGCAGCTGTTGCTGAGTTGTCCACTGGTTTTTTTTTTTTAAAGAGCTAACATTTAAAGTTGGTATATAATTATATATAGTTTATATAATCTATACTAATGTTATATATTTATATAATAAAATTTATATCAGAATAGGTTCGTTCGATAACGTGCTTGCGAGTACTAGAAAGCACAAACTTTTACTATTTTTTACTAGAAAAATGGTCATGATATCATCGATAATTTCCTCATGATTTCGTGCGCCGTATCGACTTGATTCGGCATCCATTTTTTTTATTACATTTACACATAGAGTGCCTAGGGACCCAGAGTTCTTCGGGTTCTTTCTTACGGTGTAAGCGACTAACGGATGAAGCCTATACGCAATCATTTCGCTATCTGCCTACGAAATCTAAAACTTTGCTTCGATTCCACCTTACGCCTTCAGGAAAGTCCGTAAGCAGTAGTTATTTTTCTCGCTTACAGCTATCTTCGTGGCGAAGTACTTTGTAGTTCATGGACAAAGTCAGTACGCAATCATCATTGATTTTTAAAAGCCTTCTCTACATTTACTAGTAAAAAATATAACTGACGATATTCCATTTGTGAATAGAAACACATTAAATTTTTTTTTACTTTCAAATGTAATATTTGACATTAATTAATTTTTTACTAGAAACTTGTTCGATAACTGTTGAAGTCATTCTCTCTGTTTACAAAATTTGAAGTTTTGACTATTATTTACCAGAAAAGTAAACGAGCAGAACTAATTTCTGTATTCACTACCAGTGGGGAATATAAAGAGTTTTATAGTTGTCACAACTTAAACATAATACCAGTGATGACTTCGAGTAACAAAAAGAATGACATATATGTCATGAATGATATGTCACAGCTCGCCAGAATGGGACTGTTAATCACAAATAATTATTGATGCTGACAAATTTTACATCCTCTTTTTAATGAACTGAAAACCTAGATTATTAAAAAAATTCAGATAATTAGGTAACTATTAAACATGGTATAATAAAATTAAGTTTACAAAGGTTTATATTGAAGAAGTAATAAAAAGCATTAAATGGTAGCGGAAAGGTATTAAATTATATCAAAAAGTATTAAAAAAAATCTTGTCATAAAATCAACCAGTCACTACGACCCACAATCCAAATGGGACACATGTGTGAACACTTTAGGGGACACGAGCGGTGAATAGTTCCAAACTCGGGACATATGTCCCAAGTCTGAAGAGCGCCTCAGTGACAGGAACGATTATTTGTGTGTGAATATCTTGGAACGAAGGCGGCAGTCACTGTCACTGGTAAAAATATTTTTCTATCGCTACAGTGACCAGTGACTTCAGAGTAACAGTGACAAAGTCACCGGTACTGAAATATCGCTCATCTCTAGTAGAGCTGTGCACAAGCCGTTTGAAAACCACTTTCAAAACACACAACGTTTTATCAGTCAAAATTGATAAAACATTTCAGATTTTCACTCATAGCCTTTATTGCTTGTGCTCTGCTGGAAACAAAAACAAAATTGTCAGACGAAAATGACACAACAGTTTTAATGCCAACAATTGCTAAATAGATATAAGAGAGGATACACACACGGAATGCACATACATATTAAATACATACATACGTTCAGCCGTCTCCTAGGCTTTTAGTTAGAAAAAAAGCATTGCGTGCCTCTCCCTTTTTTTCGTTTCTTTTTTTTTTCGTTTTTCTCGAAAATGTGGCAGAACATTTTTCATTGTTTTCAATCGTTGTTCGGGGCCACAATTTGTGGACCATTTACAACAAAAACGAAGTAAGAAAAAGACGATAATTACATGGAAAAATAGATAAGAATGGTTTTTGAGTTTGGGCGGAGGGAAAGAGGGGATGTTTTTTCTTCGTAATTTCTTAATTAGTTTTCAGACGCTTCTGGTGATAACAAAGCACCATCGACGGAGTGGCGAGCGGCGCAAATGCTTGCCTTTCGTTCCTTTCGAGTTCGAGCGGAGGGAAAGAGGGTGAGTTGTTTGCGTTTCTTTCGTTCCTTTGGAGATTAAGCGGAAGGAACTCATGACATATGTCATGAATGATATGTCACAGCTCGCCAGAATGGGACTGTTAATCACAAATAATTATTGATGCTGACAAATTTTACATCCTCTTTTTAATGAACTGAAAACCTAGATTATTAAAAAAATTCAGATAATTAGGTAACTATTAAACATGGTATATATAATAAAATTAAGTTTACAAAGGTTTATATTGAAGAAGTAATAAAAAGCATTAAATGGTAGCGGAAAGGTATTAAATTATATCAAAAAGTATTTAAAAAATCTTGTCATAAAATTAACCATGTCACTACGACCCAAAATCCAACGATGGAGGGGAATTTTATTTTTTTCTCGTTTCCCAAAGAGCTAATGTAATTTTGACACTAGCGACGTCATTTGTAGTCAACGAAATTTGACTGTGTTTAGGCTATTAGGCTATAACTGAGAGAACTTACGCAAGTGAGAACGAAAATCACTTCCCCTTCATACTATTTTTTATTGGTTCTGGTCAGTTCTATTTTTCACAAAATTTCGACTAGTAAAAAATAGAACTGACGATATTCCATTTGTGAATAGAAAAACATTAAGTTTTTTATTTACTTTCAAATGCAAATTTTGACATTATTTTATTTTTTACTAGAAACTTGTTCGATAACTGATGAAGTAAAATTCTCTCTGTTTACAAAATTTGAAGTTTTTACTAGAGATGAGCGATATTTTAGTACCGGTGACTTTGTCACTGTTACTCTGAAGTCACTGGTCACTGTAGCGATAGAAAAATATTTTTACCAGTGACAGTGACTGCCGTCTTCGTTCCAAGATATTCACACACAAATAATCGTTCCTGTCACTGAGGCGCTCTTCAGACTTGGGACATATGTCCCGAGTTTGGAACTATTCACCGCTCGTGTCCCCTAAAGTGTTCACACATGTGTCCCATTTGGATTGTGGGTCGTAGTGACTGGTTGATTTTATGACAAGATTTCTTTTAATACTTTTTGATATAATTTAATACCTTTCCGCTACCATTTAATGCTTTTTATTACTTCTTCAATATAAACCTTTGTAAACTTAATTTTATTATACCATGTTTAATAGTTACCTAATTATCTGAATTTTTTTAATAATCTAGGTTTTCAGTTCATTAAAAAGAGGATTTAAAATTTGTCAGCATCAATAATTATTTGTGATTAACAGTCCCATTCTGGCGAGCTGTGACATATCATTCATGACATATATGTCATTCTTTTTGTTACTCGAAGTCATCACTGGTATTATGTTTAAGTTGTGACAACTATAAAACTCTTTATATTCCCCACTGGTAGTGAATACAGAAATTAGTTCTGCTCGTTTACTTTTCTGGTAAATAATAGTCAAAACTTCAAATTTTGTAAACAGAGAGAATGACTTCAACAGTTATCGAACAAGTTTCTAGTAAAAAATTAATTAATGTCAAATATTACATTTGAAAGTAAAAAAAAATTTAATGTGTTTCTATTCACAAATGGAATATCGTCAGTTATATTTTTTACTAGTAAATGTAGAGAAGGCTTTTAAAAATCAATGATGATTGCGTACTGACTTTGTCCATGAACTACAAAGTACTTCGCCACGAAGATAGCTGTAAGCGAGAAAAATAACTACTGCTTACGGACTTTCCTGAAGGCGTAAGGTGGAATCGAAGCAAAGTTTTAGATTTCGTAGGCAGATAGCGAAATGATTGCGTATAGGCTTCATCCGTTAGTCGCTTACACCGTAAGAAAGAACCCGAAGAACTCTGGGTCCCTAGGCACTCTATGTGTAAATGTAATAAAAAAAATGGATGCCGAATCAAGTCGATACGGCGCACGAAATCATGAGGAAATTATCGATGATATCATGACCATTTTTCTAGTAAAAAATAGTAAAAGTTTGTGCTTTCTAGTACTCGCAAGCACGTTATCGAACGAACCTATTCTGATATAAATTTTATTATATAAATATATAACATTAGTATAGATTATATAAACTATATATAATTATATACCAACTTTAAATGTTAGCTCTTTAAAAAAAAAAAACCAGTGGACAACTCAGCAACAGCTGCAATTTGCTTTTGCAAAAATTATATGCAAAAACTTTGGTGTTGCTGTTGTGTATTTAATTATATCAATTTGTATACATTTTCTTCTCAATATTACTAAAATGCATACCTGATTACGGACATTATATTTTTTTCGTTAGTACGACAGCTCTGCTTACTCGTGTCCGTCGATATTTCAGGGGACACGTGTGTCGCACAAGGGACAGATTTATTTATTCGTGGTCCACAGTTAATTTTGTAGTTTTGCTGGGAAACAACAACAATTCGTGTCCCTCGTGCGATATATGTCCCATGTCTGAACAGCGCCTTAGCCTCACAGTACGTCTTGTTCTCCTTTTTTTATTTGTTTGACAACTATCATCGCTCATCGTCAAAGAAATGACTTTATTCAGGCTATTATCGAACGAGTTCTAGTAAAAAATAGTAAAAGTTAATGCTTTCTAGCAGAGAATACGAGAAAAGACACTTCGAATTCGCCACTCAACACATATTTTTGCTGGAATTTCACTACAACTTCCAAAAAATGCAAAAAACTCGTACTTCCCCGCAAAAAAATCTTATTTCGCCATGAAGCATGTATCGCATGCACGCATGCAAAATTCAAATTTCACAGCCTCTTTTTAATTAACTGAAAACCCAGATTATTAAAAAACCTACATAATTAGGTAACTATTAAACACGTTTATATTCAAGAAGTTATAAAAAGCATTAAATGGTAGCAGAAAGGTATTAAATTATATCAAAAAGTATTTAAAAAATCTTGTCATAAAATTAACCATGTCACTACGACCCAAAATCCAAATGGAACACATGTGTGAACACTTCAGGGGCAGCGCCTAAGGAAATAGAAATCGAGTGACCGCCGGCGATGCTTTCGTCGACGATGGAGGGGAAATTTTATTTTTTTCTCGTTTCCCAAAGAGCTAATGTAATTTTGACACTAGCGACGTCATTTGTAGTCAACGAAATTTGACTGTGTTTAGGCTATTAGACTATAACTGAGAGAACTTACGCAAGTGAGAACGAAAATCACTTCCCCTTCATACTATTTTTTATTGGTTCTGGTCAGTTCTATTTTTTACAAAATTTCGACTAGTAAAAAATAGAACTGACGATATTCCATTTGTGAATAGAAAAACATTAAGTTTTTTATTTACTTTCAAATGCAAATTTTGACATTATTTTATTTTTTACTAGAAACTTGTTCGATAACTGATGAAGTAAAATTCTCTCTGTTTACAAAATTTGAAGTTTTTACTAGAGATGAGCGATATTTCAGTACCGGTGACTTTGTCACTGTTACTCTGAAGTCACTGGTCACTGTAGCGATAGAAAAATATTTTTACCAGTGACAGTGACTGCCGCCTTCGTTCCAAGATATTCACACACAAATAATCGTTCCTGTCACTGAGGCGCTCTTCAGACTTGGGACATATGTCCCGAGTTTGGAACTATTCACCGCTCGTGTCCCCTAAAGTGTTCACACATGTGTCCCATTTGGATTGTGGGTCGTAGTGACTGGTTGATTTTATGACAAAATTTTTTTTAATACTTTTTGATATAATTTAATACCTTTCCGCTACCATTTAATGCTTTTTATTACTTCTTCAATATAAACCTTTGTAAACTTAATTTTATTATACCATGTTTAATAGTTACCTAATTATCTGAATTTTTTTAATAATCTAGGTTTTCAGTTCATTAAAAAGAGGATGTAAAATTTGTCAGCATCAATAATTATTTGTGATTAACAGTCCCATTCTGGCGAGCTGTGACATATCATTCATGACATACATATATGTCATTCTTTTTGTTACTCGAAGTCATCACTGGTATTATGTTTAAGTTGTGACAACTATAAAACTCTTTATATTCCCCACTGGTAGTGAATACAGAAATTAGTTCTGCTCGTTTACTTTTCTGGTAAATAATAGTCAAAACTTCAAATTTTGTAAACAGAGAGAATGACTTCAACAGTTATCGAACAAGTTTCTAGTAAAAAATTAATTTATGTCAAATATTACATTTGAAATTAAAAAAAAATTTAATGTGTTTCTATTCACAAATGGAATATCGTCAGTTATATTTTTTACTAGTAAATGTAGAGAAGGCTTTTGAAAATCAATGATGATTGCGTACTGACTTTGTCCATGAACTACAAAGTACTTCGCCACGAAGATAGCTGTAAGCGAGAAAAATAACTACTGCTTACGGACTTTCCTGAAGGCGTAAGGTGGAATCGAAGCAAAGTTTTAGATTTCGTAGGCAGATAGTGAAATGATTGCGTATAGGCTTCATCCGTTAGTCGCTTACACCGTAAGCAAGAACCCGAAGAACTCTGGGTCCCTAGGCACTCTATGTAAATGTAATAAAAAAAATGGAGGCCGAATCAAGTCGATACGGCGCACGAAATCATGAGGAAATTATCAATGATATCATGACCATTTTTCTAGTAAAAAATAGTAAAAGTTTGTGCTTTCTAGTACTCGCAAGCACGTTATCGAACGAACCTATTCTGATATAAATTTTATTATATAAATATATAACATTAGTATAGATTATATAAACTATATATAATTATATACCAACTTTAAATGTTAGCTCTTTTAAAAAAAAAAAACCAGTGGACAACTCAGCAACAGCTGCAATTTGCTTTTGCAAAAATTATATGCAAAAACTTTGGTGTTGCTGTTGTGTATTTAATTATATCAATTTGTATACATTTTCTTCTCAATATTACTAAAATGCATACCTGATTACGGACATTATATTTTTTTCGTTAGTACGACAGCTCTGCTTACTCGTGTCCGTCGATATTTCAGGGGACACGTGTGTCGCACAAGGGACAGATTTATTTATTCGTGGTCCACAGTTAATTTTGTAGTTTTGCTGGGAAACAACAACAATTCGTGTCCCTCGTGCGATATATGTCCCATGTCTGAACAGCGCCTTAGCCTCACAGTACGTCTTGTTCTCCTTTTTTTATTTGTTTGACAACTATCATCGCTCATCGTCAAAGAAATGACTTTATTCAGGCTATTATCGAACGAGTTCTAGTAAAAAATAGTAAAAGTTAATGCTTTCTAGCAGAGAATACGAGAAAAGACACTTCGAATTCGCCACTCAACACATATTTTTGCTGGAATTTCACTACAACTTCCAAAAAATGCAAAAAACTCGTACTTCCCCGCAAAAAAATCTTATTTCGCCATGAAGCATGTATCGCATGCACGCATGCAAAATTCAAATTTCACAGCCTCTTTTTAATTAACTGAAAACCCAGATTATTAAAAAACCTACATAATTAGGTAAC
Source organism: Conops quadrifasciatus (assembly GCA_949752815.1). Classification (NCBI taxonomy): domain Eukaryota; kingdom Metazoa; phylum Arthropoda; class Insecta; order Diptera; family Conopidae; genus Conops; species Conops quadrifasciatus. The sequence continues at coordinate 8,167,675 of OX457081.1, forward strand.
TATTAAACACGTTTATATTCAAGAAGTTATAAAAAGCATTAAATGGTAGCAGAAAGGTATTAAATTATATCAAAAAGTATTTAAAAAATCTTGTCATAAAATTAACCATGTCACTACGACCCAAAATCCAAATGGAACACATGTGTGAACACTTCAGGGGCAGCGCCTAAGGAAATAGAAATCGAGTGACCGCCGGCGATGCTTTCGTCGACGATGGAGGGGAAATTTTATTTTTTTCTCGTTTCCAAAAGAGCTAATGTAATTTTGACACTAGCGACGTCATTTGTAGTCAACGAAATTTGACTGTGTTTAGGCTATTAGGCTATAACTGAGAGAACTTACGCAAGTGAGAACGAAAATCACTTCCCCTTCATACTATTTTTTATTGGTTCTGGTCAGTTCTATTTTTCACAAAATTTCGACTAGTAAAAAATAGAACTGACGATATTCCATTTGTGAATAGAAAAACATTAAGTTTTTTATTCACTTTCAAATGCAAATTTTGACATTATTTTATTTTTTACTAGAAACTTGTTCGATAACTGATGAAGTAAAATTCTCTCTGTTTACAAAATTTGAAGTTTTTACTAGAGATGAGCGATATTTCAGTACCGGTGACTTTGTCACTGTTACTCTGAAGTCACTGGTCACTGTAGCGATAGAAAAATATTTTTACCAGTGACAGTGACTGCCGTCTTCGTTCCAAGATATTCACACACAAATAATCGTTCCTGTCACTGAGGCGCTCTTCAGACTTGGGACATATGTCCCGAGTTTGGAACTATTCACCGCTCGTGTCCCCTAAAGTGTTCACACATGTGTCCCATTTGGATTGTGGGTCGTAGTGACTGGTTGATTTTATGAGAAGATTTTTTTTAATACTTTTTGATATACATAATTTAATACCTTTCCGCTACCATTTAATGCTTTTTATTACTTCTTCAATATAAACCTTTGTAAACTTAATTTTATTATACCATGTTTAATAGTTACCTAATTATCTGAATTTTTTTAATAATCTAGGTTTTCAGTTCATTAAAAAGAGGATGTAAAATTTGTCAGCATCAATAATTATTTGTGATTAACAGTCCCATTCTGGCGAGCTGTGACATATCATTCATGACATACATATATGTCATTCTTTTTGTTACTCGAAGTCATCACTGGTATTATGTTTAAGTTGTGACAACTATAAAACTCTTTATATTCCCCACTGGTAGTGAATACAGAAATTAGTTCTGCTCGTTTACTTTTCTGGTAAATAATAGTCAAAACTTCAAATTTTGTAAACAGAGAGAATGACTTCAACAGTTATCGAACAAGTTTCTAGTAAAAAATTAATTTATGTCAAATATTACATTTGAAATTAAAAAAAAATTTAATGTGTTTCTATTCACAAATGGAATATCGTCAGTTATATTTTTTACTAGTAAATGTAGAGAAGGCTTTTGAAAATCAATGATGATTGCGTACTGACTTTGTCCATGAACTACAAAGTACTTCGCCACGAAGATAGCTGTAAGCGAGAAAAATAACTACTGCTTACGGATTTTCCTGAAGGCGTAAGGTGGAATCGAAGCAAAGTTTTAGATTTCGTAGGCAGATAGTGAAATGATTGCGTATAGGCTTCATCCGTTAGTCGCTTACACCGTAAGCAAGAACCCGAAGAACTCTGGGTCCCTAGGCACTCTATGTAAATGTAATAAAAAAAATGGAAGCCGAATCAAGTCGATACGGCGCACGAAATCATGAGGAAATTATCAATGATATCATGACCATTTTTCTAGTAAAAAATAGTAAAAGTTTGTGCTTTCTAGTACTCGCAAGCACGTTATCGAACGAACCTATTCTGATATAAATTTTATTATATAAATATATAACATTAGTATAGATTATATAAACTATATATAATTATATACCAACTTTAAATGTTAGCTCTTTTAAAAAAAAAAAACCAGTGGACAACTCAGCAACAGCTGCAATTTGCTTTTGCAAAAATTATATGCAAAAACTTTGGTGTTGCTGTTGTGTATTTAATTATATCAATTTGTATACATTTTCTTCTCAATATTACTAAAATGCATACCTGATTACGGACATTATATTTTTTTCGTTAGTACGACAGCTCTGCTTACTCGTGTCCGTCGATATTTCAGGGGACACGTGTGTCGCACAAGGGACAGATTTATTTATTCGTGGTCCACAGTTAATTTTGTAGTTTTGCTGGGAAACAACAACAATTCGTGTCCCTCGTGCGATATATGTCCCATGTCTGAACAGCGCCTTAGCCTCACAGTACGTCTTGTTCTCCTTTTTTTATTTGTTTGACAACTATCATCGCTCATCGTCAAAGAAATGACTTTATTCAGGCTATTATCGAACGAGTTCTAGTAAAAAATAGTAAAAGTTAATGCTTTCTAGCAGAGAATACGAGAAAAGACACTTCGAATTCGCCACTCAACACATATTTTTGTTGGAATTTCACTACAACTTCAAAAAAATGCAAAAAACTCGTACTTCCCCGCAAAAAAATCTTATTTCGCCATGAAGCATGTATCGCATGCACGCATGCAAAATTCAAATTTCACAGCCTCTTTTTAATTAACTGAAAACCCAGATTATTAAAAAACCTACATAATTAGGTAACTATTAAACACGTTTATATTCAAGAAGTTATAAAAAGCATTAAATGGTAGCAGAAAGGTATTAAATTATATCAAAAAGTATTTAAAAAATCTTGTCATAAAATTAACCATGTCACTACGACCCAAAATCCAAATGGAACACATGTGTGAACACTTCAGGGGCAGCGCCTAAGGAAATAGAAATCGAGTGACCGCCGGCGATGCTTTCGTCGACGATGGAGGGGAAATTTTATTTTTTTCTCGTTTCCCAAAGAGCTAATGTAATTTTGACACTAGCGACGTCATTTGTAGTCAACGAAATTTGACTGTGTTTAGGCTATTAGGCTATAACTGAGAGAACTTACGCAAGTGAGAACGAAAATCACTTCCCCTTCATACTATTTTTTATTGGTTCTGGTCAGTTCTATTTTTTACAAAATTCCGACTAGTAAAAAATAGAACTGACGATATTCCATTTGTGAATAGAAAAACATTAAGTTTTTTATTTACTTTCAAATGCAAATTTTGACATTATTTTATTTTTTACTAGAAACTTGTTCGATAACTGATAAAGTAAAATTCTCTCTGTTTACAAAATTTGAAGTTTTTACTAGAGATTAGAGCTGTGCGCGAGCCGTTTTGAAGGCAGCTAGGCACAAATCGGCACGACTGCTGTTTTGTGACTGCCGTATGAAAATCGCAATAAACAGCAACTGCTGTGGTGCCTTTACCCGACCGACATTCATTTTTACAGCTTGTTCGAAAATTTGCAGTTGCTGTTTTAATGTTGATGCATTTCTCTCTCGTTCCTTCCGCTTAATCTCCAAAGGAACGAAAGAAACGCAAACAACTCACCCTCTTTCCCTCCGCTCGAACTCGAAAGGAACGAAAGGCAAGCATTTGCGCCGCTCGCCACTCCGTCGATGGTACTTTGTTATCACCAGAAGCGTCTGAAAACTAATTAAGAAATTACGAAGAAAAAACATCCCCTCTTTCCCTCCGCCCAAACTCAAAAACCATTCTTATCTATTTTTCCATGTAATTATCGTCTTTTTCTTACTTCGTTTTTGTTGTAAATGGTCCACAAATTGTGGCCCCGAACAACGATTGAAAACAATGAAAAATGTTCTGCCACATTTTCGAGAAAAACGAAAAAAAAAAGAAACGAAAAAAAGGGAGAGGCACGCAATGCTTTTTTTCTAACTAAAAGCCTAGGAGACGGCTGAACGTATGTATGTATTTAATATGTATGTGCATTCCGTGTGTGTATCCTCTCTTATATCTATTTAGCAATTGTTGGCATTAAAACTGTTGTGTCATTTTCGTCTGACAATTTTGTTTTTGTTTCCAGCAGAGCACAAGCAATAAAGGCTATGAGTGAAAATCTGAAATGTTTTATCAATTTTGACTGATAAAACGTTGTGTGTTTTGAAAGTGGTTTTCAAACGGCTTGTGCACAGCTCTACTAGAGATGAGCGATATTTCAGTACCGGTGACTTTGTCACTTACTCTGAAGTCACTGGTCACTGTAGCGATAGAAAAATATTTTTACCAGTGACAGTGACTGCCGCCTTCGTTCCAAGATATTCACACACAAATAATCGTTCCTGTCACTGAGGCGCTCTTCAGACTTGGGACATATGTCCCGAGTTTGGAACTATTCACCGCTCGTGTCCCCTAAAGTGTTCACACATGTGTCCCATTTGGATTGTGGGTCGTAGTGACTGGTTGATTTTATGACAAGATTTTTTTTAATACTTTTTGATATAATTTAATACCTTTCCGCTACCATTTAATGCTTTTTATTACTTCTTCAATATAAACCTTTGTAAACTTAATTTTATTATACCATGTTTAATAGTTACCTAATTATCTGAATTTTTTTAATAATCTAGGTTTTCAGTTCATTAAAAAGAGGATGTAAAATTTGTCAGCATCAATAATTATTTGTGATTAACAGTCCCATTCTGGCGAGCTGTGACATATCATTCATGACATATATGTCATTCTTTTTGTTACTCGAAGTCATCACTGGTATTATGTTTAAGTTGTGACAACTATAAAACTCTTTATATTCCCCACTGGTAGTGAATACAGAAATTAGTTCTGCTCGTTTACTTTTCTGGTAAATAATAGTCAAAACTTCAAATTTTGTAAACAGAGAGAATGACTTCAACAGTTATCGAACAAGTTTCTAGTAAAAAATTAATTAATGTCAAATATTACATTTGAAAGTAAAAAAAATTTAATGTGTTTCTATTCACAAATGGAATATCGTCAGTTATATTTTTTACTAGTAAATGTAGAGAGGCTTTTAAAAATCAATGATGATTGCGTACTGACTTTGTCCATGAACTACAAAGTACTTCGCCACGAAGATAGCTGTAAGCGAGAAAAATAACTACTGCTTACGGACTTTCCTGAAGGCGTAAGGTGGAATCGAAGCAAAGTTTTAGATTTCGTAGGCAGATAGCGAAATGATTGCGTATAGGCTTCATCCGTTAGTCGCTTACACCGTAAGCAAGAACCCGAAGAACTCTGTTCGAATAAAAAAATGGAGGCCGAATCAAGTCGATACGGCGCACGAAATCATGAGGAAATTATCGATGATATCATGACCATTTTTCTAGTAAAAAATAGTAAAAGTTTGTGCTTTCTAGTACTCGCAAGCACGTTATCGAAAGAACCTATTCTGATATAAATTTTATTATATATATATATAACATTAGTATAGATTATATAAACTATATATAATTATATACCAACTTTAAATGTTAGCTCTTTTAAAAAAAAAACCAGTGGACAACTCAGCAACAGCTGCAATTTGCTTTTGCAAAAATTATATGCAAAAACTTTGGTGTTGCTGTTGTGTATTTAATTATATCAATTTGTATACATTTTCTTCTCAATATTACTAAAATGCATACCTGATTACAGACATAATATGGTTTTCGTTAGTTCGAGAACTCTGCTCATTCGTGTCCTGGATATTTCAGGGGACACGTGTGTCGCACAAGGGACAGATTAATTTATTCATAGTCCACAGTTCATTTTGTATTTTTGCTGGGAAACAACAGCAATTTGTGTCCCTCGTGCGACATTTATCCCATGTCTGAACAGTGCTAAAGTGAATCGTTCAGAAGCGAGCAAGTAAAGTTTTACAACTTTTGAAGTAGCCAAAGTTCAGATTACCAGTTAAAAAGTAAAAACTTTCCAAAAAAATTACCATTTTCTGCAAATATGGCATCTTCCTATCTGTGTATATATACTCCCAGTTGATTTGTTTACTTTCGTATCGATCCGCTTTCTGTCTGAACACCAAGACACCCCGCAGCGTGTAGCGATAACCGCGCTCTGTCTGGACGCAGCTTTAAGGCGGAACCAGGCAATGCATAGGAATAGAAAAGTGGTGAAGAGCAAAACTATGAATACACAGGTTTCAACCCAGCGGGCCAAAGAGCGCTCCAACACGCATGATGATACGCATTTGAAGTGCGCTAATGCGCTGCCTTTTGGTATGACACTCTCTTTCCTTTTTTACTCTACATGTCCGCAAAAAATGCGCATTTTTATCGTATCCTGGGGAAGCGAAGAAGATGCGATCAACAAAATTGTCACCATAGCAGCCCTCTCATCAAAATATATTTCGAAAATTAATTTCGAAACTCTCAAAATGCCTAGCGTATATATAAGTAAAATTTCATAGACAAAATATATAGAGACATAGAGTGCTGACTTGCGGGCTTAAAAATCGCATGTTCGATTCCCGGTTTGGTAAAAAAATTTTTAATTTATTTTTTTATTTTATTTTTCAATATTATTAATGTTGAATATCATCATTACTGCCCCCCACATTAGAATTTAAATTCAATTTCTATGATTTTTAATTTATATCGTATTTCAAAATTTTACCTTTAATTTTTTTCATAGCGTCGTCGGGATTTGAACTTCTACTCTTTGTATTCCAAACCAAGCACACATTCTCTAGGCTACGGACTGCTTTCGTTTCCAAACTTTTTTTTGCTAGTTTTTTTTTACTGGGAAAACTGCGCTATAACTTTTCGAATCCAATTCGAAAATATGCTCTCAATTATTTCAGACATGCCTTTTTATTTCCAAACCTACATCTTTGGAAACGCTATATTGGCAGCACCTACGGGTAAGAAAAAGATGCGCGTCTCTTTCATTTACAAATGAGAAGCGCTGGCTATCGAGCCCGCTGGGAATGTACGCACCTACACAGTGCACATTCATGGTTTCGTCAAGTTCGTACTCTCTTTCCATGCATACCTTGCATAAAAATGTGCGCTCTGGATCGTACTTTCCGTAACAAACAACGGAGAAGGAGTTGCCAACCACACGCTGATTTGCAACTTGAATTTTTGCAACGTAAAATCTTATTATTATACCCTACACCCGAAGGGATGAGGGTATATTCACTTTGTTCTTCCGTTTGTAACGCATTAAAGGAGGCGTTGCAGGTATAGAAAAGTATATATATTCTGGCTCAGGATCACCTCCTGATTCGATTTAGCCATGTCCGTCCGTCTGTCTGTCTGTCCGTCTGTGGAAATCACGATTACAGGAGAACGAATAGAGGTATCGTCATGAAATTTGGCACGAATATTCTTTGTTATCCTACGCTGTTTGGTATTGAAAATGCCAAACAGCGCCTACTTTTAATAGAAAATATGCACTCATTCGTGCTTTTAGTTAGACCAAATTTTCAGCTAAAATTTTATTTCCGAGTCCACCAACTTAGACTAAATATATTATAGAAAATGGGCGTGGCACGCCCACTTATATACTACACCATATAATGAGGTGTTTGGTAGAAAAAGCCATGTTGTAGATGAGTTAAAAGATCAAAATTATTTTCCCTGCAAATTAAAAAAAGTAGGTGTCACCCGCCCACTTTTTATTACTTCGACAGATGCGGGTGTAGGGTATATGAGCTTCGGCCAGGCCGAAGATATCGCTCTTACTTGTTTTTAGTTAGTGCTCTCCTATTGAAAAGTCCCAGAAAAGTACTACAAATTATTTAAAATAATACTACATGAAGCCCTTTAAAGTTTTTAATTAATTTAATGCAATGTTTATTGATTTTTTCAGTTTCTAAAAAGCATGCACAGCGTACACGATTCGTAACTTTATTTGTGACTATTGGCAACCCTTAGTTAGTTAGTTATAGTGGTAGCTTCCTGACTACGCGCCCTGAAGCACAATTAGCACGTGTAGCGCCTTTTTGATGCCACTACCCCATAGTATTGTGAGGTGGCAGGTCAGAGCTATAGCCACCTTGAATCCCTGACAATACGCAAAACTGAGGGAAGACTGACTTCGGAGTACCAGTCCAGGCCCTCCGGAAACATGTATCCCACCGCTGCGTGCCTAATCCGCGCCAAAGCTGGGCACTGACATACGAGATGTTCAACAGACTCCCTAGCATCAGAGTCGCGACAGCTGCGGCAGGCCTCATTACACGGCATGCCGAGCCTGCTGGCGTGTGTCCCAATGGGCCAGTGTCCAGTAGTTGTGAAGACAATCCTTCTAATATCCTGTCTAGGCATTCGCAGAAGTTCGATTGTTCTCCTGTAATTTTACTCTGGCCATATTTTTCTTGATATGACACAGGCTTGTGTCATACCCCATTTAATATTGGCCAGCTGTAGAAAATGGTTTTTTATTTGCTGCTTTACACTCCCTATTGCGATATGCAAATGTTCTGCAGCGTCCGCGTCCATATGGGAGCCGCTCCTTGCCAGCTGATCAGCCATCTCGTTCCCAGTAACCGACGAGTGGCCGGGAACCCAAATCAGGGATAAGGCCAATCTGCTGCCGAGGTCATTAAGTTCTTGTACACAATCCCGTACTAGGGTTGAGGTAATCACCATTGAACAAATGGCCTTAATCGCGGCTTGGCTATCAGAGAGTATAGCAACCCTTCTCGATCCTAGGTTGTTGTTGTTTTTCAAAAACCTGCAGGCCTCCAAAATAGCAAATATCTCCGCCTGGAAGATTGTTGTGAAATTTGGAAGTCTGTAAGATCTAGATAGGTTTAGATGTGCAGAAAAGATCCCTGCTCCCACTCCTACACTCATCTTAGAGCCGTCCGTGAAAATGCTAGTGTTGTTACCTCCGGGATCGTGACCAGCTCTCCAATCCTCTCACGCTGGGAAGATGGTTCTGAAGCGGCGATCCGTATTAAATACCGGAGTTATGTAGTCAGTTCTAAAGGCTTCCAGATTCTGTGGTAGCATATTTAGTATAGAGCCATGCCCATACGGTCTGTTACGGTCCAAACACCAGCCTCTCGAAGTCTTAGAGCGGCACATTATGCTTCTGCTTTTATCTGAAGATCGATGGGTAGGATATGCAGTGCGGCAGACGCAGTTGAGCCCATTGCTCCTGTTGCGCCTATGCATGCCGTTCTTTGTATTCTGCTTAGTTTTGCGACGTTATATTGCTTAGACACTGCCGGCTACCACACTATGGCGCCATAGTTTGCCGAACGTCTTGTTGCAGGTGTAAAGAGCAATACTTGCCTTTTTCACCCTGACATCAATATTTTCTTTCCAGTTAAGCTTGGAGTCAAGAATGATACCCAAGTACTTGGCTTTGGAGGAAAGACGAAGAGGTTTTCCGTTTAATTTTGGCATATTGAACGGAGCAATTTTCGTTTTTGTGGTGAACAGCACGAGCTCTGTTTTATCAGGATTAACTGACAGACCACAGTGACATGCCCAGTTGCTTAGTATCTTCAAAGCACTTTCCATTATCTCACTGATGACGACAAGGAATAGTCCTGATACCAGTATCACCACATCATCCGCATAAGCTACGACCTTAATTCCTTTAAGGTTGAGAGTCTTAAGAAGCTCGTTAATTACTACCACCCAAAGAAGTGGGGATAGCACACCACCTTGTGGAGTTTCTCTCCTAACTGATCGACGGATGTGGACATTACCTAGACTAGCTTGGATGCACCTGGTCCCCAGCATGGTTTCAATCCACGCTATGATTTTGGGGTCCGCTCCCATACGGCGCAGAGAGGTGACAATCGCGTCTGATTGAACATTATTGAAAGCCCCCTCAAAATCCAGGAAAGCTCCCATCGTAAACTGGTTATACTGTAGTGATCGCTCTATCTGCGAAACCACCTCGTGGAGAGCCGTTTCTACGGACCTCCCTTTTAGGTATGCATGCTGCGACACAGAAATTCTCCCTTCAATAAAGTTTTGGCGGAGGTGGATATCTATTATTCTTTCCAGTGTCTTAATAACAAAGGAGGACAAGCTAATAGGGCGAAAATCCTTAGCTGTGGAATGTCCCCTTCTGCCCACCTTTGGTATAAAAACTACTCTCGCCAGTCTCCAAGTCCTGGGCATATAGCTGAGAGCCATACTGGATTTGAATAGCATGTTTAGCCACGGAATCGCAGTGTGTCTGAGATTCCATAGCATAATTGGGATGATTCCATCCGGACCTGGTGATTTGTAAGCTTCAAAACTTTTCAGGGCCCAGAGTATTCCCAGCGGGCTCGATAGCTTCTCATTTGTAAATGAAAGAGACGCGCATCTTTTTCTTACCCGTAGGTGCTGCCAATATAGCGCTTCCAAAGATGTAGGTTTGGAAATAAAAAGGCATGTCTGAAATAATTGAGAGCATATTTTCGAATTGGATTCGAAAAGTTATAGCGCAGTTTACCCAGTAAAAAAAACTAGCAAAAAAAAGTTTGGAAACAAAAGCAGTCCGTAGCCTAGAGAATGTGTGCTTGGTTTGGAATACAAAGAGTAGAAGTTCAAATCCCGACGACGCTATGAAAAAAATTATAGGTAAAATTTTGAAATACGATATGAATTAAAAATCATAGAAATTGAATTTAAATTCTAATGTGGGGGGCAGTAATGATGATTTTCAACATTAATAATATTGAAAAATAAAATAAAAAAATAAATTAAAAATTTTTTAAGCCCGCCAGTCAGCACTCTATGCTCCTGCCTATGCCTCTATATATTTTGTCTATGAAATTTTACTTACATATACGCTAGGCATTTTGAGAGGTTCGAAATTTATTTTGATGAGAGGGCTTCATGGTGACAATTTTGTTGATCGCATCTTCTTCGCTTTCCCAGGATACGATAAAAATGCGCATTTTTTGCGGACATGTAGATTACAAAAGGAAAGAGACTGTCATACCAAAAGTCCAGCGAATCTTTTATATTGTTTGTCCAAGATCCGTCCCTTTTCTTAATGAAGGATGGACAAGTATGTTCCTTGGCAAGGACTTTGCCCAACCTAGACATTGCGTTAACGTCTTTTAGGCTCTCGCAGTAGTCCTTCCAGGATTTCTGTTTGGCTTCCCTTATTGCCTTTTTGTAGTGTCTAAGGCAGTATTTATACGGTTGCTAGAAATTATGTCTATGGCAGATGTTAAAGATACTACGTGTCATCCTCCTGAGATGAGTTAGGTCTTCAGTCCACCACGGTGGTAGTTTCTTTTTACTGCGAGTAATAGGACATGATATCTCAAAGGCCCTCCTGAAGGCCTCCTCAAATATCAAGCTATATTCGCGATTTAAGTTTTGTAATAAAGGAAAAGAATCTAACCTAGCACAAACTGAGGCACTGAAACTCTTCCAATCAATCCTTCTGGGATTCCTGTAGACCGGAGGTGGGTCTGGAGTAAAACCAACGTTTAAGACAATCAACGCATGGTCGGAGAAGTATCTTTCTGTTACTCTCCAGCGGTCCACACTCACCCCGGCGTACGCGTTGCGTAGCAGAGTGAGATCCAGTACCTCCTCCTACCCATTAAATCTCTTAGAACTTGGAAAGATGAAGGTAGGTGTGTTGCCCCGGTTGCAAATCGCTAAGTTATTTTCAATAATAAAATCGAATAGTGACTCACCTCTGTGGTTGATTTCACTGCTTCCCCATACAGTATGCCTGGCGTTGGCATCACAGCCTAAGAGCAGGATGTCCTCTCCGTTCAGGGCTCCGACCAGGTTCCGCAACTCGACGGGGGGCGAGGGGCTGTCATGCGCCATGTACTTTGATGCTAGGTACAGTCTGCGTTTTCTGGAGTCTTCTAGTCAGATGACTGTCAGGTCCGCACTGCAAAAAAAAAAACTGCAACCCTTACAAGTAAAAGAATTTTTTTGTCATAATGCTACAAACAGCTGTTTTGATTGATTTCTATTCCATGCATTGCTTGGTCGTCGTACTGATGCATAAAATTAATAGCTTACATTTCGTTTAATTCTCTCTCGAAACTTAACATGAATATGCATTGCCTGGTTCAGCCTTAATACCAAGGGGCGAAAATTTCGCCCTCATCGCGGAGTGTAAATCGCGTTCAGTCTGACGTCAACTTTATGCTCGATTGGGCTCGGCTCGCTAGTTCGCCGTAGTTGTTTTTATCTGTTTTTTGTATTGTCAGATTTTTAGGATTGTTTTGTTGTAGAGTTTTCGCCTATAATTAGGGAGTTATTCCTGAACGCCCGGGCCTTGAAGACCCAGGAGCGACTGGCGAGTCCCACCAGTCAAAACATACATATTTCGAGCGTATGGGATGATTCTACGTAATGCCTGGTTTACACAGTGCGAGCTAGCGTACGAGTCAGCCTTCCGAGTAGCTGCACTGCAGTAACTCGCAACGTTTGGACGTAACTTACGAGTAACTCGTACGTGTGAGTTAGTTAGTAGCTCGCATCCGAGTTACTTCAACATTTTTTGTTTTCACTCGTCTGCTCGCCATGCCAGCCGGACAGCTGTGCGTGAAACAGCTGTGTTTTTTTTGTGAACTACGCCGAATCGTTCGAAATGGCTGCGGATAGATGGTCTTCTGACAATAATATTTCATGTCAGGAAGAAGACCTGTGGAATTGTTTCGATAAAAACTATCGAAATAGAGATATGAGAAAAGCATCTTTGGAACATATCGCAAAAGGAATGCACCTAGGTAACACCATTGAGGTAACCAAGAAAATAAAAAATTTACGATCCGCCTACAATCAAGAAGTGAATAAAATCGAAAAAAGCAAGAAGAGTGGCGCTAGCGCAGACGAGGTGTAAAAACCATCCATAAAATGGTTTGATATAATGAATTATATAATGAAAAAAATTAATTTAAATTGTTATTAATTAATTTAATAATAATATTAATTTATTGATATTGGCTATGGTTATAGATATTTTCCAATTCCTGACATAATATTGTTGTCATAGATCGTATCATTGTTTTTTTTATTAAAACAAGTTCACACGACATCGCGACTCAACTAGGACTGGGCAGTAGCTAAGTGTCGTGTAGACAGCAAAGGCGAGCCGAGCTGCTGCCTAGGAATTTGACAAGCCTAGTAGCTGTCTACTGGTCAGGCAGCAGCTTGCACTGTGTAAACGAGCCATAAGGATTTGTGTTTATTTTTCTTTGTCTGTCATTTGTTGTATTTCACTATACCAACTCAGACGAAACATTGTTACCAGGCTTGAAGTATTTTACATATTCCTTTAAGTAATTTTAAAAAATGTAAAGAGCTGGCAGCGAAAATTCGCTTTAGTGGTATCTGGTAACATCGGTTTGATGACATGTCTTATCAGCTATGTGAGCTGGTATACAGAAACCTAGGTGTAGAAAAGAGACTTTAATGGAACTTTGTTTCGGCTGTGTTCATGGCTATAAATAAACGCGAGGAAAAGAGATAAAGTGATCAGAACTAATGTCAAAGATTGTTGTTGGTGAAAAAATGGCCGCCTGTAAACAAAAACGTGCCTTGAAGTATTTTTTTTGGTCGTGCGCAATTTGGGTTAAATTCTTTTATCATAATATTTTGTGCTTATTTTGCAAAATACATTAGATAGAAATGCACGTTGAAGTAATAAAGTGTATCTGAATGTGTTTTTATAAGTATTTAAAAAAATAGTGCACAAATTTTTGGATAGTTGTATGCAGACGCATGGTTTTCCGATGGGCATTGTATGACATGTGAAAGACGGATCACATCAGGTTCTAAAAGTGGTTGAAATTCGTATGTTTTCATCTACAGACCTGAAAAGCATGTAAGAAAACCAACAACTTACGTAAAATCGGGACTCGCTTGCTTGTTCTTCTTTTTCAGAAAGCAAAGCATCTGTTCAGCGAAAATAACAAAGCATAATTGAGAAGAATTCATGGGAGTTAAAGGCCCGGGCGTTCAGGAATAACGACCTTATGTGTGCATTTCTGATCTCCGAATCGTTAGCGATTAACTTGCTCGCTTCTGAACGATTCGCTTCTAAATTCGCATTTTTCAACTTTTACGTAGCGAGTAGCTCATCGTTACAAGCTTTACGTGAAATCGGTGGTATGTCAAAGCTGTGTTTAATTTTTCTTTAGGAAAATACATTGTACACTAGGATTTCTCTTTTCTTCACATGATCTACGGCTTTAATAATTTTGTTATGATTTCTCTTTTCCTCTTAGCGTTCATATAAGTATATCAACAGTGTTGACCTAAAAAAATATTGCATTTGTGCTAGCAAAAATAAATTCTATGTGCTTTATATATTTCAGTTAATCTTTCTGAATGAGAAGTACGTTGATGTGTTCCAAATGAGTTTTATTAATTGAATGAAAAACTTTTAAGTAAAATGAAAATATTAGATATTAAAGTAGCTTTTTTGAGGTCGAAACGGCTCTAAGGATTTCTTTGATATGCACATATTAGCGAGATTGAGAGATTGCAAATCGATCTGTCGAGGTGTTTTTTTCGAAAAAATTTATTTTGGTGTTTTTTTTTCTCTATTAAAGTGGTTGATCAACAAGTGTGTGAATAATTTATTGACATTGTTTTGTTTTTAAATTTGGTTTTGTTCTGAAATAAAATGTCAATATATATTCAAATATTTTTGTTTTGTCTTGTAAAACTTAAAGAAATTTATAAACAGTGTCAATATTTTCAAGGCAAAAATGCTTATAAAAATTCAAAAAATTCCCTTCCTTAAAAACGATAGAATGGCCTTTTTTTACAATTCACACAGCAAAAAACCAAAACTTTTATTTTTAAAATTTTTCGCCCCATTAAACCTAACTCATAAAACTTTTGGAAAAAAATTCCGAGCAACTGCTGGGGGTCCCAGGTTCTTCCAACATTATAATGTTAATTATAACATTATAATAAAAATTCGTCCTTAGAACATAATTTTAGTGAAATGTTTGCGGCTGAGTTTTTTTGCGCGATACTATTTCTGAAAAAGAAGAAGAATATAACAATGTGCCAGTGAAAATTCGCAACATAGCATATGGTTTAGGAGTTAGACAAGTTTATTTGTATCTTTAAAATGTATGTTTTTCCACAACTGAAACTCCTAAACAGTCGGGGTAAATTCAACATTATGGTGTGTCGTGAAACAAAATTATGGTCCAGTTTTCACTTTTATATCAATATTTTTTTGAAGTTTCGGCCCGGAGATTGTAATCTCTGTTATAATTATAATGTTATGAAAGAAGTTTGATTTGTTGATATGCTGAAACTAAACATTTTCTGCTGAAATGTATGTCAACGACTGATTTTTACCAAACGTTTGGTATGACAATTCACCGTTTTCGATTTCTATCAAAATCGTCGTAAGAAATGTGGATTTTGAACGATTAGACGTAAGAGCTATTGAAAGTGTTGTTGTAAAATCAGCGATCGTTAGCGAACGATTTCAAGGTGGATAAGAAATCGGAAAATGTTAACGATGCGAAAATAATAACAAAGCGGAACGAGCGATATGTCAATCGTTCGTAGATCAGAAATGTACCCCTTAGGCGCTGTTCAGACATGGGACATATGTCGCACGAGGGACACGAATTGTTGTTGTTTCCCAGCAAAACTACAAAATGAACTGTGGACTATGAATAAATGAATCTGTCCCTTGTGCGACACACGTGTCCCCTGAAATATCGAGGGACACGAGTAAACAGAGTTGTCGTACTGACGAAGAAAAATATTGTCTCTGTAATCAGGTATGCATTTTCGTGATATTGAGAAGAAAATGTATACAAATTGATATAATTAAATACAAAACAGCAACACCAAAGTTTTTGCATATAGCCCTAAAAATTTCTCTAAAAACTGTCGGTGAGTAATATGAAATACAATTTTTATTCTTTTGTTTATAAAGCATATATTATAGACATGTGTTTGATGTGGTCAAAAAACCTCACGGAAATACTTATTAGCCTCCTGCAAAATGAAACATCGTTATGGAATATAAAAGACCAGAAGTATCACGACAGGTGCGCAAAGGAGGCGGCGTACAATAAAATTCTGAAAGAGATTAAAAATTATGCTCCTGAAGCTGGTATATAATTATATATAGTTATATATTTATATAATAGAATTTATATCAGTATGTCTGTATTCACCACCAGTGGTTGGAGTTTTGTAGTTGTCACAACTTAACCAGAATACCAGTGATGACTTCGAGTGACAAAAAGAATGAGATATATGTCATGAATGACATGTCACAGCACGCCAGAATAGGACTGTTAATCTCAAATAATTATTGATGCTGAAAAATTTCACACCTTATTTTTAATGAACTGAAAACCCAGATTATTAAAAAACTCAGATAATTAGGTAACTATTTAACACGGTATAATAAAATTAAGTTTACAAAGGTTTATATTCAAGAAGTAATAAAAAGCATTAAATGGTAGCAGAAAGGTATTAAATTATATCAAAAAGTATTAAAAAAATCTTGTCAAAATCAACCATGTCACTCGACCCACAATCCAAATGAGAAACACGTTTGAACACTTCAGGGGACACGAGCGATGAATAGTTCCAAGCTGGGGACATATGTCCCATGTCTGAACAGCGCCTTAGAGGTAGATTTCTGATCTACGAACGATTGACATATCGCTCGTTCCGCTTTGTTTATTTTCTTGCTTTTGCTGGTAAACAACAACAAATTTGGAAAATAACAAAGCGGAACGAGCGATATGTCAATCGTTCGTAGATCAGAAATCTACCCCTTAGTTATTCAAAAGAGTAAACTAGTGTTGGGAATTATCGAGTGATTTCAACTATCGATAGTTAGTTACTGAATGATTTTAACTATCGAATGATTTTTTCACTCATTCATTTATTCATTCGATCTATGTATTTCTAAAAACTATCGAGCGATTCACTCGTTAATAGCTTTTAGCTCGGAGTAGGTAGGGGTGTAAAATTTTTTTTACTCTCTTAAGAAAAATAGCTAAAATTTGTTTCTAGCTGTGCCAATTCGTCGAATAAATTTAATTTAAATTTCAAAGAAACTAATAAACATAAATCATACACAGCAGTTTAAAAGATTAAAGAGACTGATATGTGAAAAACAGGTCAACAGTTTGCAGCACCTACGTTTAAATAATGTACAATATAGCTATTATAGTTATAATGTAATATATTAAAATTATTATTTAATTGCTTATTTTCATTTTTTTAAGAACAATTAACTTTAATTTTGATTTTCAACGTTTTCTATATCAAGGCCTTTCAACGTTTTCTTTGATTTTGACTTTCAACGTTTTCTATATCAAGGCCTTTCAACGTTTTCTTTGATTTTTACTTTCAACGTTTTCTATATCAAGGCCTTACTTATTGAATAATTTCTAAATTACTAAAAACTATCGAATAATTCAACCATTATATTATTCGATAGTGAATTACTAAAAACTATCGAATAATTCAACCATTATATAATTTGTAAACTATCGAATAAATGAATAATTTGTAACTATCGAATAACTCGATAGTTTTTATTCGATAGTTCCCAACACTAGAGTAAACCCATGCATCATAATATTAGTCCGTGAAAGTTAGGTTTAAATTT
This sequence comes from Conops quadrifasciatus, assembly GCA_949752815.1. Taxonomy (NCBI): domain Eukaryota; kingdom Metazoa; phylum Arthropoda; class Insecta; order Diptera; family Conopidae; genus Conops; species Conops quadrifasciatus. Next base: position 8,185,146 of record OX457081.1, read on the forward strand.
TACAAATTGAGTGAAAACCCAATACCAACTATAATGAAGAAAATTGTGCACAATAAAGATAAGTTTGTGTATTTAGCTACATTACTGTTAGTTTTGTTAGATATTTGTAATGAAACTAAAGCAAATGCGACGCTACTGCCCGCCGGTGAAGACAGAAATATAACAGCCGCTCTTGGCGGCCCTGCATACGGAATAGGTGGTCGTCTCTTGCCCCCGCCTAAAGTGAAAGTAAACAAATGCTGCCATTATAGTGAACATTTAGATATGACAAAGTCCTGTGTGCCAGGAAATTCAAAGAACTGGATGCCTCACATTTTTTTGATTAATAGACGCTCAAACTTTAGCCCAAAAGGTGAAAGTCCGAAATTCATGATCTTCGAGGAGAATGTACGTCCAGCGAACGATATTGAATCTATCAGCGAAATAGTAGCTAAAAGTTCGGATTTAAAAGTGGGTTGCAGAAATGCTGAACTGGAACTCTTTCTGGGTAGCGACAATATTATACTCTTCTCAAATGGTTCATTGTACTTGCGAGAGCGCTCGCAGTTCATTGAGCCGCGTAAGTACTGCGTGGATCGCGAGGCCGCGCTCGTCTGCTTTCCAAAGCAGCAAAGCAATGAAAGCTGGACAGCTTTGCCGAAGTTGAAGAAATGTTGCGGTAAACATGGCATTTACAATACAACAGCCAGGAATTGCCAATTTGGAGTTATTAATAATGACTTACCCGTAAGTGCTGCAAAATTTCAAACTATATACGGCTTTCCTAAATGCCGAGATGCATCCTTGTCCTTTGCCATAGCCGGTGAATTCAAGGATGCGGAATTTGATTCCAAATCGGGTATTATCAAATTGCATGATAAGCATTTAATCCCTGAGGATTTTTGTTTAGAACACATAACGCCTGAGACGGATGAAGTAAATTATAGCATTAAAGCCAGTTTGGTCAAAGTTTTTGCATGCCTGCATCACTTTGATAATGAGGGTACTACTGAAACTCCTACTCTGAAAAATGAAGTATCTAGTGATCAAATACAAGTAGCGGTGCTAAATATTGGTATCATGATTTCTGTCGTCTTCTTGGCAGCCACTCTAATTGCTGGATATTTAATACCATCAGTCCATCACGTTCTGCACTGGCGTTGTCAAATATACTATGTGTTTTGCCTTTTCGTTGGCGATTTACTATTGGCTTACACGCAACTATCGCAGCATAAGCACTTGGGAACAGTGACTTGTACGCTAATAGCCAGTGCCATGCATTTCTCCTTTTTGTCCGCATTTTTCTGGTTGAACACCATGTGCTTTAATATATGGTGGACGTTTCGCGACTTTCGGCCTAGTTCTTTGGAACGTAACCAAGAACTTTTTCGTTTGCGTTTATACAGCGCCTACGCCTGGGGCATACCATTGCTTATAGCTGCTGTGGCCTTATGCGTGGATCAGTTGGCGAGTACAGACCTGTTGAAACCGGGATTCGGTGAACGTAGCTGTTGGTTTAGTGGTGACAATATGGAGATTTTTGCTTATTTCTTTGGACCTGTGGGCATCCTCCTGTGTGCTAATATAGCACTTTTTATTTCTACAACTCATCAGTTGACTTGTGGCCTTTGGAAACGAGATGATGTCAAATCAACTACTGAGAAGACTGCTTTGGGCAAAGTGTGCTTTAAGCTGGTTATTGTTATGGGTGTTACCTGGATTGCCGATGTAATATCATGGCTCGTTGGTGGTCCACATTCGGCTTGGTTTTTCACAGATCTTATTAATGCATTGCAAGGTGTTTTCATATTCCTGGTTGTTGGCTGTCAGCCGCAGGTATGGTCAGCTGTAAAACGATTATGCTGCTCCAGAGTCCAACAAGAGATAACAAATACGACAAATGGGGTACATCATTCGAGTTCGTCGCATGGACTACCCTCTTTAACAGCTTGTGGAGAAACTGCACAAAATACCACGATCAATGCGACACAATGTGGACTAGGTACACAGGCGAAGATACCAATGGAGACGGTTTGTTGAAATACAATACAGAGGAATTAAAAAGGTAATAGGATCTTCTAAATTTTTTTTTATATACCTAATTATATTTATAATGTATCTAGTTATACGAGGTCTGTTCAAAAAGTATAGCGAATTTTGAATTTCCGCGGGTTACGTATATTTGATTTTCAATTTTTTTGTGGCGTTATGTTGGCATTCATGTCCCTCACTTATGCTGACAAGTGTGTTCACTTTGAATGTTCAGTTTATTTTTGACAGCTATTTTGCTTGGACGTGTTTTGCCTCGTTTTCGATTTTTGCCAATGAAGCCGATTGGGATGATTGAACTTTGGTTTCCAAGTCATAGCCATGAACCCATGATACGCCACCAGTTAAGACCCTCTGGACAAAATTTGGGTCGTCGTGGACAGAGTTCAACATCTCCTTAGCAATGTTAATGCGATGCTGTTTTTGGTCGAAATTTAGCAATTTTGATACGAATTTCGCGGCGACTATTCTAATGCCCAAATTATTGGTAAAAATCAAATGGCACGAGACAATCGATATGTTTAGGTCCTCAGCAACTTTTCTAACGGTGATTCGACGATTGGCCAATACAATTTTCTTCACTTTATTAATGCATATGCCACAGTAAATATTCGGAATGCATCCGCGCACTTAATTTTGTTTTTTACAGAAAATTTGATACATATTCTTTGATCCATTTTATGGAATAGTCAAAAATCGAAGACGAGCCAAAACACGTCTAAGCAAAATAGTTTCCACCACCAGGTCCACCACCAGTAGGCGGACCACGCCCATTTTTGGGAGAATATTTTATTCTAAGATGGTGGACTCAGAAAAAAAATTTGTTTAATAAAATTCACTCTACAAGCTGGGAAATTGAGCTATAAGCAAGGATGAATCCATATTCGATGAATCGATATAAAAAGTAGACGTGGCACTAAACCGATTTCCCCCATTTTCAATACCAAACAACGTAGTATAACAAAGAATGTTTGTACTAAATTTCATGACGATACCTCTATTCGTTCTCCTGTAATCGTGATTTCCATAGAAGGACAGAGAGACAGACAAAGAGACGAACGGACATGGCTAAATCGAATCAGGAGGTGACTCTGAGCCAGAATATACTATATACTTTTCTATACCTGCCACGCTTCCTTTAATGCGTTACAAACGGAAGAACAATTTGAATATACCCTCATTCCTTCGGGTGTAGGGTATAAAAACAAACACGCTGTAGATAAAACGATCTTCTTGTACTCGTATAGTTTAATTTACTTTTAATCTCTATTGAGTAGTGAGACTCCAATATTTTCATCATCAGTAAACGTGTATCTCACCAAATTTCCGAATTTTGTAAATTATACAATTATATACGTACAAATTCATCATCAGCAAACGGGTATCTCACCAAATTTCCGAATTTTGTAAATTATACCTTTCCCACAGCTATGTGTAACTTCTCTATTAGAATTATGTATTTTGTATTCCTATTGAGTTATTTTGTATTCCGTGGAATGCTTTTTCATAGAGGACATAAAATAAGGATACCGTATTTCGTAGATAAGTATGTTATGTACAATAGTTGTAATAATTATAGAGCCGAAAAAATCTTACGGAAATATTTAATAATAGAAATATATATACATTTTTGCTCTTATAATCAGAGGGTCAGAACTTTTAAAAAGCCAAGCAATTTCTTGGCAACACCAACTCTTTTGTCTTCTTCAGTGGAGTTGATTGTTGTAATAAAATACCAATTATAATCTTTATAATTGGACCCAGAATTCGGAAGAAATTACAGTCCAATTCACGACAAGAGTATTCTATGGAATGTTGGAGAATGCTTTTTTATAAACAATAAATTATTTTGCTTGAAATATTAATAATGCATAAACTTTAAACCATACGTTCTGTTGAAATGGGCTTAAAAGAAGAAAAGATTACCACATTGATGTTTTGAGGATTGGATGCTTTCTGCAAATAAATAATTTGTGATTATAAAATAAATATTTTCACTGACGAATTTTTACTCTTGTAAAACGCGAAGATAGCAGTTGGTCGTCTTATGGCAATGGTTTTCAACCCAATGCCCGCGGGCGTTATGGCGCCCGCAAATGCTATTACGTGTGGCCGACACTGTACGGCCACGATTAAAAATTGTGTTTTATTACTACACTACAAAGCTTTGAGTCATTCAGGGAAGTAATTTCACTTCTCCTTTTCAAAAAAATTTCCCTAAACTCCCTTAAACTCACAGTCATAATAGTAGCCGTGTTTTTCAAAATATCTAGGTTTTTAGTTTATTAAAAAAAAACGATGGAAACTTATTAGGCGTCACGAACAATGTAACATAAAATTTCTACCAAAACCATCTTCAGATTTTTATTTGGATTTTTTTTGTTCGAATTCACATATGACGATTCCTCGGCTGATTTCTTTCGGAAAGTGGAAAATTCTGCAAATTTCCCCATAATTTACATAGAAACCTGGATAAAACCTGAGTTTTCGACTTTGTATTTAGAAAACCTATGCAGTCCATTAAAAAAACGCTGCTAGTGTAACAATATTATGACTATGTTTATGCTATGTTGAGTGGCTTTTTGAAGTAATTTAGCTGAGGTAAATTAACGTAAGGTAGCTAAAGGTAGCTAAATTACGTGCGCTCGGAGAACATGTACGTAATTTATTCTGGCAGTTCTGTATTATATTTTGTTATTGTGAATTTTTATACGCATATCTGCAGGTGTGAAATTGTAGCCAACGCTCTATAATTTCACCAAAGTTTACTTCAAATATATGCGCGTTGTTTCCCGCATCCCGCAAAGCCGAGGCTCCCTCTCCCTAATTCATTTATTCATATAATTTCATTCATTTTTAAAAAAATTCAAAAATTTATTTTGATTTTCTTTTTTTCAGAAACTTAATGCAATTACTTTTTTCGTGTCAAAATATTAACTTGATATCAATGAAGTCGATGAAGTGTCATGATATGTCATATAAGTGACAAAGCGCAAATTTAGTACATAATTAGTACAAAATTCAGGGTTACAATCACTTTTCGATATAATTTATGATAAATTACAAACAGTTTGTGATTTATTTTGAGAATTATTGTATGGCTATATACATAATTTACACATGATTTAGCTATAGATAAGAAAAAAGCCTTAAATTTCATGATTTAGTGCCACTCCGAACATGCTATTACTCGTAAAATTTATCAGCATAGCGTGAACACGAAGATGAAATTAGAGGCAAGAGATTTGCCGCACGTGTAAGCCAACATAACGAATATGATCTCGTCACAAATTTCTTAGTTTAAATAATAACGAAATTTTTGGAACTATCGGACCCTAGTGGCCTAGTAACAAACTTGAGCACGTTTAAGCTATTTATTACTTTTTCCAATAAATAGCTGAAACGTGGAGCTACAGGGCAAAAAACAATGATATGGGTCCTCTATATAGGAACCTCTTCTATGACTAAATTGGCTTTGTGGATTTCACATCTTAAGAAATCGCTTTAGTATTTCCAAAATATGAAAAAAATTATAGGCGACGCAGAAATAGACTTATCACCAATTAATATCAACTTTCAATTACGTCAAGATAAATTTTCAAAACGGTTTAAAATTTAAACTTAAATTTAACGGTTTAAGACAGTTTAACATCATCAATGCAATGGTATTTTTTTCAAATATAACCGACATCTTCGTTGCAGAATTTGTTCAGGAACGGACAGAAGAACCAGAGCTGGAAATTTTGGATCTTCAGAACGATATTATTTTAAAATCCATGGTTTCAGGAGACAATTTCTGGAATATTGTAGACAAAAAACTTCCTCTCCTGAGAATAACATCGCAAAAGTTTAAATCATTATATGGTTCAACATACTTAAGCGAATCATTGTTTTATTTCATTGTTTAAATATCATAAAATCGAAATATAGGTCACTAGTGACGAATGAACACTTGGATGATTGCTTTAGAGCAAGAGGATCATCATACTCGCCTAATTTTTAAGAAATGGTCAATTAAATGACCAATATCAATACTTAAATATTCACATATTAAATTAATATACACATATTACCTTATTTCAAATACGAATACACAGTGGTACCTCGAGATACGAGTTTAATTCGTTCCGTAACCTCGCGTGTATGTCAATTTGCTCGTATCTCAGAGCAATTTTTCCCATTGAAATTAATGTAAATGTCATTAATCCGTTCCAGCCCCAAAAATGCTACCCCTAATTGTTTTTGTTACGTGTTTTTGAATAAGAAAAATGTATTTATAAATGACAAATATTGTATAAAAACATGTAAATGACTTTTCTCTTCAACTCTTCAACTCCTCTTCAAGACTTTAAACTGCCACGGACGGAGGCAGTCTTCCGATGCCTCGTCCGTGGAAGTTCGCAGAGTTTGATTCAGCAAATCACCGTAAATCGGTTGTGCCTTCTCGCATACGATGCCCTGTGTTAAGGTATCGCCTTTAAGCTGCTTCTCCGTCACCCAAACTATCAGCAGTTTCTCTATCTTTTCATGGAGAGATCTCCGGAGCTTAGAAATTATTGTAACGCCCTTAGCTGGCGTTATACCTTTTATCGACTCCTTCTGTTTAAGCACAGTGCATATCGTTGAAGTACTATGCCCGTACTGCTTCGCCAAGTCAGCTACTCGCACACCTTGCTCATTTTTTTCTATGATTTCACGCTTAAACTCAATAGACATCATCTTCTTCTAAACACTGACCTTTCCACTCACTTTCTTCGGACCCATGGTTATAGAAAGAAATGTGATAAAGTATGTAAATGCACAAAAAGCGCAAAGCCCTAGAAAAACTTAGCAACGATGCTTCGACAGCGAGGTAAACAAGCACACTGGGGATTCCCATTCACGTGGGAAAATACACGAGGCGCAGCGAAACTTTGCTTGCTCGACAGCTCGTATCTTAAATAACTCGTAAGTTAAGGCACTCGTATCTCGAGGTACCACTGTACCAATAATTTTTATACCCTACACCCGATTTAGCCACGATTTAGTCGATTTAGCCATGTCTGTCTGTGGAAATCACGATTACGGGAGAACGAATAGGCCTATCGCCATGAAATTTGGCACGAATATTCTTTGCCATTATAGGCTGTTTGGTTAAGAAAATCGGACCAGTGCAACGCCTACTTTTTATAGCAAATATGAGATTTCCCGTGCTCATAGTTTAATTTCTCAGCTTTTAGAGTTCGCTCTGAAGCTAAAATTTAATTCCCAAATTTACCGTCTCAGATTTAAATATACATATGTACTTCGAAAAATGGGCGTCGTCCACCCACTGCACTATGGGCTGGGAGACCTGGAAAAGTGGCCAAAAGTCACATACGAAATAGGACAAAAAATTATATGTCATAATTATCTAGACATAATAATGATTATATGAAATAACTCTTACGCAGAGTAATTTTTTATTGCTCCGTTGGTATCTATCCGAATACGAGAAAAGCGATCAGTTATTCATTAGAAAGCTTACATTGTTGCAGTTAGTTTTCAGTTTTATAAATTATTTTAGTAACTATTTTTATTATGTTTTACACATTGGTATAGGAGCTTCATCAGAAGCTAAAAAAAGTTTAAAACAAGTAAGAGCGTTAACTTCGGCCTGGCCGAAGCTAATATACCCTACACCCGTATCTGTCGAAATGACGATAAAAAGTGGGCGGGTGACGCTTACTTTCTATTAATTTACAGATAGTAAATTTTGATACATTAAATTATTTACAACACCGCTTTTCTCAACAAACACCTAATTATATGGTATGGTATAACAGTGGGCGTGTCACGCCCATTTTCTGTAAGATAACTTTTTATTTTATTGTTTTTTTGAATATTTTTAAGAGAATATTCGTGGCAAATCTCAAGACTACGTCTTCATTCGTTATTCTCTAATCGTGATTTTCGTCACCAGTGGGCGGACCACGCCCATTTTTTTAGTGTATTTAAGTTTAAGACCATGGACCCGAAAATGAAATTTCAGCTTTAAACTCGCTCTACAAGCCGAGAAATTGAGCTGAAAGCACGGGAAAACATATATTTTCTATAAAAAGTAGCGTGGAACTGGACCGATTTACTCCATTTTCAATACCAAACAGCCTATGGTGACAAAGAATATTCGTACCAAATTTCATGGTAATAGCTCTATGCGTTCTCCCGTAATCGTAAGAATTTCCACAGACAGACAGACGGACGGACGGACATGGCTAAATCGAATCAGGAGGTGATTCTGAGCCAGAATATATATACTTTTCTATACCTGCCACGCCTTCTTTAATGCGTTACAAACGAAAGAACAAAGTGAATATACCCTCATCCCTTCGGGTGTAGGGTATAAAAAACACACTAATAAATAAGGTGCTTTACTCGTGAATTGAGTAATTTTTAGTGATTTTGGTTGGTACCGTTTGACTACTTCAGAAAACTTCACTCTAAAAAAGTATTTATTATACGCCAATTTAAAGTATATGGAATATACTACAATCTTAACCTGCCTAAACTTGCCCATTTTCCGATATGTGCCCATACTTATGAAAATGTCTAAGTCACACTTTTCGCGTTTAAAAGTTTGCATTGTATTAAATTAAAAAATATTTTCATACTAAAGGGTTTTCCAATAAGAGGTGTAATTTTGATATTCAAAGAAAAATGCCATTTTTTGAGATAAATGATCGCTTGTTTATTTCATAATAAAGAGAAAGATATGCCGTTAATAATGAAAAACAACATCAGCCAAATGGCCACCACGACAACGCTTTCAGGACCATATCCTTTTCAGGAAATTTTCCATAACCAAATAGCAAAGTGGCTGCCCTATGTCCTCGATAGCCTCACGAATTCCATCTTTGAGGTCTTGAATCGACGCTGGGCTGTTGGCGTAGACCTTATCTTTCACGTTGCCCCAAAGAAAGAAGTCGCAAGGTGTTAAATCACAAGATCTCGGTGGCCAATTGTGATCACCTCTTCGAGAGATAACACGGTCAGGAAACTTTTCCCGTAAAATATCAATGGTTTCGTTGCTTTTGTGGCACGTAGCGCCGTCTTGTTGAAAGTAAACGTTGTCCAGATCAATACCATCTAACTCCGGCCATAAAAAATCATAAAAAATGTCCAATTCCAAAGAACGACGAGGAATGGACAAACCTGGGTTTTCCTCAACACTTTGGGCTACAGCAGCAATATTCTCAGTTGTTTTTGAGCGACGTGCACGGGTTTTATTCTTCACATCACTAACTTGTCCCAACAGCTCGAATTTTTCCACCAATTTTTGTATTGCGGTCCGACAAGGTGCTTCACGACGACCCAAAAATGCTTTAGTTTTGCGAACTGTGACTGCAAAATTTGCACCATTTTTGTAGTGAATTTTAATAATTTCAATGCGTTGTTGCAGCGTGTATCGTTCCATTTTTAGTAATGGCGTAGTTTCTACTTGTCAAATGTCAAAAATAGCAGCTTAAAAAAAATTAGCCCCGAAATAGCGCGCTATTCAAAATTACACCTCTTATTGGAAAGCCCTTTAGTATACCTCAAAATGTCTGAGGCAATATTTACATCTGAGATATTAGCTTTTTTGGTAATTGTTAAATTTTTTGTGTAGCTTGTAAGGAAATGTGGTTTTTTAAGGCTACAAATGAATTAAACCAGTTTTAAAATTAAAAAAATAAGAAAATATAGGAGTAATATGAGACGAATGACTTAAACCAATAAAAATAATTAATGCCATAATTGTAATCAGCTACCTTAAAATCTTATATAAGTACGTAACTGTGCTATTCAAATCAGAATTCTCTTAAATCGAAATTTTTGCCACCTTTCCAGTTCTCCCAGCCCATAGTGCACTGGTGACAAAAACCACGATTACAGGAAAACTAGTGGAAGCATCATCATGAAATTCAGCAGGAATATTTTTTTTTTCCATTTAAATTTCTCTGATGTCGAAAATGCCACGCCTACGTTTAAGGTAAATATTAATGCATCCGATTTGAGAGCTGAATTTCTCAGCTTGTAATCCGGATCTGAAGCTGAAGTTTTAGTGCCGCGTTCACCGTGTTAGTGAGAGTCATCGCACAAAAAATGGGCGTGACACGCCCTCTGGTATACCGTAATATATATAATGAAGTGTTTGTTGAGAAAAGCGTTGTCGTAAATGAGTTAATAGATCAAAATTTACTATCTGTAAGTGATATGAAGCTTTTTTCCTTGAAATAGCAAATTTAGACTTAAGCGGTTACTGCTCTTTGCTACAGAACTATGTCCACCTAAAAATTTTAAAAGCAGTCGAAAAATTCCAGATTTTACTACAATGTGGGTTTGTCCCTTTCTGCAGAACTGAGTCCAATTATAAAAAGCCAAAAGTCGTACTTAAGTCAAATAACAAAAAGTGTAGGTTATTATGTATAAACAATTCAACAAAATCCATAACAATTCTTAAAATATGAACCGTTTTCACTAATTCCATACCCTCATTCTTTTCTTGAAATTCTTGTATAATGACCTCTTCTGTTCAACAATACGAATGACCATAACAGGTTAAAAAAACTAGAAAATGTCCGAAACTCACGAGGTTGTGAAACATTGTTGTTCAATTTTAAACTGTTTAAACTGAAAAAAAAAACTAAATAATAAGAAACCAGCAAACATATTATGAACATATTGCCTTTTTCTTTTTTCTCTCTTTGTTCGTAAAATATTCAGGTTAATTTCGTAAAACATTGCGCTAGTTGCGCTTTGCGTTTTTGTCTTTTCTCTTCAGAGAGATGGCAGTAAAAAAGCTTTTTCAGCCGGTTAGCATTTGGTTCAATTGACAGGTGATTTCATTTAATATGAACTTCTCTGGCTTTGGCTTTTAATTTAAACATTTTTCTACTAAGGTTTTTTAGGTTAACGTGCGTTGTACGTGCGATAAATTGTTTAACGCAGTTCCAGACTGCTCAGTTGAAAAGCAAACATCTTAAAAAGGAATAAGCAAATTACAGAGAGCTGGTCAGATTGAAATATCAAGTGCTTACAGCTTGAGAGTTATCGCACATTATAATTTTTCATTTACGTTTATCGCAATAGCTACCATTGAAGTACCTATTAACGTAAAATGAAAATACGTTACATACTAGAGAAGTTTTCTTTCAATGAATATTTTACGTACATAGTATTCCATTCTAAAATAAATCATTTATTTGTTTAAGTAAATTACCAATTTTTAGGAAAAATTATCCTACGAAATACGTTTTTTTCTTGTCTCTTCTCAACCTACACGCCTGGATGCAAAAAACCTTTTACCGATAAGAACCGATAATTCTTGCATAACAGTATAATTACGTTTCGAAATTATCCGTACCGCAAACATAGCAAAACTTGTTTAGGTTTTGTTAAAATACAAATTTTGGCATTTTAATAGGAAAATTTTATTTCAAAAGCCTCAACACTAAAGTCTGAGTGGTGGATTTTCTTAAAATGCATTTTCTCTTAAAATCCTGGTGAAAAAAATGTCTGAAATGCTAAGAACATGAAATTTTTAAATATTGACATAATTATATGGGTTAATTATACATTTTACAGAGAAAAGAATAAGTGAATAGAAAAAAATAGTATTAAAAATTAAAAATTTTAATTTTCTTCAAAATGACAAGATTTTGGATAAAATATTATTCTACACAAATGAAAGAAAGAGCGTGAAGGTAAATTCGCAAACGCGACGCGAATTTATCAGAAACACAAATCACATATTTTCAGCGAGCAAGTCATCGAGCAATGTTAAATTCGCGTTTCCGTCGCTCTCGACCGCTCTCGACCGCTCTGCAACCGTACCACATTTAGAAAAGTGGCATTTTTTCTATCATTATACTATTTTTGATACATGATTAAGGGGCAGTGGCTACTACCCTTTGAGTACCCTTTGCCATGATGGGACATAGTTTTTTGGAAAGCATACTTAAAGCTCTTAAACGCTACCTCGGACTAGTGAATACTATATTTGGAAATTTTGTAAATTAATTTAGAAAAGTGGCATTTTTTTATCTTCATACAATTTTTGATACATGATTAAGGGGCAGTGGTCACTATCCTTTGACTTGTGCCATGATAAGGCCTAGTTTGTTCGAAAGTGTATAGTTAAAGCTCTCCAATGATACCACGGACTAGTGAATCCTTTGTATGGAAATTCAAAATTAATTTAATTAAATTAAATTAATTAATTAAATTAATTAATTAAATTAATTAAATTAATTTACAAAATTTCCAAATATAGTATCGTTGGAGAGCTTTAAGTATGTACTTTCCAACAAACTAGGTCTCATCATGGCACAAGTCAAAGGGTAGTGACCACTGCTCCTTAATCATGTATCAAAAATAGTATGAACATAAAAAAAATGCCAATTTTCAAAATTAATTTACAGAATTTTCAAATGTAGGATTTACTAGTCCGTGATATTGTTGGAGAGCTCCAACTATGTACTTTCCAACAAACTAGGTCTCATCATGGCACAAGTAAATGGGTTTGTTAAGGTTTTTTTAACTAATAAAAACATTAGCGAGCGAGCAAGCAAACGATTATATGTATAATGCTCGATGAAAACACGAATTTGAAGCTCGATGGAAACGCGAATTTAATTTCACGCTTTTGCTCGACGACTTGCTCGATGAAAATATGTGGTTTGTGTCTTTGCTAAATTCGCGTCGCAAATGTGAATTTAACTTCACGCTCTTTAAAGCTCTTAATAAAAACCTTAGCAAGCATGCAAACGAATATACTTATATTGCTCGGTGAAAACACGAATTTGACAGAGGTATTCTGAGATCCACTAACTTTTGAAATCGTCTCTATTTGTATTGCAAACAACAACAAAAATCGTCTTTTTGTTGTTGTTTGCAATACAAAAAGACGATTTTCGAGACGATTTCAATAGTTAGTGACTTTCAGAATACCTATGTGAAGCTCGATGAAACGCGAATTTGACTTCACGCTTTTGCTCGACGAATTGCTCGCTGAAAATAAGTGGTTTGTGTGTTTGCTAAATACGCGTCGCGTTTGACAATTTCACTTCACGCTCTTAATATTACGGCAGATAATATTTTATAGGAAAATAACGTACGTAGGCACGCTTCGCCAAAATAAAAAGTTTATTCCTCCGCAACTAAAATTTGGAAAAAAGTTCAGGAATCTTTAAATACTATAAATTATTATTATAGTCTATATTGCTACCAAATGTGGAGTCGACAAAGTCAATGAAGTGCTGGCAGCATTGTGGCTGGGTAGTGCAAAGCGTCAATGGTGCTGTTTGCTAACATTTTGGGCCATTTTATTTTGTATAAATTTTAACTAATTACACAAAAAATTTATACCTAGGCTGACCAACTGTACCGAAACAACCGGTACAGTACCGGATTTGTAGTGTTGTGTACCGTGTACCACAGAGTTGGGCATTAACTAGTTAAATCTGTTACTAGTTATCGTTATCGTTAAAGTTACTTTAACTTCTTACGAACTTCTTTAACTTTTAACGAAGTCCTCGTTACTCTAAAGTAACTAGTTACTTTGCTATCGTTAAAAGTTACTTTGAGTAACGAAGTAAAGAAGAAGTAACGACGCACAGTGGTCCAGAATAGAAATTCATCGGCCAAAAATCTGTAACTTTTGAACGGATAGGAATTTTTGAATGCGGTTTTTTGCAATCGACAGAGAAATGTTGAAATATCTTTGCACTGGCACCGAGATCTATGTAGATATCTCAGGGTCAGAGCCGTAGGGCTCCAAAGTCGAAAAATATTTTAATTTTTTTAAATTTTGGCAAAAAAACGTATTCAAAAGTAAATTCTTGAAACTTTTTTGTACTTATCTATAAATTGAGGATATATTCGTAATGGCTGTGAAGTTTAAAGTGCATCCGTTGAGTTTTTCATAACTTTTTGGCCCCCTGAAAAGGGGTCTATTTTTGGATGCTTTGAAACTAAATATCTCCGCCATTTTTAAAAATTTAGATTTCCGGTTTTTTTTATTATATTATATGGGGTAAGAGTTTAAAAAAAATGGGAAAAAAAATTTATATATATTTTGAAAAAAAAATTTTTTTTTTAAAAAAACCACGAAAAATTAAAAAAATTATAGCCCAACAGTCGACAACAAAAAAAAATTACATTTTTCTGATAGCCTTTGAGATAACCTTTAATCGTATACCCGGTTTTGTACCCGGCAGACCACGGCCCTAGGCGCTGGAGCCCTCTAAATGGTCTACATTTTTTCTTTTAAAAAAACAACGAAAAATTAAAAGAATTCTGGTCGACAACAAAAAAAATTAGATTTTTCTAATAGCCTTTGAGATAACCTTTCATCCTATACCCAGTTTTATACCTGGCAAACCACGGCCTTAGGCGCTGGAGCCCTCCAAATGTAGAATTTTCAAAAAAAGGGTACTTCAGACACTAAATGCATAAGTATTTCTTTTTTTAACCCTAATTTTTTTATTTTATATACTCCTGAATATTACCTGTTTAAAAGTACCTGCTTCAAGGCCAAAAACGAAAATAATAAAATACCTGCGAGGTCAATGTTGCGGTTTCTACGCCTGAATATTACCTGTTAAAAAGTTCAGCTTCAGCTTCAAGGCGAGAGACGAAAAGAATAAAATACCTGAAGGTCAAAGTTGCGGTTAATTACAATTTTCTTCAAAAATTCCAATTCTTTATATGTATTTTTTTTATATAAATATCAAACATTTGAAAGATTTTTGGCATTATCAAACCAAGCGTCTTTCAGCCATGGAGTCATACAGCTACAAAGAATTATCAGATGTATGTATATTTTAAAAACAGAAGCGCACAAGATATAGCAAAAAAATTCAGGAACAAATTTTAGCACAAATAAACTCGTTTGTGTCCATTTTGTCTAGACACTACAAGTCTTCCTACTTCAACAAAAATAAAGTGTATGCTAGTTTAAAGGAGTGGATGGAAGGCGAACTCTGTATCATTTATCAGGCAGATAGCAACGAAGGACGTGGAAGGCCAACTAAAGAGTTTGAAGAGAGCAGTAAAAGATCCCAGAGACGGAAACTAAAAGATCTTAATGAAAGTTTGGAATATGAAGACGCTAAACGCAGTTTAGTACACTCGTTGCATTCAGAGCGGAAATATCGGAAAGCCGAAATCAACGAAAAAGTTCTTAATGCGAGCCCTTTAAGGACAAAAATTATAAAATTATATAATGAATTGTACCCATGGCGAAATATGTCACCAACAGTCCACAAAACTCTGTTTCATGGAGAAAGCATTATTCAACACCATTTATTGCCAATAGGAGATTTATCATAAGAAGCTCAAGAAAAAAGAAATAAAGATTATAGATTCTTTAGGGAACATAACACTAGAAAATGTAGTAGAGAAGCAACAAATGAAGACCTTTTTGGAATTTTATTAGCCACATCGGATCCATATATTTCCAGCATCCGGTATGTGTGGACTACAAAAAACCCAGATATAAGTCCAGAAGCCAAATTGTTACTATTAAATATTAATGAAAATTCGGAAAGAGAAAAATATTTACAATCTGTTTTTACAAAAATTGTATAATACTCGTATATAAAAATTGTAATTAACCGCAAGATTGACCTCGCAGGTATTTTATTATTTTCGTTTTTGGCCTTGAAGCAGGTACTTTTAAACAGGTAATATTCAGGAGTATATAAAGAAAAAAAATTAGGGTTAAAAAAAGAAATACTTATGCATTTAGTGTCTGAAGTACCCTTTTTTTGAAAATTCTACATTTGGAGGGCTCCAGCGCCTAAGGCCGTGGTTTGCCAGGTATAAAACTGGGTATAGGATGAAAGGTTATCTCAAATGCTATTAGAAAAATCTAATTTTTTTTGTTGTCGACCAGAATTTTTTTAATTTTTCGTTGTTTTTTTAAAAGAAAAAATGTAGACCATTTAGAGGGCTCCAGCGCCTAGGGCCGTGGTCTGCCGGGTACAAAACCGGGTATACGATTAAAGGTTATCTCAAAGGCTATCAGAAAAATGTAATTTTTTTTTGTTGTCGTGTGTTGGGCTATAATTTTTTTAATTTTCCGTGGTTTTTTTGAAAAAAAAATTTTTTTTTCAAAATATATATAAATTTTTTTCCCCATTTTTTTTAAACTCTTACCCCATATAATATAATAAAAAAAACCGGAAATCTAAATTTTTAAAAATGGCGGAGATATTTAGTTTCAAAGCATCCAAAAATAGACCCCTTTTCAGGGGGCCAAAAAGTTATGAAAAACTCAACGGATGCACTTGAAACTTCACAGCCATTACGAATATATCCTCAATTTATAGATAAGTACAAAAAAGTTTCAAGAATTTACTTTTGAATACGTTTTTTTGCCAAAATTTAAAAAAATTAAAATATTTTTCGAATTTGGAGCCCTACGGCTCTGACCCTGAGACATCTACATAGATCTCGGTGCCAGTGCAAAGATATATTAACATTTCTCTGTCGATTGCAAAAAACCGCATTCAAAAATTCCTATCCGTTCAAAAGTTACAGATTTTTGGCCGATGAATTTCTATTCTGGACCACTGTGCGACGTTAACTGAAAGTAACGAAGTTACTTTCGTTACTTTTGTTCGCGTTAAAGTAACGCGTTACTTTGCTATCGTTAAAAGTTACTCTGAGTGACGAAGTACATAACGAAGAAGTAACGACGTTAACTGAAAGTAACGAAGAGTAACGAAGAAGTAACGACGCACAGTGGACGGAAATTGCCGTTTTTGATTTAGTGGCATTTTAGACCCGGAAATGAAATTTCAGCTTTAAACTCGCTCTACAAGCCGAGAAATTGAGCTGAAAGCACGGGAAAACATATATTTTCTATAAAAAGTAGCGTGGAACTGGACCGATTTACTCCATTTTCAATACCAAACAGCCCATGGTGACAAAGAATATTCGTGCCAAATTTCATGGTAATAGCTCTATGCGTTCTCCCGTAATCGTAAGAATTTCCACAGACAGACAGACGGACGGACGGACATGGCTAAATCGAATCAGGAGGTGATTCTGAGCCAGAATATATATACTTTTCTATACCTGCCACGCCTCCTTTAATGCGTTACAAACGAAAGAACAAAGTGAATATACCCTCATCCCTTCGGGTGTAGGGTATAAAAAACACACTAATAAATAAGGTGCTTTACTCGTGAATTGAGTAATTTTTAGTGATTTTGGTTGGTACCGTTTGACTACTTCAGAAAACTTCACTCTAAAAAAGTATTTATTATACGCCAATTTAAAGTATATGGAATATACTACAATCTTAACCTGCCTAAACTTGCCCATTTTCCGATATGTGCCCATACTTATGAAAATGGCTAAGTCACACTTAAAACGTTTAAAAGTTTGCATTGTATTAAATTAAAAAATATTTTCATACTAAAGGGTTTTCCAATAAGAGGTGTAATTTTGATATTCAAAGAAAAATGCCATTTTTTGAGATAAATGATCGCTTGTTTATTTCATAATAAAGAGAAAGATATGCCGTTAATAATGAAAAACAACATCAGCCAAATGGCCACCACGACAACGCTTTCAGGACCATATCCTTTTCAGGAAATTTTCCATAACCAAATAGCAAAGTGGCTGCCCTATGTCCTCGATAGCCTCACGAATTCCATCTTTGAGGTCTTGAATCGACGCTGGGCTGTTGGCGTAGACCTTATCTTTTACGTTGGCCCAAAGGAAGAAGTCGCAAGGTGTTAAATCACAAGATCTCGGTGGCCAATTGTGATCACCTCTTCGAGAGATAACACGGTCAGGAAACTTTTCCCGTAAAATATCAATGGTTTCGTTGCTTGTGTGGCACGTAGCGCCGTCTTGTTGAAAGTAAACGTTATCCGGATCAATACCATCTAACTCCGGCCATAAAAAATCATAAAAAATGTCCAATTCCAAAGAACGACGAGGAATGGACAAACCTGGGTTTTCCTCAACACTGGGCTACAGCAGCAATATTCTCAGTTGTTCTTGAGCGACGTGCACGGGTTTTATTCTTCACATCACTAACTTGTCCCAACAGCTCGAATTTTTCCACCAATTTTTGTATTGCGGTCCGACAAGGTGCTTCACGACGACCCAAAAATGCTTTAGTTTTGCGAACTGTGACTGCAAAATTTGCACCATTTTTTTAGTGAATTTTAATAATTTCAATGCGTTGTTGCAGCGTGTATCGTTCCATTTTTAGTAATGGCGTAGTTTCTACTTGTCAAATGTCAAAAATAGCAGCTTAAAAAAAATTAGCCCCGAAATAGCGCGCTATTCAAAATTACACCTCTTATTGGAAAGCCCTTTAGTATACCTCAAAATGTCTGAGGCAATATTTACATCTGAGATATTAGCTTTTTTGGTAATTGTTAAATTTTTTGTGTAGCTTGTAAGGAAATGTGGTTTTTTAAGGCTACAAATGAATTAAACCAGTTTTAAAATTAAAAAAATAAGAAAATATAGGAGTAATATGAGACGAATGACTTAAACCAATAAAAATAATTAATGCCATAATTGTAATCAGCTACCTTAAAATCTTATATAAGTACGTAACTGTGCTATTCAAATCAGAATTCTCTTAAATCGAAATTTTTGCCACCTTTCCAGTTCTCCCAGCCCATAGTGCACTGGTGACAAAAACCACGATTACAGGAAAACTAGTGGAAGCATCATCATGAAATTCAGCAGGAATATTTTTTTTTCCATTTAAATTTCTCTGATGTCGAAAATGCCACGCCTACGTTTAAGGTAAATATTAATGCATCCGATTTGAGAGCTGAATTTCTCAGCTTGTAATCCGGATCTGAAGCTGAAGTTTTAGTGCCGCGTTCACCGTGTTAGTGAGAGTCATCGCACAAAAAATGGGCGTGACACGCCCTCTGGTATACCGTAATATATATAATGAAGTGTTTGTTGAGAAAAGCGTTGTCGTAAATGAGTTAATAGATCAAAATTTACTATCTGTAAGTGATATGAAGCTTTTTTCCTTGAAATAGCAAATTTAGACTTAAGCGGTTACTGCTCTTTGCTACAGAACTGTGTCCACCTAAAAATTTTAAAAGCAGTCGAAAAATTCCAGATTTTACTACAATGTGGGTTTGTCCCTTTCTGCAGAACTGAGTCCAATTATAAAAAGCCAAAAGTCGTACTTAAGTCAAATAACAAAAAGTGTAGGTTATTATGTATAAACAATTCAACAAAATCCATAACAATTCTTAAAATATGAACCGTTTTCACTAATTCCATACTCTCATAAACCCTAAATTCTTTTATAATGACCTCTTCTGTTCAACAATACGAATGACCATAACAGGTTAAAAAAACTAAAAAAAGGTCCGAAACTCACGAGGTTGTAAAACATTGTTGTTCAATTTTAAACTGTTTAAACTGAAAAAAAAAACTAAATAATAAGAAACCAGCAAACATATTATGAACATATTGCCCTTTTCTTTTTTCTCTCTTTGTTCGTAAAATATTCAGGTTAATTTCGTAAAACATATTGCGCTAGTTGCGCTTTGCGTTTTTGTCTTTTCTCTTCGAAGAGATGGCAGTGAAAAAGCTTTTTCAGCCGGTTAGCATTTGGTTCAATTGACAGGTAATTTCATTTAATATGAACTTCTCTGGCTTTGGCTTTCAATTTAAACATTTTTCTACTAAGGTTTTTTAGGTTAACGTGCGTTGTACGTGCGATAAATTGTTTAACGCAGTTCCAGACTGCTCAGTTGAAAAGCAAACATCTTAAAAAGGAATAAGCAAATTACAGAGAGCTGGTCAGATTGAAATATCAAGTGCTTACAGCTTGAGAGTTATCGCACAGTATAATTTTTCATTTACGTTTATCGCAATAGCTATCATTGAAGTACCTATTAACGTAAAATGAAAATACGTTACATACTAGAGAAGTTTTCTTTCAATGAATATTTTACGTACATAGTATTCCATTCTGAAATAAATCATTTATTTGTTTAAGTAAATTACCAATTTTTAGGAAAAATTATCCTACGAAATACGATTTTTTCTTGTCTCTTCTCAACCTACACGCCTGGATGCAAAAAACCTTTGTAACGTTAGGTTCTTCGTGGCTGAGGTATAACTCAGGGCTGTCCAGGCTTCATCACAGAAAATTTATATTTCTGAGACCAAATTCAAGTGAAAAGATTTGTTGTTTAATTTTTTTACTGTATTAATGTTTATTGTTGTGTCACGAATATCGATTTTAATTGCTTAGGTCTATTTGCTTAGTCTACTTTGCTGCAACCAATTAACACTAACAATTTCACTGAGCTCTTTTGGATTCTGGGAAGGAAAGGATATTTGGTTGTGGATCGGGCACGAGGCTTGTGTCGACAGGACTGCTACAGTCCTTACTTCGACGACAAGAATCGAGCGCAGCACAAGGTTTGCGTTGACAGGACTGCTACAGTCCTTACTTCAACAACAAAAATTGTGCTCAGCAAAGAGGAAATTGAAAGGATCTCGGAGGATTGGTGCTCTTGGAGGAAAACAACTCTACTGCACAACTACTGCTCGAGTGCCTGGCGGAAAGCAACTACCGCACTGTCTGGAGGAAAGCTACTCACTGCTCAGTGGAAAGAAAACTACTGCCCCGTCAGTCTTTCGTCATCTGCTTTTATACCCAATCTATTGCGCATTAAACTTAACGTTATCTTATTGCGCATTAAAGAACTCTTGGTTCCCCTAATTTATTGAAACTTCGCAATCCTACTGCGCAATTTCAATGAAAAGTTTTATGCATTTTATTACGCAGTTTTGAAATGAACTTTGTGTCCGTCTACTGTTTGTCCCCTCATTTGCTTAAGTGCCGATATTTAGCACCCTCGTTCTTGTCACCCTTTTGTTGCGTTTTGTATGTCTGTTTGTTGGTTGCAGCAATGCTTAAGATACTACAGTATATATATGTATGTATATTGTTAAAGGGAAAAAATAAAAGTATTGAGTACATTCATATATTACTTAAAAGCTAATACAAAAATATGTATTGAATACTAAAAATAAGAATATAAAAATATATTTGTGTCGTCTAAATTTATTTGGGCGTCACATCCCCTCCTTACTTCGCCGGGATTATGTGGACATCTGCTCCTCCTGATCTTTTTATCCGTATGCTGTAACATATGTTGTCTACTTTCATGATGAAGCGTTGCTGTTTCCGTCTCCTTTGTGATTGTCCGGCTTGTGGTGACTCTATCCTTTGGTGTACCCTTTCTGGCCACTTATCCTTTGGTAATTGTTTTCTGTGATCTAGCACACCTTCAGCCAATGGTTGTTTTGGGGGTGTGGTTACCGCTCTTTGATCGCGTGGTTCTGATGTTGGGGTTATTGACCGTACGTCTTCTGGAAAAATCATCATTATCCATATTGTCGTCGCTGCTATCAGTGTTAACTTCTGGTAGGTCAATTGTTGGAATCACTACATTCGGATTTTCTTCTTTTGTTAAGACTCTGACTAGTCTAGCGATACGGCGGCGTTGTTTTTGTATCATGTGTGGATTGCCCCAAGCTTAAGGAGGAATTGTCATTCGTTGGAAGTTGGTTACTGGATGCTCTAGGAATTTATGGGCGTAATATAAAAGGTATACCCCACAATCCGTATAATTCTGTTGAGGATGCACCACCATATTATGCCAGGGCATTTCGTTTTCGCCAAACCTACTTCCGCATCCTCCTCTGCGCGATTTAAATTCTTTCTGCAAGTATTGACGTATGGCTTCGACGACCTCCGTTCGTGGTTTATTAGGGAGAGAATCGAACACTAAGATTGCAGGTTGAAGATCCTTCTCTTGCGTGTTATTATTGGTCAGCAGGTTTGGATAGCATACCACTACTAGATACCAATGTAGATTTTCGTTAACTGGAAACATTATGAACCTTTTTTCGAATAAGTCTACACTTTTGGTCCATTTTGCAACCGCAGCATGTCTCTCTTTTGGCGTCAGAATCGATCCTGTTGGTGTCCTCATCAATCGTGTCACAAAGAATGTCGAAATGATTTGAACGTAATCACTGTGTACTTCTGGGAGACCTTCTTTCCATAACCATTGTAGATACATATCAATTATGATATCATTTAAAAATTTTCCACTTGCTATCCTTTGAAAATCCATTAAAGTGACTTTGTATCCTCGGGTTTCCTTTGGGTAAATGAACATTTGCTCATCACACTCAAGTGGCTTAATGTTTTGGGTTATGTGGCTCTTTGTCATGCTTCTGAAAGGCGTAACTACATTACTGCTGAGCTCTCGTAATCGTGGACGGTTTATGTTTGTGTTAAGCTGGGCGTAACGTTGACGTGTTTGGTCCGCTAAATCTCGAAAATTCCTTGTTACTTCCATATTTGTCCCAATTCCAATATCGACTGTTACGTTGTCTGGTGTTATTAATTCAAGTGTTTGAAAAGAACTGATGATATATCCTGGATCAACGCTCGAAACGCATTTATCTCCCGCGCGAAATAACTATATTCTCTTCTACGACGATCGCTCTTATCTAACTGTGTAGGCTTGTTTTTGTTGTGCGCGCAGAGCCGGTAATCTACAGCAAACTGGGTCCTTTTTGTTGCAAACTAATCTAGTGTTTATCATTTATGTTTTTCGCCGATTCACTCGGGGCTTCTATTAGTTCGGCTGTAGAGTCTTCTTCATATTTCTTAAGCTCATTTACATGAGCCGTCCGAATGTGCTTATCAGTTTTTCGCCTTATCTGAACAATAACTGGTGACGTAAATCCTATTACTTGGTATGGACCATCATAACGGGGGGCTAGTTTGGCTGCAAATCCTTCAGCCGCTTTGGATATATGGTGCGTTTTTACCAAAACCGATTGTCCTATCTCCGGTTGCCAGTGCCGTCGTCTAAGGTTGTAGTATCGTGCTTGTTCTTTGGCTGCTCGTTCTAAATTCCGTTGCACGATTTGAAAAACTTCTTTGAGTCTATCAGCTCTCTCTTTCGGTGATTGGTTAATCTCTGCTGTGCCAAATGTAGTTTCTTCAAAGAGAGATCCGGGTAATCGTGGTTCACGCCCTTGTGTAAGATATGCAGGACTGAACCCTGTTGTTTCAGAGACACTTGTGTTTACTGCTAATGAGATTTCTGGTAACCACTCATCCCATCGTTTCTGATCGTCACCTGCAAGTTGAGCCACCATGGTTTTGATTGTTCTATTTGTTCTTTCTGTAGCGTTTTCTTGTGGTGTATAGGGCGCCGTATATTGTTGTTTTATGCCTAATTCTCGCATGTATTGTTGAAAAATCTTTGCCGTGAATTGTATACCGTTATCGCTTACAAATACTTTAGGAACCCCGAACCGTGCAAGAATCCTTTCTCGAAATGCCTTCTTAAGAGCGCTCACCGTTGCCTTACGTAGTGGTACTATTTCTGTCCATTTGGAGAATTTATCCACAAAAGCTAGCATTACTGTATTTCCATGAATGGAACGAGGCAGTGGTCCCACAAAATCGGCACACACAATTGCCCATGGCTGTTCTGCAATTTGTGTCAACATTTTGCCCGCTGGTTTTATCTGTTGTGGTTTGTATAGCTGACAAGATTCGCACTTTCGTACATATTGGCTGATTTCTCTCAACATACCGGGCCAATAGTAGTTTTTCATAATTCGCATGCTGGTATTTCTGATACCCAAATGTCCGGCTGTTGGATCATCGTGATTCTCCTTTAACACTCTTTTCCGCAATGGTTTCGGCACACACAATTTCCAAGGAGAACAATCTTCATCTCCCACTCTTCGTGGAATATGTCGATACAGTTGGTCGTTTTCTATTATATAATCAGGGAATTTCTCTGCATTCTGGATTATTTCCTCTTTCTTTTTACTTAACCAGGAACAAGGTGCTTCTTCGTCGTTCTCTACAGCTCTCGCAGCAATCGTCAGTCTCTCGCAATCAATTCCTTCCTGAGGTTCACGTGACAGTGCATCAGCAATGACATTACATTTACCCTTTCTATATTGCACATCATAACGGAATTGTTGTAATTCAAGTGCCCAGCGGGCAATGCGACCAGATGGACTTTCAATTGAATTTAACCATTTTAGAGCTAAATGATCAGTTAGAATGGTAAATTCATAACCTTCTAGGTACTGACGCATTTTCCTTACACCCCATACTACAGCGAGACATTCCTTTTCAGTAGCCGAGTAATTGATTTCGGCTTTTGTTAGTCGTCTGCTGGCGTACGCGATTACTCGCTCTTGTTCATCAAATTTTTGTGTGAGTACAACACCTAAGCCGTAATCGCAGGCATCTGTTTGCAACGTAAATCTTCTTGCGAAGTCAGGACAGGTTAATACTGGAGCTTCAGTGAGACGTGTCTTTAGTTCTTCGAACGCCTTCTGCTGGGCTTCTTCCCATTTCCAACGTTTTCCTTTCTTTAATAACGACGTCATTGGCTGAACAACTTCAGAAAATTCAGGCACGAAGCGACGATACCATGATGCAATTCCCAAATATCGACGTAACTCACGTAAATTCGTTGGTGGGCGAAGAGCTTTGATTGCAGCTATCTTCTCTGGGTCGGTACGGATTCCTGCTAAAGTAACAATATATCTAATTTCTGTTTTAAAGAATTCACATTTTTCAGCGTTGATCTTAAAATTGGCTTCTCTCAATCTCTGGAATACTTTCTGTAATTTCACCATGTGGTCTTCTATGGACTCCCCGGTTACGATAATATCGTCTAAATAAGCGAAGGCCCATGGCTCCAGTTCTGAACCAATGATTTTGTCAAGGGCTCGTTGGAAAGTTGCTGGCGCTGAATGTAATCCGAATGGCATGACGCGCCACTGAAAAAGCCCTCGACCTGGTACCGTAAAGGCTGTAAATTGTCGGCTTTGTGGCTCCATCGGGATTTGCCAGTATCCATTTTTAAGATCCAGTGTGCTGATTATTTTAGCGTTTCGTAGTCTATCAAGGATGTGTTGTATTCTTGGAAGAGGATATGCGTCTGGAACTGATCTTGCATTTAGTTGCCTATAATCCACACATAGCCGCCATTTGCCGTTTTTGTTTTTCACTAGAACTATAGGCGCACTATGGGGACTACTTGAAGGCTCGATGTGTCCTGATTTTAATAGTTCGTCGATCTGTTGTTCGATGATGGCCTGCATAGCTGGATTTCTGGGAAAATAACGTTGTTTTATCGGTCTATCGTCTTTCATGATTATTTTGTGGGAGGTTATGTTACTGGGTCCATTGATTGTTTCAAATTCATTTAGTTCCTTATTTAAAAATTCTTTAATTTTATTGTTTTCTGAAATATCTTCCTTTCTTATTATCGGGCAAGTCACTGGTTGTGTATTTCCAGGCATATCTGTTAGTGTGATGGTTCTTCCTCCTATGGTTATTTTTGCTTTCACTTTTGAGAGGAAATCCAATCCCAATATTAGAGAATCTATAGCTCCGGGAAGAATTAACAATAACATTTTATGTTTCTGGTTGTCTAACTGGACTGTCGCATTTATTAATTGTGTGATCTTTCTGGTGTGTCCGTTTGCTAGTCGCACGTCCGCAAATGCTGTTCGAGCCATTCCTTCTGTTTCTAATTGACTTGCCAGTTCTTTGCTGAGGAAGCTTCGTGATGCTCCAGTATCAATAACAGCATTCACCTCAATACCATTGAGACGCACGGCTACAGTAACACGATCGTGACATTGACTTAGTTGTGGGACTGTCGTTTTTGGGGAGGCGCGTTTCTCAGGGATCTTCCTGCGCCTCCTTTCTGGTGGATCCCATTGTAGTTTCCCTGTTGTTTGCAACATTCATATGACTTCACCCCCTCTTTTCCGCATGTCCAACAAAATATTGCATATGGATTTCTGCAACCATACTTCACATGTCCTTCTTGGCCACAACGACGGCAGGCTCTCTTTGGGTCTCTGTAAGCTGGCACTACTTGCGTTTCCCGGTGTTTAACTTCCTGCTTACGTGAATTAGTGAAGGAGGTACTTGCTTCTTCCAATTGGAGACACTCCATATCCTCGGCCAATGCCATTAGCTCATTTAAATTGCTGAAATCCCTTCTTTTAATATAATATTGGTATTCCGTCTTGCAATTTCTGAAGATCCTTTCTAATTTCTCTGCTTCGCTATAATTGGCATGCCGCATGAGGTCTTGAAGCGCAATTACGTATTCTTTAAATGATTCCTTGTGATGTTGTCGCCGGTTTCTAACCTCGTCATCAAGCTTCTCAAAGTACCGCGCTGACAGAAAAAATTTGAAAAAGTCGGCTTTAAATGCATGCCACTCTTTCCATTGCCGATTATTGTTACGGTACCAAATTAGTGCGTTATCTTTTAAAAGTTCCGGCATTGTTCGAGGAATAAGGTTTATATTAAGACTGTATACCTCTGCCAACTATGCGTTCGATAAAAGAAAGTGCGCCGCGGCTTCCGTCATATTTTATGGACCACTTTCTTACCTTGTCAATTACTGCTAAATATTCTTCTGCTGCTGGTAATACTTCCGCTATTTTTGTTATATTAGCCTGTGTTCCTATAGCTGTTGAGACATCTGTTGCAGGTGTTGTTGCATTGAGAGTAATCATTGGTGTTGTTTGGCTCCTACTGTACATCGATTCTAATTCTTTGAGACGTTCCTCTGTAATACTATCGTGTGCTCCACTCGTTATAAACGTAGAAAGACGTTTTCTCAATTCTTCTGCACTTCCAGTGTCAGCCAAACGAAATTCCTGTGCTGTCTGCTGGAGCTCTTCCTTGTTTAAATAGTATATCCACGTTGTTCTTGTCATGTTGTTATACTATTTTGCTTTACGTATATCGATATTCTTCTTCTCAATCTGAGCTCTGGTGCTTGTTTCTGTGTTATTTTCCTTGAAATTATAGTCCCTGCTCGGGCGCCATCTGTAACGTTAGGTTCTTCGTGGCTGAGGTATAACTCAGGGCTGTCCAGGCTTCATCACAGAAAATTAATATTTCTGAGACCAAATTCAAGTGAAAAGATTTGTTGTTTAATTTTTTTACTGTATTAATGTTTATTGTTGTGTCACGAATATCGATTTTAATTGCTTAGGTCTATTTGCTTAGTCTACTTTGCTGCAACCAATTTACACTAACAATTTCACTGAGCTCTTTTGGATTCTAGGAAGGAAAGGATATTTGGTTGTGGATCGGGCACGAGGCTTGTGTCGACAGGACTGCTACAGTCCTTACTTCGACGACAAGAATCGAGCGCAGCACAAGGTTTGCGTTGACAGGACTGCTACAGTCCTTACTTCAACAGCAAAAATTGTGCTCAGCAAAGAGGAAATTGAAAGGATCTCGGAGGATTGGTGCTCTTGGAGGAAAACAACTCTACTGCACAACTACTGCTCGAGTGCCTGGCGGAAAGCAACTACCGCACTGTCTGGAGGAAAGCTACTCACTGCTCAGTGGAAAGAAAACTACTGCCCCGTCAGTCTTTCGTCATCTGCTTTTATACCCAATCTATTGCGCATTAAACTTAACGTTATCTTATTGCGCATTAAAGAACTCTTGGTTCCCCTAATTTATTGAAACTTCGCAATCCTACTGCGCAATTTCAATGGAAAGTTTTATGCATTTTATTGCGCAGTTTTGAAATGAACTTTGTGTCCGTCTACTGTTTGTCCCCTCATTTGTTTAAGTGCCGATATTTAGCACCCTCGTTCTTGTCACCCTTTTGTTGCGTTTTGTATGTCTGTTTGTTGGTTTCAGCAATGCTTAAGATACTACAGTATATATATGTATATTGTTAAAGGGAAAAAATAAAAGTATTGAGTACATTCATATATTACTTAAAAGCTAATACAAAAATATGTATTGAATACTAAAAATAAGAATATAAAAATATATTTGTGTCGTCTAAATTTATTTGGGCGTCACACCTTTTAATGCATCTTTTGCGGAACGCCCTGTAAATACCGATAATTCTTGCATAACAGTATAATTACGTTTCGAAATTATCCGTACCGCAAACATAGCAAAACTTGTTTAGGTTTTGTTAAAATACAAATTTTGGCATTTTAATAGGAAAATGTTATTTCAAAAGCCTCAACACTAAAGTCTGAGTGTTGGATTTTCTTAAAATGCATTTTCTCTTAAAATCCTGGTGAAAAAAAAGTCTGAAATGCTAAGAACATGAAATTTTTAAATATTGACATAATTATATGGGTTAATTATACATTTTACAGAGAAAAGAATAAGTGAATAGAAAAAAATAGTATTAAAAATTAAAAATTTTAATTTTCTTAAAAATGACAAGATTTTGGATAAAATATTATTCTACACAAATGAAAGAAAGAGCGTGAAGGTAAATTCGCAAACGCGACGCGAATTTAGCAGAAACACAAATCACATATTTTCAGCGAGCAAGTCATCGAGCAATGTTAAATTCGCGTTTCCGTCGCTCTCGACCGCTCTGCAACCGTACCACATTTAGAAAAGTGGCATTTTTTCTATCATTATACTATTTTTGATACATGATTAAGGGGCAGTGGCTACTACCCTTTGAGTACCCTTTGCCATGATGAGACATAGTTTTTTGGAAAGCATACTTAAAGCTCTTAAACGCTACCTCGGACTAGTGAATACTATATTTGGAAATTTTGTAAATTAATTTAGAAAAGTGTCATTTTTCTATCTTCATACAATTTTTGATACATGATTAAGGGGCAGTGGTCACTATCCTTTGACTTGTGCCATGATAAGGCCTAGTTTGTTCGAAAGTGTATAGTTAAAGCTCTCCAATGATACCACGGACTAGTGAATCCTATGTATGGAAATTCTGTTAATTAATTTAGAAAAGTGGCACTTTTTCTATCTTCATACTATTAGTGATACATGATTAAGGGGCAGTGGTCACTACCCTTTGAGTTGTGCCACGATGAGACCTAGTTTGTTGGAAATAGTATGAAGATAAAAAAAATGCCACTTTTCTAAATTAATTTACAAAATTTCCAAATATAGTATCGTTGGAGAGCTTTAAGTATGTACTTTCCAACAAACTAGGTCTCATCATGGCACAAGTCAAAGGGTAGTGACCACTGTTCCTTAATCATGTATCAAAAATAGTATGAACATAGAAAAAATGCCAAGTTTCAAAATTAATTTACAGAATTTTCAAATGTAGGATTTACTAGTCCGTGATATTGTTGGAGAGCTTCAACTATGTACTTTCCAACAAACTAGGTCTCATCATGCCACAAGTAAATGGGTTTGTTAAGGTTTTTTTAACTAATAAAAACATTAGCGAGCGAGCAAGCAAACGATTATATGTATAATGCTCGATGAAAACACGAATTTGAAGCTCGATGGAAACGCGAATTTAACTTCACGCTTTTGCTCGATGAAAATATGTGGTTTGTGTCTTTGCTAAATTCGCGTCGCAAATGTGAATTTAACTTCACGCTCTTTAAAGCTCTTAATAAAAACCTTAGCAAGCATGCAAACGAATATACTTATATTGCTCGGTGAAAACACGAATTTGACAGAGGTATTCTGAGATCCACTAACTTTTGAAATCGTCTCTATTTGTATTGCAAACAACAACAAAAGACGATTTTCGAGACGATTTCAATAGTTAGTGACTTTCAGAATACCTATGTGAAGCTCGATGAAACGCGAATTTGACTTCACGCTTTTGCTCGACGAATTGCTCGCTGAAAATAAGTGGTTTGTGTATTTGCTAAATACGCGTCGCGTTCGACAATTTCACTTCACGCTCTTAATATTACGGCAGATAATATTTTATATTAAAATAACGTACGTAGGCACGCTTCGCCAAAATAAAAAGTTTATTCCTCCGCAACTAAAATTTGGAAAAAAGTTCAGGAATCTTTAAATACTATAAATTATTATTATAGTCTATATTGCTACCAAATGTGGAGTCGACAAAGTCAATGAAGTGCTGGCAGCATTGTGGCTGGGTAGTGCAAAGCGTCAATGGTGCTGTTTGCTAACATTTTGGGCCATTTTATTTTGTATAAATTTTAACTAATTACACAAAAAATTTATACCTAGGCTGACCAACTGTACCGAAACAACCGGTACAGTACCGGATTTGTAGTGTTGTGTACCGTGTACCACAGAGTTGGGCATTAACTAGTTAAATCTGTTACTAGTTATCGTTATCGTTAAAGTTACTTTAACTTCTTACGAACTTCTTTAACTTTTAACGAAGTCCTCGTTACTCTAAAGTAACTAGTTACTTTGCTATCGTTAAAAGTTACTTTGAGTAACGAAGTAAAGAAGAAGTAACGAAGTTACTTTCGTTACTTTTGTTCGCGTTAAAGTAACGCGTTACTTTGCTATCGTTAAAAGTTACTCTGAGTGACGAAGTACATAACGAAGAAGTAACGACGTTAACTGAAAGTAACGAAGAGTAACGAAGAAGTAACGACGCACAGTGGACGGAAATTGCCGTTTTTGATTTAGTGGCATTTTAGACCCGGAAATGAAATTTCAGCTTTAAACTCGCTCTACAAGCCGAGAAATTGAGCTGAAAGCACGGGAAAACATATATTTTCTATAAAAAGTAGCGTGGAACTGGACCGATTTACTCCATTTTCAATACCAAACAGCCTATGGGGACAAAGAATATTCGTACCAAATTTCATGGTAATAGCTCTATGCGTTCTCCCGTAATCGTAAGAATTTCCACAGACAGACAGACGGACGGACGGACATGGCTAAATCGAATCAGGAGGTGATTCTGAGCCAGAATATATATACTTTTCTATACCTGCCACGCCTCCTTTAATGCGTTACAAACGAAAGAACAAAGTGAATATACCCTCATCCCTTCGGGTGTAGGGTATAAAAAACACACTAATAAATAAGGTGCTTTACTCGTGAATTGAGTAATTTTTAGTGATTTTGGTTGGTACCGTTTGACTACTTCAGAAAACTTCACTCTAAAAAAGTATTTATTATACGCCAATTTAAAGTATATGGAATATACTACAATCTTAACCTGCCTAAACTTGCCCATTTTCCGATATGTGCCCATACTTATGAAAATGTCTAAGTCACACTTTTCGCGTTTAAAAGTTTGCATTGTATTAAATTAAAAAATATTTTCATACTAAAGGGTTTTCCAATAAGAGGTGTAATTTTGATATTCAAAGAAAAATGCCATTTTTTGAGATAAATGATCGCTTGTTTATTTCATAATAAAGAGAAAGATATGCCGTTAATAATGAAAAACAACATCAGCCAAATGGCCACCACGACAACGCTTTCAGGACCATATCCTTTTCAGGAAATTTTCCATAACCAAATCGCAAAGTGGCTGCCCTATGTCCTCGATAGCCTCACGAATTCCATCTTTGAGGTCTTGAATCGACGCTGGGCTGTTGGCGTAGACCTTATCTTTCACGTTGCCCCAAAGGAAGAAGTCGCAAGGTGTTAAATCACAAGATCTCGGTGGCCAATTGTGATCACCTCTTCGAGAGATAACACGGTCAGGAAACTTTTCCCGTAAAATATCAATGGTTTCGTTGCTTGTGTGGCACGTAGCGCCGTCTTGTTGAAAGTAAACGTTGTCCAGATCAATACCATCTAACTCCGGCCATAAAAAATCATAAAAAATGTCCAATTCCAAAGAACGACGAGGAATGGACAAACCTGGGTTTTCCTCAACACTGGGCTACAGCAGCAATATTCTCAGTTGTTCTTGAGCGACGTGCACGGGTTTTATTCTTCACATCACTAACTTGTCCCAACAGCTCGAATTTTTCCACCAATTTTTGTATTGCGGTCCGACAAGGTGCTTCACGACGACCCAAAAATGCTTTAGTTTTGCGAACTGTGACTGCAAAATTTGCACCATTTTTGTAGCGAATTTTAATAATTTCAATGCGTTGTTGCAGTGTGTATCGTTCCATTTTTAGTAATGGCGTAGTTTCTACTTGTCAAATGTCAAAAATAGCAGCTTAAAAAAAATTAGCCCCGAAATAGCGCGCTATTCAAAATTACACCTCTTATTGGAAAGCCCTTTAGTACACCTCAAAATGTCTGAGGCAATATTCACATCTGAGATATTAGCTTTTTTGGTAATTGTTAAATTTTTTGTGTAGCTTGTAAGGAAATGTGGTTTTTTAAGGCTACAAATGAATTAAACCAGTTTTAAAATTAAAAAAAATAAGAAAATATATGAGTAATATGAGACGAATGACTTAAACCAATAAAAATAATTAATGCCATAATTGTAATCAGCTACCTTAAAATCTTATATAAGTACGTAACTGTGCTATTCAAATCAGAATTCTCTTAAATCGAAATTTTTGCCACCTTTCCAGTTCTCCCAGCCCATAGTGCACTGGTGACAAAAACCACGATTACAGGAAAACTAGTGGAAGCATCATCATGAAATTTAGCAGGAATATTTTTTTTTCCATTTAAATTTCTCTGATGTCGAAAATGCCACGCCTACGTTTAAGGTAAATATTAATGCATCCGATTTGAGAGCTGAATTTCTCAGCTTGTAATCCGGATCTGAAGCTGAAGTTTTAGTGCCGCGTTCACCGTGTTAGTGAGAGTCATCGCACAAAAAATGGGCGTGACACGCCCTCTGGTATACCGTAATATATATAATGAAGTGTTTGTTGAGAAAAGCGTTGTCGTAAATGAGTTAATAGATCAAAATTTACTATCTGTAAGTGATATGAAGCTTTTTTCCTTGAAATAGCAAATTTAGACTTAAGCGGTTACTGCTCTTTGCTACAGAACTGTGTCCACCTAAAAATTTTAAAAGCAGTCGAAAAATTCCAGATTTTACTACAATGTGGGTTTGTCCCTTTCTGCAGAACTGAGTCCAATTATAAAAAGCCAAAAGTCGTACTTAAGTCAAATAACAAAAAGTGTAGGTTATTATGTATAAACAATTCAACAAAATCCATAACAATTCTTAAAATATGAACCGTTTTCACTAATTCCATACTCTCATAAACCCTAAATTCTTTTATAATGACCTCTTCTGTTCAACAATACGAATGACCATAAGAGGTTAAAAAAACTAAAAAAAGGTCCGAAACTCACGAGGTTGTGAAACATTGTTGTTCAATTTTAAACTGTTTAAACTGAAAAAAAAAAACTAAATAATAAGAAACCAGCAAACATATTATGAACATATTGCCCTTTTCTTTTTTCTCTCTTTGTTCGTAAAATATTCAGGTTAATTTCGTAAAACATATTGCGCTAGTTGCGCTTTGCGTTTTTGTCTTTTCTCTTCGAAGAGATGGCAGTGAAAAAGCTTTTTCAGCCGGTTAGCATTTGGTTCAATTGACAGGTAATTTCATTTAATATGAACTTCTCTGGCTTTGGCTTTCAATTTAAACATTTTTCTACTAAGGTTTTTTAGGTTAACGTGCGTTGTACGTGCGATAAATTGTTTAACGCAGTTCCAGACTGCTCAGTTGAAAAGCAAACATCTTAAAAAGGAATAAGCAAATTACAGAGAGCTGGTCAGATTGAAATATCAAGTGCTTACAGCTTGAGAGTTATCGCACAGTATAATTTTTCATTTACGTTTATCGCAATAGCTATCATTGAAGTATCTATTAACGTAAAATGAAAATACGTTACATACTAGAGAAGTTTTCTTTCAATGAATATTTTACGTACATAGTATTCCATTCTGAAATAAATCATTTATTTGTTTAAGTAAATTACCAATTTTTAGGAAAAATTATCCTACGAAATACGATTTTTTCTTGTCTCTTCTCAACCTACACGCCTGGATGCAAAAAACCTTTTAATGCATCTTTTGCGGAACGCCCTGTAAATACCGATAATTCTTGCATAACAGTATAATTACGTTTCGAAATTATCCGTACCGCAAACATAGCAAAACTTGTTTAGGTTTTGTTAAAATACAAATTTTGGCATTTTAATAGCAAAATTTTATTTCAAAAGCCTCAACACTAAAGTCTGAGTGTTGGATTTTCTTAAAATGCATTTTCTCTTAAAATCCTGGTGAAAAAAATGTCTGAAATGCTAAGAACATGAAATTTTTAAATATTGACATAATTATATGGGTTAATTATACATTTTACAGAGAAAAAAATAAGTGAATAGAAAAAAATAGTATTAAAAATGAAAAATTTTAATTTTCTTCAAAATGACAAGATTTTGGATAAAATATTATTCTACACAAATGAAAGAAAGAGCGTGAAGGTAAATTCGCAAACGCGACGCGAATTTAGCAGAAACACAAATCACATATTTTCAGCGAGCAAGTCATCGAGCAATGTTAAATTCGCTTTTCCGTCGCTCTCGACCGCTCTGCAACCGTACCACATTTAGAAAAGTGGCATTTTTTCTATCATTATACTATTTTTGATACATGATTAAGGGGCAGTGGCTACTACCCTTTGAGTACCCTTTGCCATGATGAGACATAGTTTTTTGGAAAGCATACTTAAAGCTCTTAAACGCTACCTCGGACTAGTGAATACTATATTTGGAAATTTTGTAAATTAATTTAGAAAAGTGTCATTTTTCTATCTTCATACAATTTTTGATACATGATTAAGGGGCAGTGGTCACTATCCTTTGACTTGTGCCATGATAAGGCCTAGTTTGTTCGAAAGTGTATAGTTAAAGCTCTCCAATGATACCACGGACTAGTGAATCCTATGTATGGAAATTCTGTTAATTAATTTAGAAAAGTGGCACTTTTTCTATCTTCATACTATTAGTGATACATGATTAAGGGGCAGTGGTCACTACCCTTTGAGTTGTGCCACGATGAGACCTAGTTTGTTGGAAATAGTATGAAGATAAAAAAAATGCCACTTTTCTAAATTAATTTACAAAATTTCCAAATATAGTATCGTTGGAGAGCTTTAAGTATGTACTTTCCAACAAACTAGGTCTCATCATGGCACAAGTCAAAGGGTAGTGACCACTGTTCCTTAATCATGTATCAAAAATAGTATGAACATAGAAAAAATGCCAATTTTCAAAATTAATTTACAGAATTTTCAAATGTAGGATTTACTAGTCCGTGATATTGTTGGAGAGCTTCAACTATGTACTTTCCAACAAACTAGGTCTCATCATGGCACAAGTAAATGGGTTTGTTAAGGTTTTTTTAACTAATAAAACATTAGCGAGCGAGCAAGCAAACGATTATATGTATAATGCTCGATGAAAACACGAATTTGAAGCTCGGTGGAAACGCGAATTTAACTTCACGCTTTTGCTCGACGACTTGCTCGATGAAAATATGTGGTTTGTGTCTTTGCTAAATTCGCGTCGCAAATGTGAATTTAACTTCACGCTCTTTAAAGCTCTTAATAAAAACCTTAGCAAGCATGCAAACAAATATACTTATATTGCTCGGTGAAAACACGAATTTGACAGAGGTATTCTGAGATCCACTAACTTTTGAAATCGTCTCTATTTGTATTGCAAACAACAACAAAAATCGTCTTTTTGTTGTTGTTTGCAATACAAAAAGACGATTTTCGAGACGATTTCAATAGTTAGTGACTTTCAGAATACCTATGTGAAGCTCGATGAAACGCGAATTTGACTTCACGCTTTTGCTCGACGAATTGCTCGCTGAAAATAAGTGGTTTGTGTGTTTGCTAAATACGCGTCGCGTTTGACAATTTCACTTCACGCTCTTAATATTACGGCAGATAATATTTTATAGGAAAATAACGTACGTAGGCACGCTTCGCCAAAATAAAAAGTTTATTCCTCCGCAACTAAAATTTGGAAAAAAGTTCAGGAATCTTTAAATACTATAAATTATTATTATAGTCTATATTGCTACCAAATGTGGAGTCGACAAAGTCAATGAAGTGCTGGCAGCATTGTGGCTGGGTAGTGCAAAGCGCAAAACAATTTGATGGTCAATGGTGCTGTTTGCTAACATTTTGGGCCATTTTATTTTGCATAAATTTTAACTAATTACACAAAAAATTTATACCTAGGCTGACCAACTGTACCGAAACAACCGGTACAGTACCGGATTTGTAGTGTTGTGTACCGTGTACCACAGAGTTGGGCATTAACTAGTTAAATCTGTTACTAGTTATCGTTATCGTTAAAGTTACTTTAACTTCTTACGAACTTCTTTAACTTTTAACGAAGTCCTCGTTACTCTAAAGTAACTAGTTACTTTGCTATCGTTAAAAGTTACTTTGAGTAACGAAGTAAAGAAGAAGTAACGACGTTAACTGAAAGTAACGAAGTTACTTTCGTTACTTTTGTTCGCGTTTAAGTAACGCGTTACTTTGCTATCGTTAAAAGTTACTCTGAGTGACGAAGTACATAACGAAGAAGTAACGACGTTAACTGAAAGTAACGAAGAGTAACGAAGAAGTAACGACGCACAGTGGACGGAAATTGCCGTTTTTGATTTAGTGGCGGTCAAAATTCTGTAACTTTTGATCGGATTAATATATTTTGATGCAGTTTTCTGCAAATGAAAGCAGAAACGTGTATCTTAGAGAAAAGCTTAGTGTCAAATATCTCAACATTTTTTTTATATTTTTAAAAAACTTCTAAACTTAAAATTTGTATATAAAAGTCGCGTCAAAGAAAAAACGCTTTTTAACGCATTTATCTTTTGAATATTAAGTATTATTCATATAATATGACAAAATTGATGAAAAAATTTTAAAAATTAAAGATTATATTTTAATAAAAACCATTGTAGTTGTATCTGTACGCTTTTAATTTGGTCCCCCAGTGGTGACAAAAAACCACGATTACAGGAGAACGAGTAGAAGTATCTTCATGAAATTCGGAACGAATATTCTCTCCAATGTAGGGCTCTTTGATGTCGAAAATGGAGAAAATCGAACATCTGCCACGCCTACTTTTTAAATTAATTATGCTTCAGATTTGAGAATTAATTTCTCAGCTTTCAGTTCCGATCTGAAGGTAAAATTTTATTGCCGTCTGAACTGCATTGGTGAGTCATCTCACAAAAAATGGGCGTGTCACGCCCACTAATATAACAAACCATATAAGGAAGTGTTTGTTGAAAAAATCGGAGTTGTGAATGAGTTAATAAATAAAAATTTACTATCTGTAAGTGGGCGTCTTATTTGTTAAACATATTCTTCATATTCATACTATCGCCTCATAAAATTCCTCTTGTCAAACACATCTTTCTTTTAGTTGTTTTACCCAATTTTTTAAAATTTTTAAAAATTTCCAAATTTTAATTTAAAGAGCTCCTTCAATTTAAAATACACGTACTCCTTTGAAATCAGTAAAAAGAGCGAAAATCAAGAGCGAATTTGAATTTTTAAATATTTATTACTAAAAAATTGGAATTTAAGAACAATTTTACATTACATTTTACATTTTATATTTACATTTTACATTAAATTTTACATTACATTTTACATTACATTTTACATTATATTTTACATTTTATATTTTTATTTTACATTACATTTTACATACAATATACATAGTATTACTTATTTTCAACAAAATATTCATCTGTAGATTTCATTAGCAGCTCTTCTGCTTCTCTATATAGGGGAGTTGAAGTTTTTGTATATTTCTTCCTCAATGAGGAAATGTAGGGATCTGATGAAATGAGCAGCGTTCTGAATAAATCCTCATTGGTCCCTTGCCGTGAACACTTTCTTGTGTTGTGCTCACTATAGTATCTATAGTCTTTGTTCCGTTTTTCTTGTGCCTCTTCTGATAGGTCTGCAATGGGTAGTATATGATGGTTAATTATATCCTCGCCATGCATCAAAACTTTGTGAACTGTTGGTTACATTGCTCTCCATGGATACAAAGTGTTATATATATCCTCAGTGCTTTTTGCGTATTTTCCAAACTTCGAAGCGTTTATTTCTCGATTACTACTTATTACTTGTAGAATTATTTTAAATTTAGATATTAAGTCAACGTTAACTTCAGTAATTCGGGAAGTGGTAACTAGGTCAGCAAAGAATCTCCTAGCCGTATTGCCATCATTTGAATTTCCTGGACCAGCTTTTTTAGGCGTATCAATGATAAGTCCCTCTTTTCGAAACTCAGCTTGAACCTTGCTTTTCTTCTCCTGTCTGAGTATTTTGTTGTCATCATTTCTTACTGTGCCAGTTTCTCCGAAATCTAAATCGTAAGATATTTTTAAAATATGCTCCATAAGTCGAATTTTTGCATGGAGCGGTGATAACCTAAACGCGCAACTAGCAGTTTCGGGTTAATTTGCAGAAGATTTACTTAAAGCTTTCCTGGTTGCTCCACAAATGCTTGAACAGTTTTCCCGTCAACCATTGTCAGAAATAGCCTGTGTTTGACTGTGATTTCCTTACCGAAGTATT
Source organism: Conops quadrifasciatus (assembly GCA_949752815.1). Lineage (NCBI taxonomy): Eukaryota > Metazoa > Arthropoda > Insecta > Diptera > Conopidae > Conops > Conops quadrifasciatus. The sequence continues at coordinate 8,223,522 of OX457081.1, forward strand.
CAAAAGCAGAGTCTTCTAAAGTGTCTATTTGCGCGTTTATTGACACTTCCTCTTGAATTAGTTGCGTGCTTTTCTTATACATAAATTTTATGGGACGGCAGTATTTAGTAGTCGATGGCGACGGGTTTCTCCACAAATTCCTTGCTAGTTGTAACACACTTGCTGAAGATGTGGATGGCTTGTCGACTATTGCAGGAGATGTATCGCACAATCGCAAAGGTACGAGAGAGATCATAAACATATCAGCGTCAGTGATCCCTTCGTCAATGCTTTGCTTGTACTCACTTTGTCCAGATGCGCCATCACAGCCCCATTTAGACAGCATCACTAGTTTCCCGCTGCTGTGCTTAAGAATATCTTCTGGTAGAGTTTGCAAAATACGCTCTGAAGTATGATCCAATAGTGATTGTAATTTAACTTCTGCTGATATTGGTGTTATGCTGCCTTCATCAAGATGTAGTATACAGCGCTCCTTCGCAGATACAATTTGGTCATATGCTGGATAGCATTTCACTCCAATTTCCAAAGTAGAAGTCCTTATTAAATTATATTGGTGCTTTGTCATCTTTGCGTCAATATAGAGAGCCAATGCTGCATCTGAAGAGAACTGCTTAACTGCTTTATCGTCTTCTTGAGGTTGATCAGGAGTTGGAAAGGAATTGAGAACCCGTCTAAGGCGATTTGGGCTAGCATGTGACGCTTTTTCCACGATGGAAGCTTCCATATATTTCTTGTCCCCTCTTAGTTTCTGAAGGTATGCTTTTGATACCATGTCCGCTCCAAGATTTGTGTTTAGCTCCTGTAGTTTTCTTTTCGTCCGATCGGAACAGTCTTCAAAAGTTGTCTTTGGTCTTCCAATAGCCTTTTCCATGTCCGCTACTTCATCGTCACTATATTCATCCTCTACCTCTAGTGCAAAATCCTTATTTAACCACTCCTTGTATTTCTTGTCCATTTTACTTCTGGAGTAGCAACAATTTTTGTAGTAGGTCTTCAGGTTCTTCACAACCGACTCCGACTTAAAATCGTTTTAATAATGATTTATGTAGACCGAAAACATAGTATTTATAGAACTTTGAGCGCGCTTCGATGTCCCCGCAACCGGGTAGTATATGTAAAAAATACATAAGTGCAATTTTATTCATCCTCCTACCTGAACAAAAGTGCAGGTTGCTTAAAGGAGTAGCGTTGATGTATTCAACTGGTAAATAATCAAAACAAAACAATAAAATATACACTATTTTTTGATGTAATCGATCATCCAGTGCCCATGTTCTGTAACTCTCGCCAGTGAATAGTTTGACGTGAACCAGTGCCCATGTTCTGTAACTTGGCGAGAACGTCTCACAGTGAGATAAAGTGGAACAAAAAATTCCATCGTTTCTCACTACTGGAAAAAAAACTGAGTCTGTAACTTTCGGAGAGAAAATGATATTTTAAAAAACTTTTCACTGGAATAGTTGTTTACAGCTGTCAGAATCTAATAAAAATTACAACATTTCGATTTTGTTCTAAATTTGCATCGAAATTTTTCAGTTCAAAGAGACGTGTCATCGCATTCATTTAGAAAATTCGTGCATTTCTTCTCGACGTAAGTTTATCACAATTAGGACAATGCTTCCTTTTTTAGTTCTTATAATTATAAAAGTTAAAGCGTATAAAATATTTTTACAGCACCTCCAATTGATGTTGTAAAGCTAAAGTTGCTTAAGGGAGGCGGAGATGAGAAGCTAACTAAATTGCCAACAACGGGACCTGTTTTCCACTGGGATAAGAACTGTATGTTGAATTGTGGATGTTCTTAAGATCACTTACGTACTTGATAATAACAGCAGAGGGATTACCAATAATCTTGTTGCACTTGGGTATGCAGGATAATGCATCTTCTAACAACGAATAATGGAATGTAAATTTATGCTATCATTAAGAATGATTTCTTATTGCTCAAGAGCCATTGTACAGAGTGACCGCAATATTAATAAAAATATCCTTTGAATATTCAGCAATTGCAGCAGTTGGTGGCAATATTCAATCGATTTTAGGACTCACATAGCAACCGTGTTTTGTCATTTACCGCTCTCATTTCACTTATAGATAGTATATTTTGATCTATTAACTCCACACCACTTTTCTCAACACACTCCTTATTATATGGTATGATATACCAGTCAGCGTGTCACACCTATTTTTGTGAGATGACTTTTAGCGATACGGTCAACAAGGGGATGCAATTTTAGCTTCAGATCCGTACTACGACCTAGAAAAACCTACTGAGGGGTTGATTCTAAGCCAGAATATACTTTTGTATACCCGCCACGCTTCCTTTAATGCGTTACAAACGGAGCAACAAAATTAATATACCCTCATCCCTTCGGGTGTAGGGTATAAAATTATTGATATTAAATATAAAATTGCTTCTAAAAATACTACGAAATTGCTCGAAAAATATTTCTACTAATATTTTCCTTATTAGCGCTTATTTTGCAAATCGTGTTAAATGAAAATCATTTAAAAGATACTCTGTTTTTGCAGAATTTCATAAACTCACTGAATTTGAAACCGTAAGAAGATTTGACGTTTCAGACGAGAAACTTTTCGCAGAAAAAGCTTACAGACTCAGTTTTCTCACTTTTTTCCTGAATTTTTACTGAAAAAAGCTTTATGACAGAATCTTCTCACCAAGCCAAAGTTATAGATTCAGTTTAGGTGAGAAGATCCCGATTCTCGTTGTTTCTGTCTTAATTCATCTGGTTCACGTCAAACTATTCACTGGCGAGAGTTACAGAACATGGGCACAGATGAATTAAGACAGAAACAACGAGAATCGGGATCTTCTCACCTAAACTGAATCTATAACTTTGGCTTGGTGAGAAGATTCTGTCATAAAGCTTTTTCCAGTAAAAATTCAGGAAAACAGTGAGAAAACTGAGTCTGTAAGCTTTTTCTGCGAAAAGTTTCTCGTCTGAAACGTCAAATCTTCTTACGGTTTCAAATTCAGTGAGTTTATGAAATTCTGCAAAAACAGAGTATCTTTTAAATGATTTTCATTTAACACGATTTGCAAAATAAGCGCTAATAAGGAAAATATTAGTAGAAATATTTTTCGAGCAATTTCGTAGTATTTTTAGAAGCAATTTTATATTTAATATCAATAATTTTATACCCTACACCCGAAGGGATGAGGGTATATTAATTTTGTTGCTCCGTTTGTAACGCATTAAAGGAAGCGTGGCGGGTATACAAAAGTATATTCTGGCTTAGAATCAACCCCTCAGTAGGTTTTTCTAGGTCGTAGTACGGATCTGAAGCTAAAATTGCATCCCCTTGTTAACCGTATCGCTAAAAGTCATCTCACAAAAATAGGTGTGACACGCTGACTGGTATATCATACCATATAATAAGGAGTGTGTTGAGAAAAGTGGTGTGGAGTTAATAGATCAAAATATACTATCTATAAGTGAAATGAGAGCGGTAAATGACAAAACACGGTTGCTATGTGAGTCCTAAAATCGATTGAATATTGCCACCAACTGCTGCAATTGCTGAATATTCAAAGGATATTTTTATTAATATTGCGGTCACTCTGTACAATGGCTCTTGAGCAATAAGAAATCATTCTTAATGATAGCATAAATTTACATTCCATTATTCGTTGTTAGAAGATGCATTATCCTGCATACCCAAGTGCAACAAGATTATTGGTAATCCCTCTGCTGTTATTATCAAGTACGTAAGTGATCTTAAGAACATCCACAATTCAACATACAGTTCTTATCCCAGTGGAAAACAGGTCCCGTTGTTGGCAATTTAGTTAGCTTCTCATCTCCGCCTCCCTTAAGCAACTTTAGCTTTACAACATCAATTGGAGGTGCTGTAAAAATATTTTATACGCTTTAACTTTTATAATTATAAGAACTAAAAAAGGAAGCATTGTCCTAATTGTGATAAACTTACGTCGAGAAGAAATGCACGAATTTTCTAAATGAATGCGATGACACGTCTCTTTGAACTGAAAAATTTCGATGCAAATTTAGAACAAAATCGAAATGTTGTAATTTTTATTAGATTCTGACAGCTGTAAACAACTATTCCAGTGAAAAGTTTTTTAAAATATCATTTTCTCTCCGAAAGTTACAGACTCAGTTTTTTTTCCAGTAGTGAGAAACGATGGAATTTTTTGTTCCACTTTATCTCACTGTGAGACGTTCTCGCCAAGTTACAGAACATGGGCACAGGTATAAAAATGTGCCCTTCCATAAATTCAACAAATACTAAAAAATATCCACGAAACAGGTAGTTAAAATGTTCAAATGTAAAAAAAACCGTTCCGGCGGGTCCGGGCGGGTAAAGTTTGTTTGCATAATGTGTTCGAAATACTTCGAAATTTCAAAAACAATAAACTCTAGGATAAGCAATTATAAGTGCTAAGACTTATAATCTTCCAAAATTAAAATTTATATAAAAAATTACCTGTTTTTCAAAAATTTGCAAAAAATATTTTTTTCAAAGACAGAAGCATACTTTATAATTTTTCCTATAGAAAATGCTCTGAATTTTCAGGTACACTTTATTTTATTTAGCCATATTAAATACTTTTCGAGATATTAACATTTAAATTAGGCCAAAAAACACAAATTATGGAACTGTTCAGACAATAGCTAGGTAAAATTTCCGGGCGGGTCAAGTATGTTTGGAGGATATATTCAAAATACTTCGAAATTTCAAAAACAATAAACTCTAGGATAAGTATTTATAATCCCTGAGACTTATATCTCACAAAGTTAAAATTTATATAAAAAATTACCTGTTTTTAAAAAATTTGCAAAAAATATTTTTACCAAAGACAGAAGCATACTTTGTGATTTTTCCTATATATAATTGTCTGAATTTTTAGGTACACTTTATCTTATTTAGCTATGTTAAATAGTTTTTGAGATATTAACACGTAAAATAGGTAAAAAAAACAAAAATTTTACAACTTTTCAGAGAATTAAAAAAAGGTTCACTTTCAATTACTCATAAAAAATTATCAGGTAGGATTTCGAGAAAGATTTTTTGGGTTTTTAGGTAGCAATCTATTATAAACAAAATGGTATACCAAATTTTTAAAAAAACTCGAAGCGACTTTGTGGACTTTTGGCCGCGCTTTTTTGTCGCAGTCCACTGTGCTACCTTAACTGAGAGTAACGACGTTACTTTCTCAGTTACTTTTGCTCACGTTAATTTAACGGCGCACAGTGGTCCAGAATAGAAATTCATCGGCCAAAAATCTGTAACTTTTGAACGGATAGGAATTTTTGAATGCGGTTTTTTGCAATCGACAGAGAAATGTTGAAATATCTTTGCACTGGCACCGAGATCTATGTATATGTCTCAGGGTCAGAGCCGTAGGGCTCCAAAGTCGAAAAATATTTTAATTTTTTTAAATTTTGGCAAAAAAACGTATTCAAAAGTAAATTCTTGAAACTTTTTTGTACTTACATATCTATAAATTGAGGATATATTCGCAATGGCTGTGAAGTTTCAAGTGCATCCGTTGAGTTTTTCATAACTTTTTGGCCCCCTGAAAAGGGGTCTATTTTTGGATGCTTTGAAACTAAATATCTCCGCCATTTTTAAAAATTTCGATTTCCGGTTTTTTTTATTATATTATATGGGGTAAGAGTTTAAAAAAATGGGGAAAAAAATTTATATATATTTTGAAAAAAAATTTTTTTTAAAAAAAAAACCACGGAAAATTAAAAAAATAATAGCCCAACAGTCAACAACAAAAAAAAATTACATTTTTCTGATAGCCTTTGAGATAACCTTTAATCGTATACCCGGTTTTGTACCCGGCAGACCACGGCCCTAGGCGCTGGAGCCCTCTAAATGGTCTACATTTTTTCTTTTAAAAAAACAACGAAAAATTAAAAAAATTCTGGTCGACAACAAAAAAAATTAGATTTTTCTAATAGCCTTTGAGATAACCTTTCATCCTATACCCAGTTTTATACCTGGCAAACCACGGCCTTAGGCGCTGGAGCCCTCCAATTGTAGAATTTTCAAAAAAAGGGTACTTCAGACACTAAATGCATAAGTATTTCTTTTTTTAACCCTAATTTTTTTTCTTTATATACTCCTGAATATTAGCTGTTTAAAAGTACCTGCTTCAAGGCCAAAAACGAAAATAATAAAATACCTGCGAGGTCAATGTTGCGGTTAATTACAATTTTTATATATTTCTTTATATACGAGTATTATACAATTTTTGTAAAAACAGATTGTTAATATTTTTCTCTTTCCGAATTTTCATTAATATTTAATAGTAACAATTTGGCTTCTGGACTTATATCTGGGTTTTTTGTAGTCCACACATACCGGATGCTGGAAATATATGGATCTGATGTGGCTAATAAAATTCCAAAAAGGTCTTCATTTGTTGCTTCTCTACTACATTTTCTAGTGTTATGTTCCCTAAAGAATCTATAATCTTTATTTCTTTTTTCTTGAGCTTCTTCTGATAAATCTCCTATTGGCAATAAATGGTGTTGAATAATGCTTTCTCCATGAAACAGAATTTTGTGGACTGTTGGTGACATATTTCGCCATGGGTACAATTCATTATATAATTTTATAAATTTTCATTAAGATCTTTTAGTTTCCGTCTCTGGGATCTTTTACTGCTCTCTTCAAACTCTTTAGTTGGCCTTCCACGTCCTTCGTTGCTATCTGCCTGATAAATGATGCAGAGTTCGCCTTCCATCCACTCCTTTAAACTAGCATACACTTTATTTTTGTTGAAGTAGGAAGACTTGTAGTGTCTAGACAAAATGGACACAAACGAGTTTATTTGTGCTAAAATTTGTTCCTGAATTTTTTTGCTACATTAATCAAATGGTACTTTAATTTTAATATATTCAACTATATCTTGTGCGCTTCTGTTTTTAAAATATACATCTGATAATTCTTTGTAGCTGTATGACTCCATGGCTGAAAGACGCTTGGTTTGATAATGCCAAAAATCTTTCAAATGTTTAATATTTATATAAAAAAAATACATATAAAGAATTGGAATTTTTGAAGAAAATTGTAATTAACCGCAACTTTGACCTTCAGGTATTTTATTCTTTTCGTCTCTCGCCTTGAAGCAGGAACTTTTTAACAGGTAATATTCAGGCGTAGAAACCGCAACATTGACCTCGCAGGTATTTTATTATTTTCGTTTTTGGCCTTGAAGCAGGTACTTTTAAACAGCTAATATTCAGGAGTATATAAAGAAAAAAAATTAGGGTTAAAAAAAGAAATACTTATGCATTTAGTGTCTGAAGTACCCTTTTTTTGAAAATTCTACAATTGGAGGGCTCCAGCGCCTAAGGCCGTGGTTTGCCAGGTATAAAACTGGGTATAGGATGAAAGGTTATCTCAAAGGCTATTAGAAAAATCTAATTTTTTTTGTTGTCGACCAGAATTTTTTTAATTTTTCGTTGTTTTTTTAAAAGAAAAAATGTAGACCATTTAGAGGGCTCCAGCGCCTAGGGCCGTGGTCTGCCGGGTACAAAACCGGGTATACGATTAAAGGTTATCTCAAAGGCTATCAGAAAAATGTAATTTTTTTTTGTTGTTGACTGTTGGGCTATTATTTTTTTAATTTTCCGTGGTTTTTTTTTTTAAAAAAATTTTTTTTCAAAATATATATAAATTTTTTTCCCCATTTTTTTTAAACTCTTACCCCATATAATATAATAAAAAAACCGGAAATCGAAATTTTTAAAAATGGCGGAGATATTTAGTTTCAAAGCATCCAAAAATAGACCCCTTTTCAGGGGGCCAAAAAGTTATGAAAAACTCAACGGATGCACTTGAAACTTCACAGCCATTGCGAATATATCCTCAATTTATAGATAAGTACAAAAAAGTTTCAAGAATTTACTTTTGAATACGTTTTTTTGCCAAAATTTAAAAAAATTAAAATATTTTTCGACTTTGGAGCCCTACGGCTCTGACCCTGAGACATCTACATAGATCTCGGTGCCAGTGCAAAGATATTTCAACATTTCTCTGTCGATTGCAAAACCGCATTCAAAAATTCCTATCCGTTCAAAAGTTACAGATTTTTGGCCGATGAATTTCTATTCTGGACCACTGTGCGGCGTTACTTTTCAGTTAAAGTTACTCAAGTAACGCCACGCAAAGTAACACCAAAGAATATACAATCAAAGAATATGTATTGTATAGAAGGCGCATCTCATACAAATTTTCGAACGAAAAATTTTGTTCTGTGGGTCGTACCGGTACGACCCAAGTTTATAAACATTGTTTCTACACATCGTCTTTTTCGCTCAATTTTGACTCAATTTCTTGTAGTCGTGTTAACTTTCCATTGCTATCGTATTTTCTCGTTTTTCGGCAAACGATGGGCATGGGAACTTGTTACTGAAAAACCAACCGCCGTTTATAGGGCTTAGCCTAGAGGCTAGAGTAGCTTACTCGCGTGCAAAAAGCCCTGAGTTCGAACCTGGGTTCGGAAAAGAAAATCGATCAAATTTATTTTTTCAATTTAAGAATAATTTCACAATTTTTTTACATTTTTCTTGCTTTTGCCTCCATGCCAGGTGTTCTTTTTTTGGCTAACGATGTGTAGAAAAATTTTGAATGGATGTTTTTGTGGCTTTTAGCGTCTGTGTGTCATCGCATGTAGAATGAGCTTTGTGAGCTCTGAGTTGACGACGCTAGACGTCGACAATAGATAAAAACGACAGAGAAGAATGCCTTTTTAGCAATAAGAAGAACGTAGCGAACTGCGTTTTTCCTCATTGAAAAATTGGGGGAAAATGTCGGCATGTTCGGTGCGTTCTATGCGGTACAATGGATTAATATAATTTTTGTTAAATGTCGCCGAATTTAATCCTAGTTGTTTACTTTTTTTTTTAAATGAGTGAACATTTGGGGTAACGATAAACTAGTTCATGTTCATACATATAGAAAGAGTCAAATTTAAAAAAATAAGCTTACAAATTTTTAATATTTAAGCTTTTAATAAAGATTAACGAGATAATATTTTACGAAAATATTTAAAAGGTAACAAGCAATAAATACTTGTATTCATTATTTTTTGGAATTTAATTTTTCAAAATAATTTTTTAATTCTTTTTAATGAATACTACAAATATTTTTAAAATATAAAAATTTTAATATAATTTTATATTAAAATATTTTTAAAATATTAATATATTTGTAGTATTTATTAAAAAGAATTAAAAAATTTGTTTATAAAATAAAATAAAAATTAATAAATAGGAGTATTTACTGCTTGTAACAAACATTTTCGTAAAATATGATCTCGTTAATCCTTATAAAATTTTCCCATCTTTGTAATTCCCAATTTCTCATATCAAGTAACATACAAAAATCTTGAAATATATTTTCAATTTGCAAAATCAAATCAAAGTTCCAAAAATTTCTAGCTGTGGCCGAAGCGCCGACAACCTTGGCTATGGCTACACACGACCAAAGCATACACAGATGTATAGTCAATTTACCCAACACAAGCAGCAAGAAACTGTACGTCGTCAAAAGCGACGAAACGAAAAGGCAAGAAATACACTGGGCTCGGTCCATGAACGAAAAAAGAAATCGCACAAATTGGTTCAAAACGCCGTCTTTTTGGTTATCATGTGTTTTGTGTGTGTGTGCCTGCATTAGGTTGCACTAGAAGCATCACAATAACAAAGAATATATATGCAAAATATTCTTGGATAATAAGCAAAGATTCGATAGAGAAACGAGGAGAGAAGGGAAGCAATTCACATGTCAGCAAGAGTAGCAAGAGCTCGGGCCATGATACTCGGGCCCGAGCTCGGGTCATGATACTGGTCGAGTGTGTGCCTATACTCAAGGAATACATGTTGCTAATACCCCTCCGCCTACCGACCGACCGCATCTTTTGCGAAAAATTGAAAATTTTTAGTGATGCGCCTTCTATATATTGTATATTCTTTGATAAAAGTCTTTGGATAACTCTTATTCAAAGACTTATAAAATAAAAGCAAAGAATATGTAATAAATAGAAGGCGCATCTCATACATGTTTCAGAGCAAAAAAGTTTCTTCGATGGACGTAGCCGTACGTCCATGTTGCGCAACATTCTTCGTACGTCCATAACCTGAGGTTTCTCTATAGAGGTAGCCGTACGTCCATGTTGCGCAACATTCTTCGTACGCATCATCATGGATTTTACGGCAGCTTCGGTTATCAGCATCAAAGCCGGTAGCAATTTCGACTTTATTTATGGTGTGTGAAGCAATTGTTTCATAGGGCACGATAGCCTATTGGCTAGAGTGGCTTGCTCGCAAGTAAAAGGCCTAGGTTCGAAACTGGGTACGGGAGTAGTATAAAAATATACATATTTTTTCAATTTAAGAAAAATTTTTTAAATTTTGTACAGTCTTCTTTTTATTCGCGTGCCAGGTGTTCTTTTTTTGGCTAACGATGTGCAGACGAATGCTGAATGGATGTGTTTGTGTCAGTTAGCTTCTGTGTGTCATCGCATGTAGAATGAGCTTTGTGTGGGTATTCTTGAGTTTTCTGAGTTGACGACGCTAAACGTCGGCAATAAATGAAAACGACAAAGGAGAATGCCTTTTTAGCAATAAGAAGAACGTAGCGCAACTGCGTTTTTCTTATTGGAAAAATGTCGGTATATTCTTTGCGTTTTATCCGGTACATTGAATTGATATAATTTTTGAGAAAAGTAGCCGAATTTAATCTTTAATTTTTATTAAATTAAAACACTTTTGAACATTTGGATTAACTATAAACCTCTAATTCAATAAAAAAGGGATATCTGAAATGTTCAAACTTTTTAAAGTTCAAAAAGTTTTTTAAATGTTCAAACCAATTTAATAAAATATTTTACAAAATGTTCATACATATAAAAAATGTTGAAATTTAAGAAAGTAAGCTTACAAATAAAATATTTGTAGTATTTATTAAAATAAATTAAAAAACTTTTTTGAAAAATTAAATTCTAAATACGAGTATTTATTGCTTGTAAACTTTTAAAGCAATAATTTTTTTTTTAATTTTCGTAAAAATTATCTGGTTTTAAAATTGTCCTAAAAAAATTTTACGATTATTTCAATTTCCAATTTCTCATATCGCGTAACATATTGAAATTGTCTTTTCAATTTTAGGGGGTTATTCCTGAACGCCCGGGCCTTGAAGGCCCGGGAGTGACTGGCGCGTCCCATCAGTCAAAACATACATATTTTGAGGGTATGGGACGATTCTACGTAAGGATTTTTGTTTATTTTTCTTTGTGTGTCATTTGTTGTATTTCACTATATCAACTCAGACGAAACATTGTTACCAAGCTTGAAGTATTTTACATATTTCCTTAAGTAATTTTTAAAAATTTAAAGATTTTGCAGCGAAAATTCGCTTTAGTGGTATCTGGTAACATCGGTTTGCTGACATGTCTTATCAGCTATGTTAGCTGGTATACAGAAACCTAGGTGTAGAAAAGAGACTTCAGTGGAACTTTGTTTCGGCTGTGTTCATGGCTATAAATAAACGCGTGAAAAAGAGATAAAGTGATCAGAGCTAATGTCGAAGATTGTTGTTGGTGAAAAAATGGCCGCCTGTAAACAAAAACGTGCCTTGAAGCATTTTTTTTGGTGGTGCGCAATTTGGGTTAAATTCTTTTTTCATAATATTTTGTGCATATTTTGCAAAATACATTAGATAGAAATGCAAATTGCAGTAATAAAGTGTATCTAAATGTGTTTTTATAAGAATTTAGAAAAATAATGCACAAATTTTTGGATAGTTGTGTGCAGACGCATGGTTTTGCGATGGGCCTTGTATGACATGTGAGAGACGCATCACATCAGGTTCTAAAAGTGGTTGAAATTCGTATGTTTTCATCTACAGACCTGAAAAGCATGTAAGAAAACCAACAACATACGTAAAATCGTGACTCGCTTGCTTGTTCTTCTTTTTCAGAAAGCCAAGCATCTGTTCAGCGAAAATAACAAAGCATAATTGAGAAGAATTCATGGGAGTTAAAGGCCCGGGCGTTCAGGAATAACCCCCTTAAGCTGCAAAAATTTCAAGCTGCGGCCGCAAGCGCCGACAACCTTGCCAACACACGACCAAAGCAAACACAGACAGTATAAAATTACACAACACAAGCAGCAAGCAACTGTACTTTGTCAAAAGCAACGAAACGAAAGGGTAAGAAATGCATTGGGCTCGGACCATGGAAGAAGAAATAATAATAAGCAATCAAATGTAGGAAAGGGGAACGAAGAGAGAAGAGAAGAAATTCACGAGAAATTATCGAGCTCGGGCCGCGTTGGTCGTGTGTATTTTGCCTACGTCCAAAAAGAATACATGTACCCCTTTGCCTACCGACCGACCGCGTCTGTTGCGAAAATTTGAAACATTTTCGTCATGCGCCTTCTACATATGTACTGTATATCCTTTGATAAAAGTCTTTGGATAACTGTTATTTAAAGACTTTTATTTTTAAAAGTCATTTATAAAAGTCTTTTTTTGATGATGCAGTGCTCAAAACGACTAAGGCTTTTTACACGTGGTAGGTGAGTGACGACCCCCAAAGTGACCCTCTGGGGATAGGGAATGTCGTGAAATGGATTTTGGACATGGTGGGCGGTGGGTGTGGACCCCCAAAGTGGTCACACAGGGGTATTTTGACCAAAAAATTTTTATTGCACCATTGCATAGGAAATGTCGTGAAACGGATTTTGGACATATGGGCGGTGGGTGGGGCCACCGCAAGGTGGTCACACGGGGGTTTTTTGACCAAAAAATTTTTATTGCGCAAATCGATAGCAGATATCGTGAAACGGATTTTGGTCATGGTGGGCGGTGGGTGGGGACCCGCAAGTGGTCACACGGGGGCTTTTTACCAAAATTTTTTAGTATAGGAATCGATAGTAAACGTTACGAAACATATTTCGGATAAGGTCCGAGGGGGGTCGGGTGCCCCCAACGCGGTCAAAGGCGGGGATTTCGGCAAAACAAAGTTTGTACCAATAGGTATATGAGTTCAAGGAAGGATCTCCTCTTTCGACACCTTTGGGGGCACCCGACCCCCCCTCGGACCTTATCCAAAAAGCCCCCGTGTGACCACTTGCGGGTCCCCACCCACCGCCCACCATGACCAAAATCCGTTTCACGATAACTGCTATCGATTTGCGCAATAAAAATTTTTTGGTCAAAAAGCCCCCGTGTGACCACTTGGGGGTCCCCACCCACCGCCCACCATGACCAAAATCCGTTTCACGACATTTGCTATCGATTTGCGCAATAAAAATTTTTTGGTCAAGAAACCCCCGTGTGACCACCTTGGGGTGGCCCCACCCACCGCCCGCTATGTCCAAAATCCGTTTCACGACATTTCCTATCCAATGATGCAATAAAAATTTTTTGGTCAAAATACCCCTATGTGACCACTTTGGGGGCACACCCACCGCCCACCATGTCCAAAATCCATTTTACGACATTTCCTATCCCCAGAGGGTCACTTTGGGGGTCGTCACTCACCTACCACGTGTAAAAAGCCTTAGTCGTTTTGAGCACTGCATCATCAAAAAAAATACTTTTATAAATGACTTTTAAAAATAAAAGTCTTTGAATAACAGTTATCCAAAGACTTTTATTTTAAAAGTCTTAAAACTTATTTTAACTTTTAAAACTAACTTTTAACTCTTATTTTAACTTTTAAAATAAAAGTTAAAAGTTGACTTTTATTTGAAAAATTTTTTGAATAAGAGTTATTTTCAGGCTCTGGTTTTCTCCGCTTTTTCTGCTTAGCATTGGCATCATGGCCCGAGCTCTTGCCATTCATGTGAATTGCTTCTCTTCTTTCTTCGTTTCCCTCACCATTTCATTGCTTATTATCAAACGATTTGAACGATTTATTTCTTCGTTAATGGTCCAAACCAAATGCATTTCATGTGTGTTTCTTACCCTTTCGTTTCGTCGCTTGCGAAAACAAGCCGTTGTTTGCTGCATGTGTTAGGTAATTTTATACATCTGTGTATGCTTTGGTCGTGTGGGGGCAAGGTTGTCGGCGCTTGCGTCCGCAGCTACAAATTTTTACAATTAAAAATTGAAATGCCATTTCAAGAATTCTTTATGATATTCTTTGATTTCTTTAAAATAATTTTAAGACTTTTTTAATATTAAACGAAATAATATTTTATGAAAATATTTGAAAGTTTGCAAACAATATTAAAAATTTTAATTAATATAATTACATACAATAATATTAATTAATAATGCTTGTAATTACAATAATATTAATTAATTTTTGGAATTTTATATTTCAAAATAATTTATAACACTAATTGAATTTTCGGCCGAAAATTTATATGATGTTATATACATTTATACATTGTATATTCTTTGGTAACACGTTACTTTTTCCCAATTTAGTTACTTTTTGTAGTTTCACCCAAAGGAGTAAAAATGTGGGTAAACAATTTTTTGTTTATACCAAAAAATTGTATTGCGCCAATCGATAGGAAATATCATAAAAAAAGGGTTTTTGGCCATGGTAGGCGGTGGGTGGGGACCCCGTAAAGTGGTCACACGGGTGTGTTTTGACACAAAAATTTTTATTGCACAAATCGATAGGAAATATCGTGAAACGGATTTTGGACATGGTGGGCGGTGGGTGGCGGCCCCCTAAAGTGGTCACACAGGGGTGTTTTCACCCAAGAATTTTTATTGCACAAATCGATAGGAAATATCGTGAAATGGATTTTGGACATGGTTGGCGGTGGGTGGGGACCCCCTAAAGTGGTCACACGGGGGTGTTTTGACCCAAAAATTTTTATTGCACAAATCGATAGGAAATATCGTGAAACGGATTTTGGACATGGTGGGCGGTGGGTGGGGACCCCCTAAAGTGGTCACACGGGGGTGTTTTGACCCAAAAATTTTTATTGCACAAATCGATAGGAAATATCGTGAAACGGATTTTGGACATGGTGGGCGGTGGGTGGGGACCCCCTAAAGTGGTCACACGGGGGTGTTTTGACCCAAAAATTTTTATTGCACAAATCGATAGGAAATATCGTGAAACGGATTTTGGACATGGTGGGCGGTGGGTGGGGACCCCCTAAAGTGGTCACACGGGGGTGTTTTGACCCAAAAATTTTTATTGCACAAATCGATAGGAAATATCGTGAAACGGATTTTGGACATGGTGGGCGGTGGGTGGGGACCCCCTAAAGTGGTCACACGGGGGTGTTTTGACCCAAAAATTTTTATTGCACAAATCAATAGGAAATGCCACGAAACAGATTTTGCATGTCTGTATAATAACTTCGTTACTCAAAGTAACTTTTAACGATAGCAAAGTAACTAGTTACTTTGGAGTAACGAGGACTTCGTTAAAAGTAACGAAGTTAAAATAACTTTAACGAGGATGTAACAAATAAAAATTTTGCCCAACTCTGGTGAACCACAGCAATCAGAAATTATACCGAAGTCTAATTTCAAATCGGTTTTTTATCTAAATTTTAATAAAATTTTACTCTGTTTTCGCAGTTATGTACATATTTATATTAAAAGGTATTGCGCTGGAACATTTATTAGCCACCATTTTTTAGGTAAAATTGCAAACGGCTCAGCGACTTTGCAGAAGCGCTATTGCAATCGAAGTTATCGGTGTTTACCTATCACTATTCCTTAACAGCCGGAAATGCTAAAACCGACCGGGGGAATTAAAACACACAAATTTAAAAAATTAATTTCAAAAATTGTTGTTTCTTATTGAAATAAATAAATATACGGTAGTACGATATACATATATAAAAGAGCTGTGCACATAACGTTTTGAAACGATTTTTAAAAATCAACGTTTTGGCAGTTTTTTTCTGGACAGCGGCGTGATAGATACAGTTCAATTTGCGCCTCTCGTCGCTCCGCTGCTGGTGCTTTGTTTTCACAATGATATATACATATGGCGGTCTGCTGCCTGCAATGGTACAACGGCGAAGCTTATCAAAAACTAGTAAGAGCGTTCGGCCTGATCGAAGCTCATATCCCTTACACCCACATCCGTCGAAGTGATGACAAAAAGTGGGCGGTTGATTTTATTTAGAGGTAGTAAATTTTGATCGATTGACTCATTTGCAACACCGGTTTTCTCAACAAACACCTCATTATATGGTATGGTACACCAGCGTATAATAACAAAGAATATTCAAACCAAATTTCATGACGATACTTTTATTCGTTTTCCTGTAATCGTTGTTTCCACAGACGTCGAAATCAGAATTATATATTCTTATCATTACTACGACATGGCTAAACCGAATCAGTAGGTGATTCTGAGCCAGAATATATATACCTGCCACGACTGCTTTAATGCGTTACAGATGGAAGAACAAAGTGAATATACCCTCATTCCTTCTGTGTTCTTCTGTATTCTGTGCTTGGATGATTCAACACCTGCTAGTTTGGATTTGGCTCTGGAATCTTTCAACAATGTTTTATTGGAGGCCTTTAAACCATCGGTTCCTTTGCGTAAGGTTCGATCCAGTGTGAGCCCTACTTGGCTTTCTAAAGAGCTGCCGCTTTAACACTAGGGGTACCGGAAAATTAATTTACCTACAGTGACCGTGAGCGGAAGGAAGTGAAGAAATTCATAAAAGCATTTGTTAGGAACTATTATTTTATTTATTATTCACATTTTCTACAAATTTTAAAGTTGCTTTCGCATTTTTCGCACATTAATTTTTTGCATTTTCCACAACATTTTTGACACAATTTCGCCTGTTCAGCATGGTTTTCGTTTGGGGAAATCAACTACAACAAACCTGTTGGAATTTGTGTCGGAAACAATTAATAATTTTAAGCATTCTAAGCAAACGGATGTTATTTATACTGATTTCAGTAAAGCTTCTGATGTGGTGAATCATAAGCTTCTTATTATGAATCTATTTGGATTTCCTGGATCTCTTGTGTGTTGGATCCAGTCGTATCTCAGAAATCGCACTCAAATGGTTGTGTTCAGTAATACAGTATCCAAAGAGCCTGTGCCTTCACGAGTTTCTCAAGGGAGCTATTTGGGACCGCTGTTATTCCTCGTTTTTATAAATGATCTTCCAACCGTTATTGTATGGGGAAAGGTGCATATGTTTGCTGATGATGTGAAGATATTTTTATCCTATTTATTGGACAGTGATGCATTGTTACTTCATTCTGATTTAGATTCCCTATTTGAATGGTGTAGCATAAACTGCATGGGTCTAAATTTAAAGAAGTGTAAGCAAATTTCATTTACCCGCTGTTTGAATCCTTTGTTCCGGATTTACACTATTGGTTCTTCGAAACTGGAAGTAGTGAAGACGGTAAATGATCTGGGAGTACTTTTGGATCGAAAATTACGTTTCCATAGTCATATAAACGGCGCGACTAGCAGAGCGAATAGTACATTGGAATTTATAAAGCGATGGGCTAAGGAATTTGGTGACCCCTATATTACTAAGCTACTGTACACCTCTCTGGTGGGACCGATTCTGGTGTATGCTTCGCCTGTCTGGAGCCCAAATTATAGCTGCTACATCTCGCAGATAGAATCGGTTCAAAAGAAATTCTTGCTTTTCTCCCTTCGTAATCTCCACTGGGACGAATCGGTGAACTTACCGTCTTATGAATCCTGACTAAAACTTATAAATCTACCATCACTTGTTAATCGTCGGATTATGCTTAACGCTATTTTCATTGTGAGCTGTCTATACGGTGTTACGGATTCCTCATATTTGCTAGCCAACATTCAACTCAATGTACCTCGTCGTACGTCGAGACGATATCAACCTCTTCATTTTGCGGTTCGACATACCTACAGCATGAACCTCTTCGGAATACCTGTTCGAATTTTAATACTGTTTATTCTGTAATTAATTATTCTGATTCTGTTTGGTTAGTTAAACGAAAAATTTTAAACTTTTTGTCTAAATCTTGAATCTTTTTATTTTTTGAATTTTCTTATTTGTAAAACTTTAAAGCAATGAATGTGCTTAGTTTAAGTGTTAAATAAATAAATAAATAATTGAGCCGACTGCAAGCGGCAAAACTAAGCGACTAAACATAGCGGCAAGGAAAATTTTCTTTTTTTCTTGTTGGGCATTAGATGCCATGTAATTTTGACAGATGAGAATTGAAGTTGCATCTTGCCGCTTTGGCTGTGTTTAACCAAAAAATATACAATATACAGAATGCGCATATCAGCACTAAACTCAGTCAGCTTGCGCTAGAGCTTCTGTATGCGGGAGGGAAGCATGCATAAGAGGAAACCAAAGAGCAGGAGAGAGCAATTTTAATGTCAAGCGCACAGGGATTCATATGTGTCGAGTCTGCCCGAATGCAAATTATTCTGGCTTCTTTCTTTTTAGGGCAAATAATGAAAATTCAAGTTCTGGTAAGAAATTGGTTCAATTAGATGTAGTTTCAAAGGATGTAGAGGTACCCCCCATGATGATGTAGCCAAGTAGATAGAAACGATAATAGTTTCAAGATTATTTTTTGTTAAAATACTTTAAAAGTTAAAAGTTACAAAAAGTTCCAATAAAAATCATTAATAGGATATTATTAATTGTTATTTTTAATTAGGGATTATTATTATTAATTATTTATATTATTCGAAGATATCAAACAAATAGTTCCCTCTAAGAATAAATACTCAAGGTGTTCATGCAAAAATCGCCGTTGCAGTTTTTATATTTTGCGATTGCATCAAGAATGCTATGCGTATGCATAGCGCGATGAATGACACAAGAGCAGGTTATTTTCTCTTAAACATGTTTGTATATCATATTCTTATCAATATCTTACGTCGTAATATATTCTTATCATTACTACGATATTTGTTTACAATAAACGAACTAGAAACTGAAATATTCAATTTCTCTTAATTTGCTGGAGCTTGTGGGTTATCTATCGTAAGTGTTGTTGTTGCTTCAATCTTATCCTGCTGGACATAACCTTTATGCGTATAAAGAGGGTACGTAAGTGCTGGCCTCTTATCTTGTGGGTTGTCTATCTTTGGTGTTGTTGTCGAATTTAGGAAATCTTTCGGTAAAACAGATCTGCCGTGTATTTGAGATAATTTCATTACTGCATTAAGTGCAACTTCCACCCTAGCTAGATAACTCTTTTCATAAGTATGTTGCGGAAATAACGATTCCAAAAGATAGGCAGTAGATATTAATTTTCTCTGGACGATAATCAGGATCATATGATGAGGTTTCCAAATATTGTTGTAACTTGGTTTAAAATTAAAAGTATGCAACTAAACGAATACAAACATGATATAATGATTATATTGTAAAATAATTATTAATTTTAATGGAATTAAAACAGATAAAGATATAAGATTTTATTCTTATTTGCTATTCTTGTTATTTGTTACTCTTATTATTATTATTTTTTTTCTTTTTGTTTTTGTTCCTTTTTTCAATTTTATTTTTATATGCATTTACATATACACATGTATTGTATGTACATATGTATATACAATGGAACCTCGGTATACGTCTGCTTTGGAATACGTTGAATTCCGAATACGTCCTATTTTGACGACAAAATATACGACTCGGCATTCGACTTTATTTCGGTAAATTACGACTAAATTTATGCGAACATTTATTACTTTTGTTCATATGCGCCATCTAGGAAAAGTAGCACTATGACATATTTGACTATGACTTTAATTGGAAGAGATTTGTTTTGCTTCTAAAGGTCACATATGTGAATAAGGAAAGACCAAAACAGTTTTTGACGACAACGACGAAAGTGAGGTTGTAAGCTTTTTTTTTAGTAATGAATTCCAATAAGGAAAATGAAAAGAAACAGAAAACTAAAAAAAATTACTAGAATCACAATGGAATTGAAAAAATACATTGTTTTGTCTTGCCTGAATGAATGGACAAATTTTTTGCAGAAAAACACCACCCAAGCAAACTTAAACAAAGTCCAAACAAATCTCAATAGCACCGCTTGGTAAAGATCGGACAATGTTACACTTTAGAGACATCCTGAGGAGAAGACGAACACAGAGTTCTTTGGAAAGATTCTTTAATTAAATTTAAATGTTATTTAAATAATAAATGTAACACAATATAACTTCAAAAATAAAATGCATTTTTTTAATGTGTTTAAGAAGATTTTTTTCTAACATGAGAACGGATTAATCATTTTTACATTACTTCTTATAGGAAAGGTTGGTTTGGTACGAGGGTTGCCTTTTATGTTTCGGGATTTGGCAATCCTAGTTTTGCAATCTGGAAACTGACAGCTCTATCGTAAAGTTAAACATTTTTGAGGTTATACGTACTCAGAACGTTTTGACATACGAGCGCTATTTGTGTTGTTTACGAGTATCTCCAAAACATGCATTCTGAATGCAGCAACCGCTTCTTCAGGTGTCGAAAAACTTTGACCTCTCAGTTTTTTTTTTCGTCAGGACTATACGGCGGATGAATCGTCAAATCGATGTTTTGAGTGCTCAAAAATGCAGTTGTTTGAGCCGATGCGTGGGAGCATCGTGGATAAAGAGCATCCCAATTGTGTGGGATCCAACGCGAACAAAATTTTTTGACAATCAAATGTTTATGCAATATTGAATGTATGCTGGTCCCACTAATGCCTAAGGTTGTCTCAATCTCCGATAGATCACATCTTGCAATATCAGTCCGCGCACAGCATCAATGGTTTTCGGAGCAACAACTGATTTTGGACGACCTTCACGAAATTCGTCTTTGAGTGAACCACGATTGAATTCACCATACCATCGATAAACACTGGTCCTTGATGGAGTTTCATCGCCAAAAATTGAATTAAGTTCATCCATGCATTGTTGCTGAGTTAATCCTCGTCGAAAGTTGTAAAAAATAATCGCACGAAAAATTTCACGATTTAACTCCATTTTTGGCCCGAGATGAATCTTTGAAGTTACTGTAAACAACACAAATAGCGCTCGTATGTCAAAACGTTCTGAGTACGTATAACCTCAAATTTGTCCAACTTTACGATGGAGCTGTCAGTTGCCAGATTGCAACACTAGGGTTGCCAAATCCTGAAACAAGGCAACCCTCGTATACGTCCTTTTCGGTATAAGTCCAAACATCCGGAACGGATTAATGTCATATACCGAGGTCCCACTGTATATAGAAATTTCTTCAAGAGGTCAACTTTTGCTTCTAATTCAGTAAGGATATTAAGTACAAGGAGACCATCCAAATGCCGGAAGAATAACTTGTTTATTTAGGTCATATTTGTGTAAAACAGTTGTAATCGTTGTTTTCTCACATTCCGTTTGATCGGTGGAGTTAATGAATCTAGGGCTAACAAAAGAATATAAGGAACTTGTATCTACCAGAAATTTTAAAGGTTTACTTAGAGGAGAGGAAATATTTATCTAAGTTAATTCAATGCCATGTTTGTCAATCGTCTATTATAATGTTATCTGTTTCGTTATTTTGATATTTATCAAGGCTTTGGTATGATTTGTTCGGTGGGGCTGCTCTAAAAGTATTTGGTTCATTGATATTAAATAATTTTTCATCTTGACGGTTAGGCGTGGGAGTGTTTATAATTTAAAATTTTATTTTTTTGGTACTATTGGAATTTGTCTATTATCTGAGGATGTATCCGTGGAAACTAAACGTGGTGATCTTGGATCGTTGCTTTTTTGCCCAGAAGTTATCATCCTACTAAATGAGATTTGAGGATGGTCTTGGTTGTGGTTAGTAGTAAAGCTTTTGGATGCATACTCTGGATTATAAATTAATGAACGTTCTTAACTTTGTGGGGACATGTACCTATTCCTGAAAAAATTTTTATTTCTAACATAGGGTGAATATTGCTGGGTATATGACATGTGATGCCTTGAAATGTGATGCTGGGTATATGACATGTGATGATTTTGAAATTTTTCTACTGGGGCTGAGATTTGACCGCATGTAGTAAATATTCTGCTCTTTAATGCATAAGCTTATTGCGGTTGGGAGAGTATCGGGTTTGGTTGCTCGGATGATTGAACCTAGAGGTTCTCTTAATCCGACTAGGAAACTATTAAGCCACATTTCGGAAAACACATTTTTCTTTGCCTCAATAACTTCACTGTCATGTTCGTGAAGTTTAATGTTATTAAAAAGTAAAGATTGTTTTTCAATTATTTTTCTATAAAAAGTTTCTATAATTTTGATTCCTTGTCGGGAATTATTTTCCTTGTCGGGAAGACTTAATTTGTCAGAATAGTGAAGAATTAAATTATTTTTTATATTATCCCAATTAAGAGCTGTTCCGTACATGTTAAGAACTTCGTTAGCTTTATCTATTATTTTGTTGCGAATAGCTCGCAATATTATTTGCATATGTGATTTGTTATTGTATTTTTTGAGAAGAACAAGGATTTCCTCGACATTGCTTATAAATTCGTTTAATAATCGTGGGTTTCCTTCAAAATTCGGGAAATCTTTGATAGCATCAGGAATGCGAAGTGATTTCAGATTCTGAAAAGAAAAGAAAGAAAAAAATGTGGCAATTCACCCCGATATTACTTCGAGTATGGTTTTTTCTTTACAAATTGTTTTGATTATTGAACAATTTGCGTTTTCAGGCAATTCGTCCTGATATTCCTTCAGGATTTATTGCAGAATGATATATTGTACGATATATGTATGTATGTGATTTGCATTGCAGAAATAATAGTGACAAGTCATCCCGATATGCTTCGAGTATGTGATACGTCACTAATGCTGACAACTCACTTTAATGAACCTCTGTATGATCAGTTGTCCTGTGATATGCCTTCAAATTTACATACTGTAACGAAGTTCCGGATTGTTCGCGTGGTAGTCACGTTTCGCTTGCGGTTAAATGCGTTCTCGAGGGAATCTGACGATCCGCCAACTGACAGTAAATCTGACGATCTGTCGGTCAGTTATTCCCGAATGCACAAATATTCTTCCCAAGAAAATATATATCGCGTAATCTACCGTTTGCGTTATAATTGTGTTCTCGAGGGAATCTGACGATCCGCCAACTGACAGTAAATCTGACAATCTGTCTGTCAGTTATTCTCGAATGCACAAATATTCTTTCCAAGAAAATATATATCGCGTAATTTACCGTTTGCGTTATAATTGTGTTCTCGAGGGAATCTGACGATCCGCCAACTGACAGTAAATCTGACGATCTGTCTGTCAGTTATTCTAGAATGCACAAATATTCTTTCCAAGAAAATATATATCGCGTAATTTACCGTTTGCGTTATAATTGTGTTCTCGAGGGAATCTGACGATCCGCCAACTGACAGTAAATCTGACGATCTGTCTGTCAGTTATTCTCGAATGCACAAATATTCTTTCCAAAAAAAATATATATACATATATCTACGTAGTTGCTTGCGTGCTTCCTCTTCTCGATTTGCATTCTCGAAACATGTTGTTATCTTAACTTATCTGGTGTGATGTTGCTGAGCAACATCTAAATGCCGGCCGACAAAAGGGCGGACATTGAAATGTTGCCGAGCTACATTTATCTACAATGGTGAGGTTAAACATGCGTCTTATGAACTTAGTGTAAACTAGCTTGAGTAAATTCAATTATTGTTATTGTTGTAAAATAACTTAAATTATATTGTACATTTCATGGTTATTAAGTTCATTTATATACATATATATATTAATTTTACAATGATAAGAAGTATAAAAAAAATAGTAAGAAAAATTAAAACTGCGACGGATCAAACTGCTGCTGTTGCCAGTGTTTTGGTTCGTCGCACCCCTCCTTTACTTCGGAGGGCATTTAAGTCTCCAGGATTCTACGACACTTCTGGATATACGGATGCGGTAAGTTCGGCCGTTTACTTCTCCTTGAGACCAGTTGTCGGTGTTTTCTGCCTGCACGGAGTTGTTGGACCATTATTCGCAACTGGTCGACATCTTCCGAGAACTCATCGTTGAACATCCTTGAACATCGTTAGGTGGTTGAACATCATTGGGGGTTGAACATAATTGATCGAGGTCGAGGTGGTCGTCTACTACCGGAGGTGTGGGCCAAGTTCCATGCGGTTCGACCTCAATGGCTGCATAGACGGATGCGATATCCAGGAATGAAGGCGCGACTTCCTGTGATTCCATCTCTTGGATGTCTCTTGCGGCTTCAACGGGTGGGATCTCGTTTCCCGAGTGGCCAGTCGCTTGGTAGTCATTTGCGACTTCGATAGGAGGGGGTGGAATGTCCCTCGGCCAACCTCCTTTCTCCAGAATTTCATCCGATGGCTGATGTGCAAGGTGAGCCAGTGCGGAGAGTGGGTGTACCCTGGGTGGGTGGGTGTACCCTGGACCTTTGACGATCTCCACTTCGGTGTCCATGGTGTAGTGGGACCTTGATATCCCCCTTGCGCCCTCGTCTTCGGAGACATCCTGGTCGCTTTCCTCGCGATCGGATGCGTTGACGTACTCCTCCGGCTCGACGGCTTCGTCATCCATGTTATCGCCGTGGTGGGAGGGCCCTTCAGATTCGTCCAGGAATTCGAATGGTTCGTTCTCTGCGTCCTCATTTTCTGATTCCGGCGTATTGTCTCCGTATGGTTCGTAACCTCTACCGAACTCAGCTTCTGCTTGACTGTCTCGGTGGCGGCACCCCGCGGATGTGCTTGGGTGTTCGTTGTCTTCTGTGGAGCTCTTGTGGGTCACTTCATCCTCCCGTTCGGAATCTCACTCGATGACCAACCATTATTTCATCCTCGGGTTCGCTAGTGTCAATGTTCTTCGCCGCGGCGCTCCTTTCTTCACGCCTGATGTCATCTTCCTCATCAACGGCGTGCGCCACCACGTACATACGTGGCCACTTGGCTCCAGGGTCGTCGATCACCTCGTCATATCCCTCGCTTAGTCTACGAGTACGAGGCTGCTTCGCTTGCTTCTCCAGCAATCGCTCCTTAAATTTCTCCGCGGACTTCGTAAATTTGTCGTGCTCGTCTGTCATGTTGTTGACACGCTCGTGGTCACTACTCAACTGACTATCGTTCATTGCGTGCATCGATTGCATTAAATTTGATGTGCACCCTTTGTTGGAAATTGCTTAAGGTGCAACTTTGGCTATATACTTTTTGGTTTTTTCGTAAGATTGGAGCATTAAAATTTTCTTGGGGGGTGACTGCGATGTTTTTACCAGTATGGGTGGAAGACTCCTGATGGCTATCAGCAGTGTAAAATACTTTTAGCTCAGATAGGTGTGCTTTACGCGCTCGTTTTTCGTTGGGTGTTCGTATCTTGGCGATAACTGGTGATACATAGCCCTCGATTTGATAGGGCCCGTCAAAGCGTGGTGCCAGTTTTGCGGCAAATTTATCCACCGCTTTCGAGAGTGAGTGTTGTTTCAACATGATGAGTTGTTGTAATTGTAAATTGTAATGTTTAGCCTGGTGCTGTGCCGCTCTCTGCATATTTTCCCTTCCGATTATAAACGCTTTCCTCAGCCGTTCCGCATGTTCTCCTGGGGAATTTACTTCCCGGCCCGTACCGTCGGTTTCGCGGTCGAATAGGGCGTTTGGCAGGCGGGGTTCTCTACCCTGAACCAAAAATGCCGGCGAGTACCCTGCTGACTCCGACTTGCTGGTATTGAACGCCAGAGTGAGCTCAGGAAGCAACTCATCCCATCTGTTCTGTTGGTGCCCAGTGAATTGTGATATCATCACTTTGAGGGTGCGATTGGCACGCTCGGAATTTCTTGAGGGGTGTATGAAGCTGTTGTGTATCAACAAAATGTCCTGTGCTCCAAAAATGTCGTGTGCTCCCCAGCGAGAGCGTCCAGCCCAAAATTTCGTGTGCTCCTCAGCGAGAACGTCCAGTTTCCATTAATTACTCTCCATTAATCAGTTCCCAGCAAGCCATTAACTAAACACGCACTCTCTTTCCTTCAACTAATTTCACTTTATTGAGCTTTTCTCGAATAACACAACTTCAACTCTATTGAACTTTTCTTTAACAAACAACACATCTTTAAGTAAGCAACTCTTTTGCCTTTCGGAAAACAACTCGCTTTTCTTGGCCAGAAGTTCCCGTTTATAAAGTGTTTCTTCGTGTGGACTTTGGTCTGGTCGCCCTAATTTTTTACAATTATTTTTGCAACTATCTCAAGAATTATTTTTTGATAATAATTCTTGAGAAATTGCAAACTATCTCAATAATTTTTAAAAGTGTTTTTTAATATTTTCTGTAACCATTACGCAATGGTCACAGAAAACATTTCAACCTCATTTTTTTTACTTTTGCTATTGTCTTTGGCTTATTATTTGTTTTTGTCGCATGTCTCGGCTAACACGGCACCCGTATAAGGTGACTGTCTTGAATACATCCAGGCTTCACCATGATAGCTGATAATGGTGGAGCCTGAAAGCATGCAAGCATTTTCCCGCGTCAGTACATTGTTACCGATAGTAGCCGATGACATGAAACCAAAGACAATGCTGTAACAGGGCGACTCCGACCTACAACAGAGCCGTCTACTGGTGTTTAACTCCCAGTTCTTTTAGGAATCGTTGAAAACTTGTGCTCGTAAATTGCACTCCGTAGTCCAATATGAGAACCTTTGGTACTCCGAAACGGGCAAGTATACGCTCGCGAAAAGCTTTAATCAAGTGTTTGGCGGTCACCTTCCGGCAGGATATCAACCTATTTTGAGAACGTACCGGTAAAAACTATTAACGTCGTGTTTCCGTGCTTAGACCTGGGCAGCGGACTAACAAAATCTGCGCTAACTGTAACCCATGGTTCTTCCCTGAGGCGCGTCAACATTTCTCCTGCAGGTTTCTGCTGTAGTACCTTGTACTCTTGGCAACTTTTGCAACTACGGACGTACCGGCTCACCTAACGGAACATCCCTGGCCAATAGTATTTCTGCGCCACTCGCGCCATTGTTTTGCGTGTGCCTAAATGCCCTGCCGTGGGCACGTCGCACAGTGGTCCAGAATAGAAATTCATCGGCCAAAAATCTGTAACTTTTGAACGGATAGGAATTTTTGAATGCGGTTTTTTGCAATCGACAGAGAAATGTTGAATTATCTTTGCACTGGCACCGAGATCTATGTAGATGTCTCAGGGTCAGAGCCGTAGGGCTTTAAAGTCGAAAAATATTTTAATTTTTTAAAATTTTGGCAAAAAAACGTATTCAAAAGTAAATTCTTGAAACTTTTTTGTACTTATCTATAAATTGAGGATATATTCGTAATGGCTGTGAAGTTTCAAGTGCATCCGTTGAGTTTTTCATAACTTTTTGGCCCCCTGAAAAGGGGTCTATTTTTGGATGCTTTGAAACTAAATATCTCCGCCATTTTTAAAAATTTCGATTTCCGGTTTTTTTATTATATTATATGGGGTAAGAGTTTAAAAAAAATGGGGGAAAAAATTTATATATATTTTGAAAAAAAAATTTAAAAAAAAAAAAAAACACGGAAAATTAAAAAAATTATAGCCCAACAGTCGACAACAAAAAAAAATTACATTTTTCTGATAGCCTTTGAGATAACCTTTAATCATATACCCGGTTTTGTACCCGGCAGACCACGGCCCTAGGCGCTGGAGCCCTCTAAATGGTCTACATTTTTTCTTTTAAAAAAACAACGAAAAATTTAAAAAAATATGGTCGACAACAAAAAAAATTAGATTTTTCTAATAGCCTTTGAGATAACCTTTCATCCTATACCCATTTTTATACCTGGCAAACCACGGCCTTAGGCGCTGGAGCCCTCCAAATGTAGAATTTTCAAAAAAAAGGGTACTTCAGACACTAAATGCATAAGTATTTCTTTTTTTAACCCTAATTTTTTTTCTTTATATACTCCTGAATATTACCTGTTTAAAAGTACCTGCTTCAAGGCCAAAAACGAAAATAATAAAATACCTGCGAGGTCAATGTTGCGGTTAATTACAATTTTTATATATTTCTTTATATACGAGTATTATACAATTTTTGTAAAAACAGATTGTAAATATTTTTCTCTTTCCGAATTTTCATTAATATTTAATAGTAACAATTTGGGTTCTGGACTTATATCTGGGTTTTTTGTAGTCCACACATACCGGATGCTGGAAATATATGGATCCGATGTGGCTAATAAAATTCCAAAAAGGTCTTAATTTGTTGCTTCTCTACTACATTTTCTAGTGTTATGTTCCCTAAAGAGTCTATAATCTTTATTTCTTTTTTCTTGAGCTTCTTCTGATAAATCTTCTATTGGCAATAAATGGTGTTGAATAATGCTTTCTCCATGAAACAGAATTTTGTGGACTGTTGGTGACATATTTCGCCATGGGTACAATTCATTATATAATTTTATAAACTTTCATTAAGATCTTTTAGTTTCCGTCTCTGGGATCTTTTACTGCTCTCTTCAAACTCTTTAGTTGGCCTTCCACGTCCTTCGTTGCTATCTGCCTGATAAATGATGCAGAGTTCGCCTTCCATCCACTCCTTTAAACTAGCATACACTTTATTTTTGTTGAAGTAGGAAGACTTGTAGTGTCTAGACAAAATGGACACAAACGAGTTTATTTGTGCTAAAATTTGTTCCTGAATTTTTTTGCTACATTAATCAAATGGTACTTTAATTTTAATATATTCAACTATATCTTGTGCGCTTCTGTTTTTAAAATATACATCTGATAATTCTTTGTAGCTGTATGACTCCATGGCTGAAAGACGCTTGGTTTGATAATGCCAAAAATCTTTCAAATGTTTAATATTTATATAAAAAAAATACATATAAAGAATTGGAATTTTTGAAGAAAATTGTAATTAACCGCAACTTTGACCTTCAGGTATTTTATTCTTTTCGTCTCTCGCCTTGAAGCAGGAACTTTTTAACAGGTAATATTCAGGCGTAGAAACCGCAACATTGACCTCGCAGGTATTTTATTATTTTCGTTTTTGGCCTTGAAGCAGGTACTTTTAAACAGCTAATATTCAGGAGTATATAAAGAAAAAAAATTAGGGTTAAAAAAAGAAATACTTATGCATTTAGTGTCTGAAGTACCCTTTTTTTAAAAATTCTACATTTGGAGGGCTCCAGCGCCTAAGGCCGTCGTTTGGCAGGTATAAAAATGGGTATAAGATGAAAGGTTATCTTAAAGGCTATTAGAAAAATCTAATTTTTTTGGTTGTCGACCATAATTTTTTTAATTTTTCGTTGTTTTTTTAAAAGAAAAAATTTAGACCATTTAGAGGGCTCCAGCGCCTAGGGCCGTGGTCTGCCGGGTACAAAACCGGGTATACGATTAAAGGTTATCTCAAAGGCTATCAGAAAAATGTAATTGTTTTTTGTTGTCGACTGTTGGGCTATAATTTTTTTAATTTTCCGTGGTTTTTTTTAAAAAAAAAATTTTTTTTCAAAATATATATAAATTTTTTTCCCCATTTTTTTTTAAACTCTTACCCCATATAATATAATAAAAAAAACCGGAAATCGAAATTTTTAAAAATGGCGGAGATATTTAGTTTCAAAGCATCCAAAAATAGACCCCTTTTCAGGGGGCCAAAAAGTTATGAAAAACTCAACGGATGCACTTGAAACTTCACAGCCATTACGAATATATCCTCAATTTATAGATAAGTACAAAAAAGTTTCAAGAATTTACTTTTGAATACGTTTTTTTGCCAAAATTTTAAAAAATTAAAATATTTTTCGACTTTGGAGCCCTACGGCTCTGACCATGAGACATCTATGTACATAGATCTCGGTGCCAGTGCAAAGATATTTCGATTGCAAAAAACCGCATTCAAAAATTCGTATCCGTTCAAAAGTTACAGATTTTTGGCCGATGAATTTCTATTCTGGACCACTGTGCGTCGTGGTTTTCCACTAGTACCTCAGTCCTCAAATTGGCGGGAACGCATAACTTCCAAGGTGTGGATTCTTCGTCGTCAGCTTCCTTGGGAATGTGTCGGTACAGCTTCCCGTTCTGGATACAGTACTCTGGGAATTCCTGAGGGTTTCCGCTAACTTCTCTGATTTTCTTAGTATACCAATTCCCCGGTGCGTTTTTATCCTTTTCGCTTATGTTTGCACAGACGTTCTCCAAGGGTTGCCGGGAAAGGGCATCGGCAACTGTATTATGTTTTCCCCTCCGGTACTGAACATCGAAAGTGTATTGCTGGAACTCTAAGGCCCACCGAGCGATTCGGCCGGAGGGGCTCTCAATTGAGTTCAGCCATTTTAGAGAGAGGTGATCGGTGATGACTGTGAAATTATACCCTTCCACGTAAGGACGCCTTTACGGATTGCCCATACCACAGCTAAGTACACTTTTTCAGTGGTAGAGTAATTCCTCTCAGCACCATTGAGGTGTCTACTGGCGTATGCGATAACGCGCTCCTGGCCGTCAATTTTCTGGGTTAGAACTGCCCCTAGACCGTAGTCACAAGCGTCGGTTTGTAAATAAAAACGTTGTTCAAAGTCTGGGCATGCCAGCACTGGAGCCTCAGTAAGGCGTTGTTTCAGTAAGGACGTAAGAGGATGGACAACTCTTGAAAAGTCTGGTACAAATCGTCGATACCAACTGGCGATTCCGAGAAATCTTCGTAATTCGCGGACATTCTGATTCAATGAAAATTTGCATTTTCATAAGAAAACACCTGCAAAAGTTTGGGTCTACTGCAATTTATTTTTAGGATCTAATTATTCAATTTTGTGAAAACTGATCTCATCCCAAATTCTGCCATTATAATTTCTTTTCTTCTAAGAATTTTATAAAATACCCAGATAGACACATTTGCATCATAATGATATCATATTAATTCAGAAAATCAATTCATGGGTGATGGGCGTTGCTTATAATGGCTATAATTGTAACACGTATGCAAATTGTGATGACATTAAATGTAGGCAATATGTGTACAATATGATGTGCACAATTTCTACATGAAATGTTCTCATTTTTTTCGAAAATTAATTTCGAACCTCTCAAAATGCCTAACGTATATGTAAGTAAAATTTCATTGACCAAATATATAGAGGGCATAGGCAGGAGCATAAAGTGCTTAACAAGGGCTTAACAATCCCGCAGAGTCACAGGTTCAACTCCCGGTTTGGTAAAAAAATTTTTTTTTATTTTATTTCATTTATTTGTTTATATTATTAATGTTGATCATCATTACTGCTCTACATTATAATTAAAATTTAATTATCTATGATTTTTAATTTAGTTCGTATTTCAAAATTTTAGCTATAATTTTTTCATGGCGTCGCACAGTGGCTCGTCTAGAACAAGGGTCGACAACCTTTCTGGAGTTAAGAGCCATTTTTTTCCCCCGGATATGGTAAATTATTTTTTTTAAGGAGCCAAATACGTATAAGTACATGTAGATTGGTAATATTAAAAAACATGGAACAAAAATTGTAGCGATATCTTAGAAGGGCCTACATTTCTTGCCTGAAGCTGGACATGAGTGGTTAGTTTATGCTTGGTTTTGCATTGTCATCCAGTTCTAATCTATGGTTCAAATTTCTAGTTTAAAGTCTCTAGCTCATCACCAAGTTAATTTAAAATCAGTTTAAAAATTTGTACTATTCAAGAGCCACAAGTATGATTCTACTGAGCCGCATGCGGCTCGCGAGCCGCAAGTTGCCGAGCCGTGGTCTAGAACAAGCTAGCTGGACAAAAACAATAATTTACTATCGTGAATATTCCTATCGCAATACAAAGAGAGAACCCACACAACTACACCTTTTCCAATTGTAGTTCAGAAAGCGTCAAATGTATTTTAGAAATGGTAATTCTTATTTCAGAAACCGTCAAATGTATTTCAGAAATCGTCATTTTTATTTCAGAAATGGTCATTTTTATTTCAGAAATGCTCATTTTTATTTCAGAAACCGTCAAATGTACATATTTCAGAAATCGTCATTTGTATTTCAGAAATCGTCATTTGTATTTCAGAAACTATCAAATGTAGTTCAGAAATTATCAAATGTAGTTCAGAAACTGCCAAATGTAGTTCAGAAACTATCAAATGTAGTTCAGAAACTATCAGATGTAGATATAGTTATGCGTATGTAGAAAGGAAACACCATTGAATATATGCTATTCCATAGGATTTATTGTTTTATATAATTTACAACATTGTTATAACAGCAACATTCTTATATAATTAACAACATATGTAGGTTTACTGCCCGATAGACAGATGAAAAGAATCCTATCATTCCGAGCTTTGTCACTATCCTGCCACTTTTGGATAACAGTCGCTATCCATTCATTGGCAGTGGCAGCGTACATTACATGTCCATTACAAACGGGCAGTAAGCCTATGTTGTTAATTATATCAGAATGTTGCTGTTATAACAATGTTGTAAATTATATAAAACAATAAATTTTATGGAATAGCATATACGAGGGTTGCTTTTTATGTTTCGGGATTATGGCAACCATAGTGTTGCAATCTGGCAACTGACCCCTCTATCGTAAAGTTGGACATTTTTAAGGTTATACGTACTCAGAACGTTTTGACATACGAGCGCTATTTGTGTTGTTTACAGGTACTTAAAAGATTCATCTCGGCCCGCTTCTTCAGGTGTCGAAAAACGTTGACCTCTCAGTTTGTTTTTTACGTACGGGAATAAAAAGAAGTCATTCGGTGCCAAGTCAGGACTATACGGCGGATCACTCATCAAATCGATGTTTTGGGTGCTCAAAAATGCAGTTGTTTGAGCCGATGCGTGATAGCTCGCATTGTCGTGGTGAAGAGTGATCCGTCTTCGGCGGTTGGTTTTTCTGATTTCTTGGTCAAATGTTTATGCAATATTGAATGTATGCTGGTCCCACTAATGCCTAAGGTTGTCTTAATCTCACGATAGGTCACATGACGATCTTGTAATATCAGTTCGCGCACAGCATCAATGGTTTTCGAAACAACAATTGATTTTGGACGACCTTCACGAAATTCGTCTTGGAGTGAACTACGACCACGATTGAATTCACCATACCATCGATAAACACTGGTCCTTGATGGAGCTTCATCGCCAAAAATTGAATTAAGTTCATCAATGCACTGTTGCTGAGTTAATTCACGTCGAAAGTTGTAAAAAATAATCGCACGAAAATGTTCACGATTTAATTCCATTTTTGGGCCGAGATGAATCTTTTAAGTTACTGTAAACAACACAAATAGCGCTCGTATGTCAAAACGTTCTGAGTACGTATAACCTCAAAAATGTCCAACTTTTGGATAGAGCTGTCAGTTGCCAGATTGCAACACTAGGGTTGCCAAATCCCGAAACATAAAAGGCAACCCTCGTATTCAATGGTTTCCTTTCTACATACGCATATACACAGGAATTTAAAAAATTAGCTCATCAATAGGCAATAGGCCCACGGAAAACAAACACCCTATACAATTCAAATTTTCCAAACTACATCTGATAGTTTCTGAACTACATTTGATAGTTTCTGAACTACATTTGACAGTTTCTGAACTACATTTTATAATTTCTGAACTACATTTGATAGTTTCTGAACTACATTTGATAGTTTCTGAAATACAAATGACGATTTCTGAAATACATTTGACGGTTTCTAAAATAAAAATTACCGTTTCTGAAATAAAAATGACCATTTCTGAAATAAAAATGACGATTTCTGAAATACATTTGACGGTTTCTGTAATAAAAATGACCATTTCTGAAATACATTTGACGGTTTCTGTAATAAAAATGACCATTTCTGAAATAAATTTGACGCTTTCTGAACTATAATTGGAAAAGGTGTAGAATTCGGAAAAATTTTTTTCCCGGTCAACCTACTATGATGACACTCGGGTAGGTATATAGGAAAACGTAAATTTTTAAGGAAAGTTTGCTACATTTTTTCATCTGATTAATACGATTATTATTCACGTTAAAAAAGTTCTGGACTATTTTTGTATTATGCAGCTTTAAACTGTGGGTTAGTAATATTTTTAAAGGATAAATTTAATAGTTATATGTTTTATGGAATAATTTATAAATACAATCTTAAAAAAAAATAAAAAAATTTTCCCCTTTTTCAAATTCACAAGAAGAAAAGTTAAATGTCACCTCATGTACCCTGTCTGAAATTTATATATATTATACTTGCGTTCATCTATTTTTAACTCGGTATAAAATTTCATTGCGATATATTTGCACATCTATGTTTTTGCCCCCTACATTCTAAAGGATGAGGGCATACATATTCACTTTGCCCTTCCGTTTGTAACGCAGTAAAAAAGGCGTGGCAGGTATAGAAATTGATATATATTCTGGCTCAGAATCATCTCCTGAATCGATTTAGCCTATCCAATCCGTCCGCCTGTGGAAATAACATTTGCAAGAGAACGAATAGGTATCGTCATGAAATTTGGTATGAATATTCTCTGTTATCCTAGGCTGCTTGGTATTGAAAATAGGGAAAATCGGACTGGTGTCACGCCTACTTTTTATACAGAATATGAATTCATCCGTGCTTATAACTCAATTTCTCAGCTGGTAGAGTGTATTTAAAGGTAAAATTTTTAGCGCGAGTCGACCGTCTCAGACGTAAATATATTCCTAAAAATGGGCGTGGCCCACCCACTGGTGACAGAAACGACGATTACAGGAGAACGAATTGAAGCATTGCCATAGAAGTTGCCATGAATATACTCTCCTACTCTACGGAGTAGGGTTGGCAATCCCGCGCTATATTTTCAATCCCGGTGTTTCGGGATTGTATTTACCTAGTCCCGGGATACCGGGATTTTAATTTATTTGTTTTTGAAAGATATTAACATATTTTTCAACAGAATTAATAACATGACACATTAAAAAATAGGTTTATAAACAGGCTTATATACTCGTATAGGCTTAGAAACAAGAACAAGGTGATGCACGTGTCACAACAGGGAAACATTCCCCAAAAGTAAACAGTTCATGAATCTAAACATTTCCTGGGTCGAAATAGTTCTAAGAGCTAAATAGTTCCTCGGAACGAAATAGTTCCTGGCGATGTTAACTGTTTGCATATCAGAGGAATGAATGTAAATCTAACATGTCCGGAATGATACCAGGAGATATACATATATGAATTGTATGTGGAGTAATGTTTACGGTTAATTATTATAATCAGTTATTTTATATAATCCGCGACAAACTCTACTAAATAAAAACAATTCTAAATATTTTTATACACAAAGCCAAAACACCACATAAAATAAAAGAAAAACAATCATTTTCTATGCTTTTCATCCAAGAACTTCTTTCTTGGAAACCTATTAAAACCATACAGAAAAAATTATTAAAATTTAAAAAGACAGTCATTAAAATACAAATTCAATATGTAAGAAAATTTTGTTTTTCATAGAGACGGTCTTATTAAAATACATATTCTATAAATGGGAGACAGTCCAAATCCCGAATTACAAAATCCCGAAACGACAAAATCCCGAAAAATTTTAAAATCCCGAAACGACAAAATCCCGATGCGACAAAATCCCGAAACGACAAAATCCCGAAAAATTTTAATACCGAAATGAGAAATCCCGAAAATCACGAAATAAAATTTGAAATTAATGAAAAAATGACATTTAAGTCACAATTTTTTCCGAAGCGTAGTACGCGCCTACTTGCCTTTTTTTTACAATGGCAGAAAAGCAAAGCTGTAATATCGAGAGAATTTTGTTGTCTGAAGGTTATAATCTACAATATGCAAAAAACTTCACATGACCGTGAGGATTCTGCTGATTGAGGGTTATGATCCCTGCCGCGGCCGAAGGCCGCCAATACGCAGAAAAACTTGTATGCAAAAATCTTCACATGACCGTGAGGATTCTGCTGATTGAGGGTTATGATCCCTGCCGCGGCCGAAGGCCGCCAATACGCGAAAAAACCTGAATGCAAAAAACTTCACATGACCGTGAGGATTTTGCTGATTGAGGGTTATGATCCCTGCCGCGGCCGAA
This sequence comes from Conops quadrifasciatus, assembly GCA_949752815.1. Lineage (NCBI taxonomy): Eukaryota > Metazoa > Arthropoda > Insecta > Diptera > Conopidae > Conops > Conops quadrifasciatus. The sequence goes on from OX457081.1 coordinate 8,259,504, forward strand.
GGCCGCCAATACGCGAAAAAACCTGTATGCAAAAAACTTCACATGACCGTGAGGATTCTGCTGATTGAGGATTATGATCCCTGCCGCAGCCGAAGGCTGCCAATACGCGAAAAAACCTGTATGCAAAAAACCTCACATTATCGAGAGGGCTCTGCTAAAATTTTTAATTTTTTAATAATAATTTTAGAGAAGTAAAATGAGAGTAATTTTTTATTATTTTCTTGGAATTGTTTGCTAGTGGTTTTAAAATGTTCAAGAAGATGGAGAATACCGAAAAACTAGTTTTGTAATTTCGGGATTTTGTTATTTCGGGATTTTGTCGTTTCGGGATTTTGTCATTTCGGGATTTTGTCGTTCGGGATTTTGTCTTTCGGGATTTCGTTACCAACCCCTATAAATACATATTCTACATCTACATATATATTGAAATAATTTGTTAATATCTTTCAAAAACAAATATATTTTTCATTTAATTTTATTCATCCAAAATTTCAAGAATATTAATTATAACACTCACAAAATTTCATGGTTAAAGCCTGAAAAGTAATATGCTATTATTTTTTATTTGTTATTAAAGTATATTTTATATACTCGTATAATAACGGAAAGTACTTACAATTGAGAAGCAAACATCGTCCATTATAAACAACGCCAATGTAAAAAATAATATAATCGAAAATAATACGAATTATAGATCTGAATATACCCTGACAGACGATATTTTATAAGAAGTGTTTCTTATTAAAAGAAGTAAATAATAAGAATTCTTATAGATTCTATATTCATATAGACTTGTTCATTTTATTAGTTTCGGACTAGGGTTGGTAATCCCGCGCTATATTATCAATCCCGGGATTTCGGGATTGCATTTACCCAGTCCCGGGATCCCGGGATTAATCTCGGGATTTTTAAATATTTGTACTTGAAAGATATTAACATATTATTTCAACAGAATCAATAACATAACACGTTCAAAAATATGTTTCTAAATATACTTATATATAGACCCAAAACACCACATAAAATAGAAGAAAAACATTAAAATTTCTCTATGCTTTTCATCCAAGAAGAAAACGTTATTAAACCATACAAAAAATCTGATTAAAATTTAAAAAGACAGTCATATTAAAATACAAACTCAATAAGAAAATGTTATTGTTTTTCACAGAGACGATCTTATTAATATACATATTCTACATATTCTATAAGAAAATGATATTGTTTTCAATAGTCTTAATAAAATAAAAATAATTAATCATGTTTTTTATTTATCCAAGGTTTCAAGAATTATTATTTGTTATTTGTTTGCAAAGTATATTGTATATATAAAGACGGAAAGTACTCACAGCTGAGAAGCAAAGATCGTTTTATAACAATGCCAATGTAAAACTTAATGCGAATTATAGACCTGAATATAACCTGACAGCAAAAATATTACTATCAAAGTTCCGGCCAGACAGACGATATTTTATAAGAAGTGTTTCTTATTAAAAGAAGTAAATTATAAGAATTCTTCATACTTTCATATAGATTTGTTGATTTCATGACTTTCTAACGGAAAAAATATGAATTTCTTATAAAAATTACGAATTCATAAGATTAACATTTTATTTCATGAGAATAAGATTTTCTTTAAAAAATTAATAAGATTTCTCTAAACATATTTTTTGTATGTTTTAATAAGATTTCATAGTAAAATGGCTTAATTGGAAGATCTTATTATTTGTATGTGGTACTATTTTTCTCTGTGTACCTCTTTGTTAGTATTAAAAAATATTCCAACAATTTAAATTTGAATATGCTCAACCAAATACGATTTTTTTTTTAATTTCTAAGGAAACTGTAAGCAATTTTTCTTGAATATGCTCAACAAAATACGATTTTTTTTTTAATTTATAAGGAAACTGTAAGCAATTTTTCTATTTAGGCTTAAAAATTCAAATCCCGGGATTAAGTGCTGGATCCCGGGATTTTGAGTAGTCTTAAAAACTGCGGGATCCCGGGATTTCGGGATCACGGGATCCCGGGATTGCCAACCCTATTTCGGACGGAAAAAATATGAATTTCTTATAAAAATTACGAATTAATAAGATTAACTTTTTGTTTCATGACAATAAGATTTTCTTTTTAAAATTAATAACATGAAAAAAGCATATTATTTGTATGTTTTAACTAGATGTACCCGTCCCCGCGTTTATAAAGCGTATGTTGCTTCCGACCACAAATGAAATATTCCTCATACAAACGTTGCAACCAGTTTTCACCCCTTCAGGGGTTGAATTTTGAAAAATGCCGAAATATGTATTTGATTAATTATACCAAAAAGTATTAAGACCAAGTTTCAAGCAAATCTGACCACACATAAAATATTCCTCATACAAACTTTACAACCCCTTTTCACCACCTTAGGGGTAGAATTTCGAAATATCCGTTCTTAGTGCTTGTATACATCATAAAGGAAACGTCTTTGCAAAATTTTAGCTTTCTAGGTCCAAGCGTTTAACCTGGGCGTTGATGAGTCAGTCAGAACTTTCATTTTTATATATAGATATAAGATTTCATAGTAAAATTACTCAATTCGGAGATCTTATTATTTTTATGTGGTACTATTTTTCTCTGTGTATTTCTTTGTTGGTATTAAAAAATATTCCAACAATTTAAATTTGAATATGCTCAACCAAATACGATTTTTTTTTTTAATTTCTAAGGAAACTGTAAGCAACTTTTCTACTTAAACTTTTAGCCTTAAAAATCCCGGGATTTTGAGTAGTCTTAAAAACTGCGGGATCCCGAGATTTCGGGATCGGGATATATATATATATACATATATACATATACATATACATATATACATATATACACCTTATATATATATATATCTTATCTTTCACCTTATACACCTTATATATACATATACAAAAATATATACATATATACATATGTATATACATATATTATAAATTATATAAAAATTTATTGTGTTATTTTTTGTGTTGTGTTTATTGTGCGATTGTGTTTATTATATATAAATTATATAAACATGTATATAAGGTGTATATATGTATATGTATATTTCATATATATTTTTTGTGACACATTAAAAAATAGGTTTATAAATAAGCTTATATACTCGTATAGGCTTAGAAACAACAACAAGGTGATGCACGTGTCACAACAGGGAAACATTCCCCAAAAGTAAACAGTTCATGAATCTAAACATTTCCTGGGTCGAAATAGTTCTAAGAGCTAAATAGTTCCTCGGAACGAAATAGTTCCTGGCGATGTTAACTGTTTGCATATCAGAGGAATGAATGTAAATCTAACATGTCCGGAATGATACCAGGAGATATATATGAATTGTATGTGGAGTAATGTTTACGGTTAATTATTATAATCAGTTATTTTATATAATCCGCGACAAACTCTACTAAATAAAAACAATTCTAAATATTTTTATACACAAAGCCAAAACACCACATAAAATAAAAGAAAAACAATCATTTTCTATGCTTTTCATCCAAGAACTTCTTTCTTGGAAACCTATTAAAACCATACAGAAAAAATTATTAAAATTTAAAAAGACAGTCATTAAAATACAAATTCAATATGTAAGAAAATTTTGTTTTTCATAGAGACGATCTTATTAAAATACATATTCTATAAATACATATTCTACATCTACATATATATTGAAATAATTTGTTAATATCTTTCAAAAACAAATATATTTTTCATTTAATTTTATTCATCCAAGATTTCAAGAATATTAATTATAACACTCACAAAATTTCATGGTTAAAGCCTGAAAAGAATTATGCTATTATTTTTTATTTGTTATTAAAGTATATTTTATATACTCGTATAATAACGGAAAGTACTTACAATTGAGAAGCAAACATCGTCCATTATAAACAACGCCAATGTAAAAAATAATATAATCGAAAATAATACGAATTATAGATCTGAATATACACTGACAGCAAAAATATTACTATTAAAGTTCCGGCCAGACAGACGATATTTTATAAGAAGTGTTTCTTATTAAAAGAAGTAAATAATAAGAATTCTTATAGATTCTATATTCATATAGACTTGTTCATTTCATTAGTTTCGGACTAGGGTTGGTAATCCCGCGATATATTATCAATCCCGGGATTTCGGGATTGCATTTACCCAGTCCCGGGATCCCGGGATTAATCTCGGGATTTTTAAATATTTGTACTTGAAAGATATTAACATATTATTTCAACAGAATCAATAACATGACACGTTCAAAAATATGTTAAGGTGTATATATGTATATATATATATATATATATATATATACGTCTCAAAATTGTCTGGATTGTCTTAAATACGTCAAAAAACGTCGTGTACTATTGACTAGAGATGCCAGCTTTAAGTATTTTACGTCTGTTTTAAAGAAATTTATATTATATATTATATAATATATAATATATATATATAATATAATATATATATTATATATATTTTTTAATATACATATATAAATAAGTAAGATAAGTAGGAAATCCCGAAATCTCGGGATCCCGCAGTTTTTAAGACTACTCAAAATCCCGGGATCGAGCACTTAATCCCTGGATTTGACTTTTTAAGGCTAAATAGAAAAATTGCTTACAGTTTCCTTAGAAATTTAAAAAAAAATCGTATTTGGTTGAGCATATTCAAATTTAAATTGTTGGAATATTTTTTAATACCATCAAAGAAATACACAGAGAAAAATAGTACCACATAAAAATAATAAGATCTCCGAATTGAGTAGTTTTACTATGAAATCTTATTAAAACATACAATTAATATGCTTTTTTCATGTTATTAATTTTAAAAAGAAAATCTTATTGTCATGAAACAAAAAGTTATGTGAAGATTTCATAATCACAATATTGACAGGCAATATGAGACTTGAAATTGTCAGGCAATTGACGACCCAAGTATTTCAGAAGAAAATTTCCAGAATTGTCTCAAAATTGTCTGGATTGTCTTAAATACGTCAAAAAACGTCGTGTACTATTGACTAGAGATGCCAGCTTTAAGTATTTTACGTCTGTTTTAAAGAAATTTTTAAAAATGTGAAAATTCTATGTGTGATTTCGGAGTTTTGCGATAATGGCAACCATGATTTTTTGATCTTTTTTGCAATGATAGAATGATTATTTATTAGATTTTTTAGAAATTTGAAGTTTACAGAAGAAAAAGAGCCCAATACTCAAGTCAATTGTATGAAAACAACTGATTTTTAGGTGTCGTCTACATTGACATATCCGATTGTCTGGCAATTGTATATTTTCAGCTTATGAAATACCTTGTCAGACAGGCAATTTATAAAAAGCATTTAAAAAAGCAACAACAAACGTAGTTATTGCCTGAAATTGTATAGAAATTGTATTTGTGATTTTTTGAAATTGAATTGCCTTGAAATTGTATTTTTTAAAAGCCTAAACTTCAAATTTAAGAAAAAAAATAAAGCAGATTGAGCGAGAATTGTGTTTGTGGGATTCTAAAATGACTACATTAATCTTATTAATTCGTAATTTTTATAAGAAATTCATATTTTTTCCGTCCGAAACTAATGAAATGAACAAGTCTATATGAATTATGAAGAATTCTTATTATTTACTTCTTTTAATAAGAAACACTTCTTATAAAATATCGTCTGTCTGGCCGGAACTTTAATAGTAATATTTTTGCTGTCAGGGTATATTCAGATCTATAATTCGTATTATTTTCGATTATATAATTTTTTACATTGGCGTTGTTTATAATGGACGATGTTTGCTTCTAAATTGTAAGTTATATATATTGTTATATATATAATGTATAATGTATATATGTACATTAGTGTGTCCTAAGGCACAAGGAGGATTTTTTTTCGCAAAATCAGACACGCATACCCTCTCTTTTTTTTTGTTTGACCTCAAGAACTCAAATAATAAATATTATTGCGATTGGATTAGGATAACCCGTGCCGACTTGATGCCAAACATAAGACATGAAAATTTACACTGAGCTAATATAAAAGGATTTTAGAACTTAATATTTATTCGATAGTTTAGTTTAGTTTAAGGTGGCCGCCGCGTAAACACGCATACGCAAGCCCAATTAGCACTATAAGTGCCGTTTTGCTGCCACTACCCCATAAGAGTTGCAGATGGTAAACTAAGGCAGCCACCTCGAATCCTTAATAATTTGCAGAAGGGAAAAAGGGCTCATTTCGGAGTACCAGCCTAGATTCTCCGGAAACATTCTCCCCGTTACTGCGTATCTGCTTCGTGCCATGGCAGGGCATTGGCAAAGAAGATGTTCAACTGATTCCTTGGCATTGGAATCCCGGCAACTGCGGCAAGACTCATTTGATGGGATCCCCAGCCTTCGGGCATGATCCCCAATGGGCCAGTGTCTAGTACTAACGAAAATAATCCTTGAAACATCAGCTCTTGACATTCTGATTAGCTCGCTTGTTTTCCTCGATTTATTCGATAAATAAGGCAGGAATATGTCCAAAGAATATACTTTGCTATTTTGAAAACATGATTCCTTAAAATTTTTTTTTCAAAGTTTGCTTTTTACAGTCAGAATAGATTTTCTGATGTTCTTATACGCAACGTAATAAAAATTGCTTCTGTTCCTCCTTAACCGTAATCAAATCATGGAAGTCTTGCATTAATTTTACCGCTCTTTCAGCAGAATCGTTTACTGCACTAAGCATTGAAACTTTCTTTCTGGCTTCTTGAAACGCGTTATTTTACTACAAAGCAGGACTTTCGTAGAGAAAACTGTCATTAATTTTAAGACGTTCAAATAAGCACTTGCTTTTGACAGAAATGAAGTCAGATATGTTTTTCTAAATTAAAAAAAAGAGAAAAACGGTAACGAAATTATGACATAAGCAGAGAACTAAAGAAAAAATTTCTACATAGTATATTTATTTTCAAACTAACCGTATAATGGACCCAAAAGTTCTTTCTGTGATGGGATATAAGGTTTACCATGGGCTAATGCATTTTCGTTGGTCAAATTTTCAACCCTTTTTATTTTGGTTTCTTGGTCCACATCATCGTCAAATAGTGACAAGATTGATACTTCATCCGTTAAATACCATAAATGCTGGGTAAACTTCTGTAAAGCTGCTTTCGATATGCTTTTATCAATATTTTCGTAATCCTTCATTGACTTCAAAAAACACAAATCTTGGTAAGGTGCTTTTACTGCCAAAACGCATTGAATCCATGGCTTGACGTAGGATGTCATGATGAACAGGCAGACGTCTAATAGTGCTGCTTTTTCCTTGCTCGTTATTTCCAATTGGGCACTAAACAATGACATTTTGAGGGAATAAATCGCTCTCGCCATCCACCGAGCATGATGCATTGCACCTGGAGGTCGAATTTTAAATTTTCTATCTGTGTCTCCACCTAAAAATGTTATAGAAAGCTCTACCAACTCTCGATAGTCATCTCTGACTATTACTTTGGTCAATTCGGTTTGATAATACTCAAGCAAATTGTCAATTTTGGAAACAGTCAGGAACGATGTAAGCTTATCTCTATAACACTGTATTTTATTAGGATCAACACTTTTCCAGTTATTTCGGAATTTTTTGAAGAATGGGCTATCAGAACTTGTAGTCACTTGACTGAATTTCACTTCGAACACGCTTTTTAACACCAACTCATAAACATAATGGCGGCAAGCAAAAATAAGTATTTCTTTATTAAGTTTTTGTTCTAGAAGCACGCAGCCACCATTGATACGACCTGTATTTGAAGCGGTAGTATAACAACAAAAAATTTTAACTTTTATTCAAGATTCCAGTCAACAATGGCGTTCCAAACAGCTTGCGCATGTTCGCGTCCTGAAGAGGTTTCCAACCTTGGCACAGCAATAAGTTGTTCTTTATTTCCATATGATATAACTATCGGAAGACGTTCTTCTTTTGATTTCCGAGCATCTAAAGCAGGCAACAGTTTGCCATTCCAGTGGACAATCACAACATCTGGCACCTCGTTTTGAAAATCATGTTTTATTGTTTCTACACTAGAGCTGAGCGATATAGTGATTTTTGTGGAGCAGTTCCAACCAGTGACAGTAACAGCGCTGTCACAGATACAAAAACCTGTGACTCGTGACATAAAATAACAGCCTTATTTCAGACGTTCCGAAAATCGTCTTTTTATATGCAAAACAACAACAAAAAGACGGAAAAAAGACGATTTTTGTTTTCGTTTTATATTAAATGCAACATTTTTTAAAAATTATCTATGTATTTTTAAACATTCGAAAAATATACACAATTTTTTTAAAAGCATTCTGACAACTTTACATTAACTAATCTTTAATAAAAGCCTCTATATAAAATCTTTACAACTAATAAGTATAGTATATCCTAAGCCTATTTTAAATTTTTACATTCTGCTCCAAGAATGAACAAAATCAAACAATTCAAAAATTAACTGTGACTGAAATATCTGCTTCAGAGGCACCCTGTGACAACTCGTCATTGTTTAGTAGAAAGTCCTCGTTAGAACAGAACTGTGACTAAAATATCTGGTCCAAGGGCAAACTGTGACAACTCGTCGTTTATTTAGTAAAAAATACTCGTTAAAACAGAACTGTGGCTGAAATATCTGCTCTAAAAGGCAAACTGTGAAAACTCGTCATTTATTTAGTAGAAAATACTCGTTCAAACAGAACTGTGACTGAAATATCTGCTCCAGAGGCAAACTGTGACGGCGTGTCACAGTTTAAAAGCAATCGTCGTCGCAACTGTGACTCGTGATTTTTATGTATCTGTGACAAAGTCACAGTTCATGAAATATCGCCCAGCTCTATTCTACACGCTCTTTCCGTTTTTTTGTACGTACATATTCGTTGAATTGAGGACTTACTTATTGGAAATTCATCAGTATTATGTCCAAGTGCCTCAACGGTAGCTTGCAGAATATACACAGAATCTCTCATGCTTAGCTGACATCTATCAAGGGCTGCTACTAATTTTGGAGTGATGAAATCTTTCTGCTTAGTTGTTTTACTTGTTTCGAGTCGTGTGTCCTCGATTATCGAGAGCAAATCTCCTTGTAAGTCCATATTTTCATTCGAATCAGATGATGAATCATTTTGTAACGGTTCATAAGATGGTGCCAACAGAGTTGTCGCGGATAAATGTTTAGCACGCCGCTTTTCTTCCTCAATAGTTCTAATTCGTGCCCTTTTCTCTTTATCTGCCAGTTTTTTGTCCACTCCAGCTAAGTAGCCAGGTCGACCTGACTCTCTCTGGCGTTCCAAAAAGGCTCTATCTTCATTTGTTTTTAACAATTTTAGTACATCCGCGTGTGCGGATAAATTATCAAACAAATTGGATAAGTTGCTAACAAATTTTTTTCGGCGCTGCTCAAATACTGTTTGTGTTTTTTGTGCATTTTTTTGCAAGTCCCTTCAAACTTTATATAAATTAAAAAGTTTCTTCACGCAATTAGGTAAAGACTTAGTAGGTATTCGCGCCTTTTCCCAATAAATAATGCACTCCGGAATAGTGAGATTTGCACTTTCATTAATAGTTAATTTAACTTCGCGGATATTGTAAAACAATACTGCCAGAACTTGCTCATTAGAGGAAAGTTTTGAACCTATAATTTGATGTCTCACGTCTCCTATTAAATTTTTTTAGAACTGCGTAATTCCACTGACATGTTGTCTAACTGAAAACAAAACCTTTACCAGAGATAAGGAGATACGACACTCGATGACTCATCTCAAAAAATTTCGTTTGACGCGTATTTTTTATACTCTGTTGAATTCATGTACACAATATGTGAAAGCTTGCCCTGCTTATTGTCAATTTCATAGCGAATCGTTGAAATGGGTATCGAGTATGTTGAAAAACTTTTGTTCACCATCGTTTACAACAACATTGTGCAACAACAACCGCAAAAGTTGGACGTCAAGCACAATTTGTGAAATTAAAATTTTGTAGTTGGACAGTCGAATTACTAATTTTCTAATACTATTATCTGTTGATTACTGAAAATCTGTAAATAAAAAGTCTATCTTTAGCAAAAGCACCACAGTAATAAATATAATGCGTGAATTTGATGTTGAACATCCCGCAGCAAAATTGATGAAAATGACCAGCCAGATGCAAGACGCTGAAGTGGGAGATGACACCAATTTTGTGGTTATATTTGCTGGGGCATTGTTAGAGGCTGCAGAAGAATTGCTACATCTATAACCACATTGGATTCCTATGAAAAAGCATTGGATAAGCCAGAGAGAAACTGGTTTGTCATGAAAATAAAGATTTCCGCGACATTTCAAAAGTCAAAGAATATCTAACTGCTGCAATTACGTCGAAGCAATATGGACAAGAAGAATTCCTTATAAATTGACATTTTGGCTGACTGCTTGACATCCAAATTTAATTCCCTTGTTTGTCAATGCTACTATATTACCCCGAATTACTGGGTTACTGCGATAAAGTGTGCCTTGAGGAATTAGGTGAAACAACAGTTGCTGTTTTCAGGTAGTCAATAATAATGAAATATTACTAGTTTTAAATTAATATACTTAATATTACTTTGCAGAAAAGAAGGCGTCGATTTACGTATTGCTACAATTGTCGTACGCGGCGCTACCGATAATTTCATCGGTGACATTGAACGATCCATTGATGCTGACGTTAGTAATTTCTACGGACTTTCTCGAAATGGCCGCTATGTACCCGGTGCTTGGCCACTGAAATTGAGCTTGAAACCCATCTGGCTGCCTACGCTGACACACTCCCCGGAGTGGAGCAATATGCTGTGCGAAAATTCGCGGTTGCTTTGAAATTATTTTCCAAGGCATTAGCAGATAATATTTTAAGTTATTTTTAGGCCTATCTAAAGGGAACATTATTATGCCTGCCAGTAAAGAATTCCGATAAGATTAAAGTGTAGAATTTTACAAATAAAATCGATTTATATTAAGAAAAATTGGGCTTTTATCATTTTTATATTTATATACTTTACTTCAGATATATGTACAAATTATCTGTAGTTTAATCTGTAAAAATCGCTTGTTTCGGAACGGATTATATAATGTGTTAAAAGGAAATGGAATCTGGCTAAGAAAATTTAGGATTGTAACAATATTTAATAAACTGATTTCTGACTGCGTTCCAAATTAGGCTGCAGACACGTTAGTTAGTCCCTCATGAACACGGCTCAACCTCTGCTTCATTGATTTGCAACTTCTTGGTGAGCGTTTCAAAAGACATTTCCGGATTACTCTCAGCCAACAGCATGAATGTCAGCAAGCGCATTTTCTTCATGTTTTGCTTATGATTGAGGACCTGGGACGTTACAAACTCCTTGTGATCCTTATAGAATTGTATATACGATGGCAATTTATCCGACACAAGAATCGGGTAGATCGTGTATTATGTCCCCTTATAGGAAACACACTGGCTTAAATGCCAGCAATGTATTCAATAAAAATTGTTTGGAATCAGCGATGGCAGTGACAACACATTTCATACCATCTTCGCGAGAAACACAAGCCGTTTCTGCAGTACATGTTTCTGGTAATTTAAACATTACTTTGGCGTAAAGGTCAAGATTTGTATTCTTAGTAACATCATGCAGAAGACTTTAAAGTTTTTGCTTTTGTTCGCCGGACGGAGGACAATTGAAAAACGGGGCTATAAGATGATCTACTCCGAAGAAGACTTCCAAAACTTGGTCGCATTGTTTAGCAACTTGCGCAAGATGTTAAAAACATGATAACGTTGAGGCGATGTGGTATCCAAATTATTGAATAAGCGCCGCAATCTAGAAGAAAATAAAGAATATCAAAAGAGAGACCATAAGCTATAATATATGTTTTTACTTACGATTGCAGACAAACTTTTGCAAATGTCGCAAATTTTTGTACCGTGTTTTGACAATTATCATTTTCACCACACATAAACAAAAAAGGTAAAATTTTTGCAGTCAATATAAGCGGGTGCGATGGAGTAGGATGTCCCCCAAATTTTTTATTTTCAAAAGTTTATAGAAAAAATATCTAACTTATATACATTATGGGGTCATTCAATTTGTTGCAGTAAAACACTTTTATTTACCAATTTTTTCTATATAACAGAAGAGTCATATAAGAGATACATATATTTTGTATTATTATTATTAGTCAAATAAAGTGCGACTGCATAAGTTTCAAGTTTCTATTTACTATTTATTTCTTTTTTAATTGCAAGGAAACAAAACTAGGAAGAAAAGTCATTAACAATTATTTAAAACAACGAAAAAATTGACCACAGTTTTTGACGTTTTGAATTAGAAACACCCCTTAGAATCGATACCAATGCAAAAGACGCTGATGCAGGTTTCCTAGGAAATCTGCACTAAATTCCGACTAATTTTGGCCGATTTTGCGATTGTATCGAGAAAAATGCATGTATTAGTAACGAGTGTCTCATCTCATAATCTCTGCCTTTACTAACAAAATAGCATGCAATTGGAATGCATGCATCGATAGGTTTCGCGTTCGCCTTATTTTGCAATTTGCAAGTATTGACATGTTCCGATGCAAGTCGGCATGCGGGTATGCGTTAAAAACAAAAGAGTGATTTTTTGGGACACACTAATGTACATACAAACATACTACAAATGTATTTACATAGGAGTGACTTGAACGATTCAGTGAATGATTCGTATAAAGATACTGACAACATGTCACTGTCGCAACAGTGACGAAAGTATATGTAGAAAGAAATGTACACATGTATGTATGCATGTATGTATGTGTACATGTATGTGTGTAAATAATTTAAAATAATTTGTATTGAAAATGACTTTGATTAAATTTACACTTACAAGTCCTCATTTTTTTTTTGTCAGCAAACATTATTAATTTTCTTGAAAACCATACCACTTAGAACCATACGGTTTTCAACATTTTAACAAGAATTTATTAGGATATTTTGCTTAAAGAAAAAAAACGTCTCACTTACGTATTTTTTGTTTTTTCATCGATTAAACATATGTTTTTAGTTTTTTTCCATAAATTTCACACATCCTTCTGGGCTATGGACTGGTTTTGTTCCCAAACTCTTTTTAGTTAGTTTTTTTTTTACCGGAAAAACTTTATCTGGACATATGAAATGATATCAAATGTATTTCACGTGGATATATTTTCGTGTAATATCATTCCTTGATATCAACGTGAGTTTTAAATGATTGAAACATATCACGCATTAAAACACCTCATATTGAAGTCTATATGTCTTTAAAAATGCTGCATATGTGACAAATGAGCTGAGAACATATCTTGCTATCAAAATGATTGAGATATCAAATTGAGATATCATGTTATGATTATCATGCTAGTATCTGGGTCTATCTGGACATGTAAGTAATTTATTTTATCTGATCTTGAGGGTTTTTATACCCTTCACCCGAAGGGATGAGGGTATATTAACTTTGTTTTTCCGTTTGTAACGCATTAAAGGAGGCGTGCCAGGTATAGAAAAGTATATATATTCTGGCTCAGAATTACCCGATTTAGTCCGTCCGTCTGTCCGTCCGTCTGTGGAAATCACAATTACAGAAGAACGAATAGAGGTTTCGTCATGAAATTTGGCACAAATATTCTTTGTTATCCTACGCTCTTTGGTGTTGAAAATGGTGCCACGACTACTTTTTGTAGGAAATATGCACTCATCCGTGCTTTTAGCTAAGTTTCTTGGCTTATAGACCGAATTTTCAGCTAAAATTTTATTTCCGAGTCCACCATCTTAGACTAGAATATATTCTCAAAAATGGGCGTGACAGGTGTTTGGTAGGAAAAGCGATGTTGTAGATGAGTTAATAGATAAAAATTTGCTCCCTGTAAATTAAAAAAAATGTAGGTATCACCCGCCCACTTTTAATCACTTCGCCCAATGTGGGTGAGGGTATATGAGCTTCGGCCAGGTCGAAAATAACGCTCTTACTTGTTCTTTTTCATATTCGCCTAACAAATTAAGCATATTAAAAATATAATATATACATATATATAAAAACAAATATTTTGCAGATTCTCTTAACCGTTACTAGTAATTTATCAATGGATCAACAATGCACCGAATAGAAAGTTTATTCGAATAAATAAATTCAAGCAATATGGCCAGAAAAGGCGGGCGAGGAGGTCAATGGTATTTTCAATACAGCAAAAGCGGAATGAAATATGGCAGCGCCTTGTTTTAAACAAAACATTACAGCGTATATTGAATACATACAACGAGGCAGTTTATTTATTTCATTTTAATGTTAAAAATAACGAACAGAGATATTATTTAATTTATACCTAACAACAACATCTAAATCTATAAAATTTAGTTCTTAAAGTGTCCACATATCCTACAGGCATTCCTCAAATAGTACATTAAAACTGAGAAAACCTTTGAATAACACAGAATTCGAATTACACAAAGTCGTGAATATTACTGTTAAACATTAACTTGATCACACTCGAAGAAACTATTCGATTACTTCGAAGAAACTATTTGTAGTACAATAATCTTTTTTAAGTTATCAGTTATATAATTTAATTTGTTTGTATTATTATTTTATTTAGATTTTAATATTGATAAGAAAAAATAACTACAACGAAGCTGTTTCTAACTTACGAAGATGCCTTTCTCACCTAAAAGTATTTCAAACTGATAATTAGATTATTTTTTTAAAACATCACACTGTAAAGCACCGAGCATTACAACGTGGAGTGGAGGAATCCTGTACTTCCATTATTTTCATAATTTCATCCATTTACCATACCATTTTTCCAGAAGTCTTCCATAATCTGAACTCTGAGTCGACGAACACACTTTGTTTACATACTTTGGTTAAGGCCTATTCCTGACTTTTTTATTGTTGCTTTTTAGTTATATATTGTAACAGAATGACCTGATTTCAGCAAAATTTTATTTAACATTTTATATTTATCAGTGTATATAAAGTTAATTACGGATTTTAATTTCTCTAAACAATGAAACTTATGAACTATAAGTTAAAATTTATTTCTTGTCATATTACTTGTAATTATAGAGACATATTTATATTTTTTACATGTATTTCTCTTGAACTATGCGTTTCTTGTTTGCATTGTAAATTACATTGATTGATTTGAATTTATAAGTGTTATATTTTTCAAAAAGCATTATAATACCGACAAACAAAATTTGACCGGATTTCTTAACCAATAAACTACTTTAGTTTATAAAAAAATACAATCTTTTATGGCGCTGAATCCGTATCCGGAAATGCCAAACTACTACAAATTGAAATATATAGTTCTCTCAGAAGCCAATGCGGTTAAGATTGCGGTTGCGGTTGAAAGATTTCATAGTAAACAGTATTAGAGCCATTAGCAATATTTTTTTTTTACAATATATCCTTGTTAGCAAGAATTATTTTTTCCTGGAGGCAACAGAACTTAGTTGATTTGTGAACTGTAATAACGTAATAAGGAAATCGTACTTGTTGTATAAGGGTTTGGCCAGTTCAAGAACTCCAAAAACTGGTTCAGCGCCCCAAAAACCTTACTGAGGGTACAGACTAGTTTCAATTTTGTCGGCCTTATTAGAATATATTTTTTAATTTTAAAATTTTATCAAATCTTAGCACAAAGTAATTAATAATTTATGGAAAACTTACTATTATTCTAATAAAGAACAAATTAAATTACTGGGGGGAAAATAATTTTCAATTGTTTCTTCAAAGCTTCTATTATATATTTTATATCTATTATATCTTTTATATATTTTTTTATTATTTGGAATACTCCTTTCCCTTGCATTCATTTCACACTATATGATTTGATGAATTTGAAATGAAAAACTCGAATATTTTTATATAAATGTATTACCTTTTTCAGTACATAAAATTTTAGATAATGAAACAGACTGCTGTCTATACAAACAAATGTGTTTAATTTATTTTGGACTTTAATAATAATAAGTAAATATTTATTAATCTCAATCAACCAACTAAAAATCTGCCAACTATAATTCTACATTATGTATTATCATATATAGAATCTAAAGAGTTTTGAAAAATGAATATTTTTAAACATTTACATATTTCTTATATAAACAAACAAAATAAATATTGAATTCACTGTTAAAAGTATAAAGTGTGTTTTGTAGTATGAAAAGGGTTCACTTCACTTCCACTTCTTCCTATACCTTTTAGATAATTTTGTATGTTCTTTACAATGGGTTGAAACACAAAGATAATAATACTCGTAATAATTAAGTGCTATAAATTTAAAAAAGTTATAAAAAGCTCATTAAGCCTTAAGCCTGGATGTAATAACCCCTAATCAATAGAATCCTCGCGGTAATGTAAAGTCTTTTTGCATTCAAGGACTTCCTGCGTGACGGCCCTCGGCCGAGGCAAGTTTTATAGTCCTTAATCAACAGAATCCTCTCGGAAATGTAGTCTTTTTGCATTCAGGTCCTTCCTGCGTGACGGCCTTCGGCCAAGGCAAGGATTATAACCCTTAATCAACAGAATTCTCTCGGAAATGTAAAGTCTTTTTGCATTCGGGGCGTGACGGCCTTCGGCCGAAGCAAGGAATTATATAAAATCAGTGGTTAATTTGATAAATATGTAAGAATTTATCACAATTAGCAAACCAAGCAGTGATTATGCATAAGAACCAGAAATTATAAATAATCACGGGATTAATCAAATTCGTCGTAACATACATACTTACATACATATATCCGTAACATACATATATCCGTATCAAAAAATTTTTTTTTTTAATTTTTTTAGTTTAGAGATTTTGTCCCTGGAGATTTTGTATTTTGAGATTTTGTACCATGGACATTTGGGATATGGTGGAGATTTTGTTTCCCTCCCGTTTACAATTACTTTACATCCATTCAAGACCAAATATTTCATTTTCCATTCTCTTTTCCAATTGTTACCTCAATATAAATAACGTTTCATTTTTATATAGAAAGAGTGAAATCAAGTGTGTTTAACCTTTTGCAGCATCTGGGCCACAAGGGTAAATTTTTTGAAGGCAGGCGGGCCGCATAATAAAGTCGCAAATGATTGAAATGAAAAAATGAATTAACTCGGAGAAAAATAAATTAACTCCCAAAAAATGAATTAACTCCCAATGAAAATATGATTTAACTCCCCACTTTTTTCAAATATGAGTTATGAAATAACTCTCAACTTTTTCAAAATATTAATTAACCAAAAAAATATGAATTAACTCCCAATGAAATATGAATTAACACCCAACTTTTTCTGAATATGAATTATATCCCAATAAAAATGAATTAACTCCCAATGAAAATATTATTTAACTGCCCCCTTATTTCAAATATGAATTAACTCCAAATTAATTGATTTGGGAGTTAATTCATAGCGCCAAGAAGTCAACTACATTTAAAAGTTTAGTTTTATTATAAAAATGAAAAATACATTGTATGTGTAATGTATGTACATTAGTGTGTCCCAAGGCACAAGGAGGATTTTTTTTCGCAAAATCAGACACGCATACCCTCTCTTTTTTTTCTGTTTGACCTCAAGAACTCAAATAATAAATATTATTGCGATTGGATTAGGATAACCCGTGTCGACTTGATGCCAAACATAAGACATGAAAATTTACACTGAGCTAATATGAAAGGATTATAGAACTCAATAGTTATTTCATAAATAAGGCAGGAATATGTCCAAAGAATATACTATATTATTGTGAAAACATTATTCCTTAAAATTTCCTTTTCAAAGTTTGCTTTTTACAGTCAGGATAGATTTTCTGATGTTCTTGTACGCAACGTAATAAAAATTGCTTCTGTTCCTCCTTAACCGTAATCAAACCATGGAAGTCTTGCATCAATTTCACCGCTCTTTCAGCAGAATCGTTTACTGCCCTAAGCATTGAAACTTTCTTTCTGGCTTCTTGAAACGAAGCGTTATTTGACCACAAAGCAGGACTTTCGTAGAGAAAACTGTCATTAATTTTAAGACGTTCAAATAAGCACTTGCTTTTGACCGAAATGAAGTCAGAGATGTTTTTCTCTAAATTAAAAAAAAAAGAGAAAAATGGTAACGAAATTATGACATAAACAGAGAACTAAAGAAAAAATTTCTACATATATTTATTTTCAAACTAACCGTATAATGGTCCCAAAAGTTCTTTCTGTGATGGGATATAACGTTTACCATTGGCTAATGCATTTTCGTTGGTTAAATTTTCAACCATTTTTATTTTGGTTTCTCGGTCCACATCATCGTCAAATAGTGACAAGATAGATACTTCATCCGTCAAATACCATAAATGCTGGGTAAACTTCTGTAAAGCTGCTTTCTATATGCTTTTATCAATATTTTCGTAATCCTTCAATGACTTCAAAAAACACAAATCTTGGTAAGGTGCTTTTACTGCCAAAATGCATTGAATCCATGGCTTGACGTAGGATGTCACGATGAACAGGCAGACGTCTAATAGTGCTGCTTTATCCTTGCTCGTTATTTCCAATTGGGCACTAAACAATGACATTTTGAGGGAATAAATCGCTCTCGCCATCCATCGAGCATGATGCATGGCACCTGGAGGTCGAATTTTAAATTTTCTATCTGTGTCTCCACCTAAAAATGTTATAGAAAGCTCTACCAACTCTCGATAGTCATCTCTGACGATTACTTTGGTCAATTCGGTTTGATAATACTCAAGCAAATTGTCAATTTTGGAAACAGTCAGGAACGATGTAAGCTTATCTCTATAGCACTGTATTTTATTAGGATCAACACTTTTCCAGTTATTTCGGAATTTTTTTAAGAAAGGGCTATCAGGACTTGTAGTCACTTGACTGAATTTCACTCCGAACACGCTTTTTAACACCAACTCATAAACGTGATGGCGGCAAGCAAAAATAAGTATTTCTTTATAGGTTTCGCTTTCGCCTTATTTTTCAAGTACTGACATGTTCCGATGCAAGTCGGCACGCATTGCCGTGGTCCTATCTATACGAAATTTCATTTACAGTTATTTTGACATCAAACAAAAAAATTAAGAGGGTATGCGTTAAAAACAAAAGAGTTTGATTTTTTTGGGACACACTAATGTACATACATATATAATATTAAAATCTTGGTGATGTGGTAATTTTGAACGATCGCGAACTTAATGTTTTTTGAAATTGGCTACTCGATGCCAATCGCAATGGCTGCGTTCAGGAACGACAATCGGTGTTCCCCGGTTCTTGTCGGCGTAAATCATGTGCTCTGTTGCGGGTGAAGCCTGCAAAAGAAAAGAGTATAGTTATTTTTTTTTAATTACGAATGTTCCGTGCCCCTGAAAAAAAAAGGAAAGAAAGGATAAATTACTCCAAATATTATTTATAGGTTTATTGTTTATAACCTAAGAATCGCTGTCAGGCAAGGCTGTCAGATTTCACGCGGCTGTTCCCAGTTTCCTTGGGGTTTTTGTTTTTACGTCGGACTTATTTGAGAACATAAAATTCTGTGGATTGAATGGAACCGAGGTGGAACATGAATAATCCAAGTAGGTTGTAGCATAGGGTGAAGTATGTGTGGATAGGAAGTTTTAGGTTCCATAATAGAAGGTCTTTTTATGCATAATTGGCAAACTAGGGCAGTGACTAGGGAAGTTGATTCAAAGGCAAGGGGTCGCGAGGACGTAGAGAAGAGGTGATACAGGTATCAACGATTAGTGTAAGTTAGGAGTAAATAAGTATTCCGGTATCAAGTAAAGAACGTAGAAAAGGTAGGAAGAATAAAATTACCGAATGGTAACGGAGGCCTTGGAAAAGATCGAACCAAGTAGTGAGGTCTGGCATGAAAATTAGAGGAGAAAAGTTTTGAACGGCGAGGAGTTAAGACTGGAGGTCTTGTAATCGCGTTGAAGAGGCGGCGGCGAAGTTTTTAAGTTTTGAATTTTAAGTTTAAAGTCCTGCAATTGGTTTTGATTTTTGAAATCACAACGAGAGTCGGTGTTAATTTACGTGGCCAGGAGCGAGCGGAGAACTGAACCTTTAACAGGGACAAGAATCTCCATAAAGCACAGCGCCGTAGGTTACCGCGTGGACCCTCTTGAGGCTGGGTTAAGAGCCAGTGGTTCGAGTTACGAGCTGGAACTAACCACAGTGGACTGCATGTTGCTTCGAGGTCGGAAGTCCCAGTGATTTTAATGATAAAGGGAAGAGCGGTAAGTGCGGAAATTTTGTCTGTGCGTGGAATAGTTTCGAGTACCAGGAAGGCTCTGAGCTAAACTCGGGTTAGTCACGGTCGCTCGGCTCGTTGTCGACATTTGCCTTTTACCTCTACGATACGATTACGCTGTTTACGAGATCGTGTGGGATCCGCATAAACTACTTACCTTGGAGTTTGCTGGTCGAACAGAGTGCTGGATTAACCTCCTGAGGACGTGTGGGAAAGTTGTAGTTTTTTTTGTATAGTGGAAATTTGGAACGTATTCATGTGTTCAAATTAGTATTACTTTCTTTGTATGTGTGAAATTTAACGTAATCAAGTTTTCCTGTAATTGTTTTAAAAAATTGGAACTGAGTTGGGTTAAATAGTAAGAGAACGGGGTAAAGACGGGTTAAATCCAAATTTTGCAAGCGACGTGATTTTACCCCTCAGAGCTCTTAGGTGGGCGGTTACTTGTATTTGTGGTCTCGTAGTCGATGAATCTCACCTCATGAAATTGCCCTTTTCTCCATGCCCTTGATTTTGCATTTACAGGTAACCCTCCTATAACATATTTTACAACACGGCTTCACTCTAACACGAAAGTAAAAATTCCCCAAAACCCTCTTATAACACGGTACTTCTACAACACGATAACGAGATTTTAAATTAAAATTATTTAGAAAATTACATTGTGCACTATGAACACACAATATATGGGAATAACCGAAATTTTACTGCTTATTTTGCTGCCTTTTTTTTTGGGAAATACCCGAAATTTTTCTGAAACTATGCCTGGATGTATTTTTTGTACCTACACACAGAAAAAAACAGCAACGTAAAATCAAAAAATTTTTTTTTGATTTTAAGTGGCTAGTTATTTACAAGAAATACTTTAAAATGAAGTAGAAATATTTAAAATCGAATATGAAGTACTTTGTTTATTAAAATAAAAATGCTGCAACTTTAAAATAAAATATGTTCAATTTAGTTTTTAGTTGCATACTTCAAATTCAGTTGCCAGCACTTCAATTTGAAGTCGGACGCTTTTATTCTGGAATTTAATGTGTTGCGTATTTAAATTACAATTGTAAAATTTTAATTGAAGTGAAGTGAAGTGAAGTACGTACATAAAAGTCAGTTCGGTCTTTGTCGTCAAAGTTAATAAATGTGTTGTAAAAAATTCTAATAAGCAATGGAGTATGTGAGTGCTTTTTGCGACGCTAATGCATTAGAACCGGGAACCTTTATTGTTTTGCAAAACGGTGAATCTGATAGTGAAGTAAAATATGATATCGAGTAAAATCAGTCATTTTATGTTCTAATAAAAAATTCTTCTGCAGTTTCGTTTTGGTATAATCTTATCAAGTCGTGCCTTGGTCATAACACACGGAAAAAATTACGCATCAAGGGTTCAAAAAGGTTAGGTTAGCCTATTAATTATATGACCTGGGAAGCGCCTAAAGCCGTAATTGGGTTAAAGAATGGGCATGCCATTCTCTCGCACGCCTGAAGATAAAATCTACCAACGATTATTTGGAGGCCAAAGCTTACAGTTTGGAAAAAGAGGGCAAGCACATATGTATGTACATACATGTTGTGCTGTGGCTGACAGGTGAACTTGAGTCTGAAGCACTTAGAACTTAGTTATAATAATAATTTCATTTTAGAACTGGTCACTGCCTGCTACATACCCTTTATGGGCAGTCGCTTAAATGCGATTGTTACTATTTCATAGAGTACTCTGGATTTGATCTTTGAAGACAACGAGTGCCGCGGTGTCCTCGCTCGATGTCTAGAAGATAGCAGATGGTTATTCGCAATGGGCTGCCTTGCCAGGACTTGGAATCTGTGCAGTTTCACCCGACGAGAATATATGGCGCAAGCTGCTTGATCGCGGAGGGTTGCCGTGGCGAGGGTGATGTTGGTGCTCATAAAAACCCTGTGCTCTTGCAATTGCATCGTTTACCTCCGAAACAACTGGCTGAGCGTTTACCTGTTATTTCAGAGACAGCGCTCATTTTTGCCGGAGTCGATCTGACGCGTGATCCTATACCAGTACTTTCTACAGTACATTACAACATGGGTGGCATATAACCATATAACCAATACTATATAAAAATAATTGTTATATAACTTTTGTTATATATGTTTTTGGACTCCGTCGTTATTTCAGTTATATAAAATGCAAATTTTTCTCTGTGCAGATAACGATGTATTTGTTGTTTGTAGTCCAATACAAATTGAAGTCTTTTTCACACATTTTCAGTCATATGAAATTAGGAGTAATGTTAATATTTACTTTAATTAAAATATAAGTTATTTCACAAGCTCTCTCTTACATTTATATCAAATGGATAAAGTAACACCTGTGTAAGGGATAAGTTTTTATAACCAAAACGAGTTTGTAAATATTTGTAGATACATATTTGTAACAAATTACATAATATATGTATACATATACAATAAAATTTTACCAACATGGAAACTTTATGAAATTGTTTCCTTTAAAGAGGATTTTGCTAGCACCCTATACTCAGAAAAAACTAGTACGCTAAAGATTTGATTTAAAGTTGAATGTATTTAAATCTATATTTAAATACCTTCAATTTGAACTTGAATAATATTTGATTCAATGCATTTCATGATTGAATTAAGGTTTATTTCTGTTTAGGTCAAAGTTTCCGCATTTTAATTCATTAGTTGAAAATTATTCAATTCAAAGTTGATATTTTTTAATATTACTACGTTTTACTTTAAAATATATTTTAAATACTTTCCATTTTGAATTGAATAATTTCTCTGTTGACTGTAAATCATTCCGATTTCTATTTGAAATGAAGTGGTTTTATTTGATTTTACGTTGTTTTTTTTCTGAGTGTATTAAACTTGAGTACATACATATTTTGTGATGCAAGAGTTGACTTCGTGGATCGCAATTAGCTTAATTTTTTATTCTTTAAGTGAAGATTGTAAAATCAATAATTTTACAATAAAAACATTACAAGAAGTTCTATTATTAGCAAAAAAACTAGAATTATTTTTTTTTAGTGCAGACCCTTCATCTGAAAGAAGCTTAAAATTCAAAAGGGAGCTGCAAAATTGCTTATCACCATATTATACAATTCACAACTGGCTTGTAAGGGCAAGCAAGCAAAGCCAACTTACAATTTTTTAAACGGACAGAAGGTGCACAAAATCTAGAAGAAAGTTCAAAAAGCGAAGGTAATTGTACTGAGCAGCGATGACGAAGAAAATTATTAAATTAAGTTTATATTAAATTAAATTAAATGTATATTTTTGTTTTGTTTCCTAATAAACATGAAGTTACTTATATGAAATTTAAAAAAAATCTTTTAAATAGCTTTTAGAACATAGCCCCCTTTTTTGTACTGGCTTCTAGTCTCATATAACACGGTTTCGCACAACAACGGTTTCCTACAACGGGACTTTGTAG
The DNA here is from genome assembly GCA_949752815.1 of Conops quadrifasciatus. Taxonomy (NCBI): domain Eukaryota; kingdom Metazoa; phylum Arthropoda; class Insecta; order Diptera; family Conopidae; genus Conops; species Conops quadrifasciatus. The sequence continues at coordinate 8,283,174 of OX457081.1, forward strand.
GAACGTATCTACCGTGTTATAGGAGGGATACCTGTATATTTGTTTTATTTTGAGTTATATAAATTTATATTATTTTGATATATTTAAATTTTACGCCAATTTGTGTGCATAGATTATTTGTATCTTTTCGAGAAAGTAATAAAAGTTCAGCACTGTGGAAAATTTTAAAATCCTCATCAATAAAGTTCTTAAGTGTGAAGTACGTGTAATGAAGAAGAGGTTTTTTGCATACAGGCTTTTAAGTGTGGCGGCCTTCGGCCGCGGCAGGGATCATAACCCTTAATCAGCAAAATCCTCACGGTCATGTGAGGTTTTTTGCATACAGGGTTTTCCGTGTGGCGGCCTTCGGCCGCGGCAAGGATTGCAACTCCCAGTAGGCAAAACCCCGGCTTCGGTTCAAACAGCATTCTTTTTTTTGGGTGTTTCTCCCAGGGTTATTTCATTTCCCTGGGAGTATATCATATTTCAAAAAAAGTTGTGTGTTAATTCATATTTTCATTGGGAGTTAATTTATTGGGAGTTAATTCATTGGGAGTTTATTCATTTTTTGATTTGGGAGTTAATTCATAGCGCCCATTTACCTTTACCTGTTGGTCCAGAACGGGAATATGATTTAAGGGACGGCGGGATTACCTATTTTCCCCAAGCTTCGGTTCCATCCAATGCATCACAGGGCGGTAGGAATTCTCAAAGAAGCGCGGCTTTTCCCAATCAGTGGTGGTGACAGTAATATCAGCAATCTGATTGTGGTGGGGCGCACGTCAAGCTAGACAAGTGGGGAATTGTTTTTGATGGGGATCAAAACTCGATGTCTGTAGACGATTTTATTTCCCGAGTAGAGCATCTGCGAGCTCAGTATGGGTGCGCCTGGTCTCAGGTATTAAAACATTTTCAGCTGCTGTTGGCAGGCGAAGCCAAGGAATGGTACTGGCTTAATGTGCGAAACAACAATACGCCCGACTGGGAATCCTTACGTCGCGCAATGATCGGTCCAAGACCAGTCGTTCCGAATATGAAGTAATGCGGGATTTGGTAGAGCGTAAACAATTATCCAATGAACCCAGACATGGTTCACTGACACTTCCAAGCAATGTTAAAATTACGTACTCGGCTTTTGAGTCCTATACCGGAATACGAAATGGTCAAAATAATTAAACGAAATCTGAAGGAAAGCCTTGCCCGCATTGTCTACCCGATACAAGTATTCTCGGTGCAGCAATTGCGTGAGGAATGCCAAGAAGCTGCACGGTGTTTTCTGCGGCGGGACCCACGGAATTACCAGCAATCGCGTTTCACTCGGCATGTTTATGAGATGGAGCTCTCGGACGATGAAGTGGACCCAGTGCCAACGCCCATAAAGCATCCACAGCAGGGGGCTCAGCAGCCTCGTAGAAGTAAGCTGACATGTTGGAATTGCAGGAAAGTAGGCCGTAGAACGGAAAATTTTTTGTTTTAAATGCGGCTTTCGTGACGTGATAACATCAAACTGTCCAAAATGTGGCCAGGGAAACGGGTCGAGAGGTGTGGCAGAGGCGGGGGAGCCATCCTCCAAGATAGGGCCCGCAGACCAGAGAAAGAAATAGAAAGCGTGGATTGGCGGCATGCTCCAGAAAAGGTTGATAGCTCAGTAGGAGGAAATTCTGGAAAGAAAATGTATTTAGTATTTTGCAACGTATTAAACAATGTAATGTAGAACAAAGTTAGGAGTTTGAAACCAATAGAAACAAGAGCTCGTGAGTATATGGCTTCCAGGGATTGAATTTTTAGCGTAGATGGTGTCAGTACAGAGTTTAGAGTATCCCGTAAAATCCAGAGGGTACGAGAGAGATTTTGGCAGCGAAAGGCAGTCCGGGAAATGATAGCGGCATCGCTGGTGTCGGCCGAGCGAAATGATCCAAGGCCTTACATTGAATTTAGTATTGGTGACAGAGTTATAAAAGGGCTCCTTGATTCTGGCGCTTCGGTTAGCATCCTAGGTGAAGGTTGTCGCAAACTTGTTGAAAAATGTGATCTCCCAGTAAAGCCGTACTACAGTAATTTGAGGACTGCGGGTGGGAATAAGTATTTAATATGTGGTAAAGTCGAGGTTGACGTGACTTACAAAAGGTCAAACCAGTCAAATAGTATTTTTCCTGTGCCCGTATCTAGACCAGGCAGTTTACCTGGGTGTAGACTTTTGGAAGGCCTTCGGCATTGCTTAAGAAATCTTTGAAATTAGTCAGCTCAGCACGTCAGATGTTGGCAGCGAAGATGCGAAACCAGAAGCTCATGAGCTCACTGCAGTACAGCGCGATTGTTTACAGTCTGTGAAGAATAAATTTTGTTATTTTGAGAAAAGTGGATTAGGAAGACCAATTTGAGTGTAGGTTTAAAAAAATCAAGCTTCTGCTTCGAAGAGTTACGGTATTTGGGTTTTATCCTGGGAGGAGGCTGTCTTAGGACGTACCCCGAAAAGGTAACGGCTATTCAGCAGATCCCTGTTCCTAGGTCAGTTAGAGAGGTCAGAAGCTTCTTAGGTACCGCCGGCTGGTACCGCCGTTTTATCCAGAACTTGTCGGCACCTCTCAGCGACACTCTAAAAAAAAGCAATAAAAAATTGTGGATGACACCAGAAGCAATTGAGGCATTCAGTCTTTTAAAACAGGCTTTAACTTCGGCCCCAGTGCTCAGACACGCCGACTTTAGCAGGCGTTTCTTTATACAATGCGATGCATCCAGTGTTGGGATTGGTGCCGTGTTGTTTTAGGTCGATAATAAGAATCAAGAGAACTTAATCGCATTCTTTTAGTACAAGCTGAATCGTCACCAAAGAAATTACAGCGTGACCAAAAAGGAATGTTTGGCGGCAATTCTTGCTGTCAAGCGATTCAGCGATTCATATGTAGAGCTAATGCCTTTTACGATCATAACCGACCATGCAAGTCTTAAGTGGCTAATGTCATTAAAGGATTTGAGTGGTCGATTAGCGCGATGGTCATTACTGCTGCAGCCATTTGATTTTAATATTGAGCATCGGAAAGAAGCAGATAATGTAGTAGCAGACACGCTGTCAAGAGCAGTGGAAGAAGTTGATCTAAGTCGTGTTGAGCTTTTGGATATGTAGACAACTGAAATCGAGTCCCTGAGTATTCAGTACTTTCAACAATTTCTAAGAAACTGTAAGGCAGAATGCTGATCGATTGCCAGATTTAAAAGTCGCAGATGGGTTAGTTTTTAAGCGCACCTTGTTCCAGGATGGGTTACTATCTAGTGAGTTTGTGTGGAAGCTGTGCGTTCCCAAGGCTTTGACTTCCACATTGATATCGGCAGCTCATAAGCCGCAAAGAGCAGGTTTACGTTTACGTTTACGTGAACTTTATTACTGGCCTGGAATGGCGAGGCAAGTTAAAGCATACATTGATAGTTGTGCAACCTGTAAGGAGACGAAATCGGCCAACGTGGATTTGTGCCCAGGGATAGGTCAGGAGGTAGTAACAGTACGGGCGTTTCAAAAAATCTACGTTGACTTTCTTGGCAAGTATCCGCGCTCAAGAAAAGGCAACGCGTATATTTTTGTTGTTGTCGATCACTTTTCTAAATTTACGTTTTTGAAAGCGATGAAAGCTGCCACGGCTGCTAATGTGGTCGAATTTCTGGTGGACGAGATTTTCTATGAGTTCAGCATCCCTGAGATCGTTCACAGCGATAATGGTGTGCAGTTTGTTTGTAACGAATTAAAAAGAATGATGGATATGTTTAAAATAATGCACTTGAAGACAGCGTTTTACTCTCCTCAGTCGAATGCGGCTGAGAGAGTGAATCAGTCCATTCTGGCAGCCATTAGAGCGTATCTTAAAGAGGACCACAGGGATTGGGATGCCTATCTGTCAGAAATCGAATACTCTCTTCGCAGTTCGGTGCACGCAGCTACAGGTGTAACACCTTTCTTTGCGTTGTTTGGCCAAAGTATGTCTACCAGTGGATCCGATTATAAGCTAGCGCGTAAGCTGAAGTCGTTAGACGATCATGAGTTGCGGATTTTTAACCGTAAATATAGGTTAGAATTGTAGCGAGAGAAGATGAAGGACAGTTTGCATGCATCGTATGAAAGGAGCGCGAAGTGTTACAACAGATGTAAGAGGGTAGCCAAGTTTGTCCCGGGACAAGAAGTATATAGACGCAATTTCGTACAGAGCGATTTTAGGCGCGGAATTAACGCGAAGTTCTGTAGAATATTTTTGAAGAGTCGCGTGGCTGAAGTTCTTGGTAACAATATGTACAGGTTGGAGGACTTGCAAGGCAAGAGTTTGGGTGTGTACCACAGACTTAAAGCAATGAATCAGTATGCAATACTTAACTGACCTGTGATATGATTCTCTAGTGCAATATTTAGTTTTAGCATCCTTTTTGGTGCAATAGACATTCGCTTGCATGGATGATGTCTAAAGTAATTGTTTCCGGTCACGTTGTAATCCACCTGTGTTGTTTACGTCGTGCAATTTTTCATGTACCTGATTCATTGTTAACAAAGTATTTATTTTTGTTGTTTAAGATGTGTTGTAATACTTCCAGTTACCGTGCAATGGTGTTTAACTGTAGGAATATATTAGCATTAGTGATTGGAATGTCTGTGGTGAAGCGCAGCTAATCCCTGATGGTTACCGTGGGTGCTGCGAGGGCATCTGCTAATGTGCTGCTCGAAGCAGTACGTGGGAGCGTGGTTTTACGTGGTGGGTTCCGCGTGGGTTTACGTGGTGCTGCGAGGGCATCTGCTAATGTGCTGCTCGAAGCAGTACGTGGGAGCGTGGTTTTACCTATTTACTATAGTTAATACATGCTCGATACCTGATATGCCCGTTTGTTGTGCCAAGGCCTGACGAGGTGGCGGCTAGCTCAAGTACATTATCTGCCACAGCAGGGTCGTGAGTGGTTGCCTTCGCTGGGCGCCGCGTATGGGAAACGATTCACCCAGCACACTGTCTTATCCTCGGACCGTGCTTCGTCTAAGCCAGAGTTTTGTAGCGGGTGAGGCCTGCAAAAGAAAAGAGTATAGTTATTTTTTTTTTGTTGAATTATTTACCAATGTTCCGTGCCCCTGAAAAAAAAAGGAAAGAAACCTAACCTAAGGTTTATAACCTAAGAATCGCTGTCAGGCAAGGCTGTCAGATTTCACGCGGCTGTTCCCAGTTTCCTTGGGGTTTTTGTTTTTACGTCGGACTTATTTGAGAACATAAAATTCTGTGGATTGAATGGAACCGAGGTGGAACATGAATAATCCAAGTAAGTTGTAGCATAGGGTGAAGTATGTGTGGATAGAAAGTTTTAGGTTCCATAATAGAAGGTCTTTTCATGCATAATTGGCAAACTAGAGCAGTGACCGCCAAGTTGATTCAAAGGCAAGGGGTCGTGAGGAGGTAGAGAAGATGTGATACAGTTATCAACGATTAGTGTAAGTTAGGAGTAAATAAGTATTTCGGTATCAAGTAAAGAACGTAGAAAAGGTAGAAAGAATAAAATTACCGGATGGTAACGTAGGCCTTGGAAAAGATCGAACCAAGTAGTGAGGTTTGGCATAAAAATTAGAGGAGAAAAGTTTTGAACGGCGAGGAGTTAAGACTGGAGGTCTTGTAATCGCGTTGAAAAGGCGGCGGCGAAAAAGTTTTAAGTTTTGAATTTTAAGTTTAAAGTCCTGCAATTAGTTTTGATTTTTGATCCCGGAAGTCCCAGTGATTTTAATGATAAAGGGAAGAGCGGTAAGTGCGGAAATTTTGCCTGTGCGTGTAAGAGTTTCGAGTACAAGGAAGGCTCTGAGCTAAGCTCGGGTTAGTCACGGTCGTTAGACTCGTTGTCGACATTTGCTTTTTACCTCTACGATACGATTACGCCGTTTACGAGATCCTGTGGGATCCGTATGAACTACTCACCTTGGAGTTTGCTGGTCGAACAGAGTTCCGGGTTCACCTCCTGAGGACGTGTAGGAAAGTTGTAGTTTTTTTGTATAGTGGAAATTTGGAACGTATTCATGTGTTCAAATTAGTATTACTTTCTTTGTATGTGTAAAATTTAACGTAATAAAGTTTTCCTGTAATTGTTTTAAAAAATTGGAACTCAGTTGGGTTAAATTGTAAGAGAACGGGGTGAAGACGGGTTAAATCCAAATTTTGCAAGCGACGTGATTTTACCCCTCAGAGCTCTTAGGTGGGCGGTTACTTGTATTTGTGGTCTCGTAGTCGATGATTATCACCTCATGAAATTGCCCTTTTCTCCATGCCCTTAATTTTGCATTTATATTTGTTTTATTTTGAGTTATATAAATTTATATTATTTTGATATATTTAAATTTTACGCCAATTTGTGTGCATAGATTATTTGTATCTTTTTGAGAAAGTAATAAAAGTTCAGCACTGCGGAAAATTTTAAAATCTTCATCAATTAAGTTCTTAAGTATGAAGTATGTGTAATGAAGAATTAAATTCCTTTTATTTGCGGCGACGGCAGAGGGTGCAGAAGAAGGATGAAGGTAAGAGGTTGGCGGTTTTGTGTTCGATGCGGTTCTAGTTTCTTTTTTTTTGTTTTGTTATTTTATTTCGTTTATTTTTGTTTGAAATTTTATTGTTACTCCCTCTCGTCCTGCATGACGGGTTAAACCCATCCTGAGATGTTGAGCTGGTCGGATGGCGATCATGCCGGGACGAGTTAGCAGGGTCACGTAACAATATGGCGCTCAATGAAAATGAGGTTTCGTGGTTGTTCCTCCGCAGTGTTTCCCAAGCCTGGTGTCGTGAGATGGCAAGAAGTTGCAAAGTTCAATTGCTCTAGGAGAGGGAGGCGCTGCGGACAAACAACCGCGAGTGAACCTAAGATAAGGAGATAGGAAACTGCTGAAAAATGCTAAATGCAACTCTGGCGTAATGTAGTGTTTGTGAAAAACCTGAAAAAATGATAAAGTTTTGGCTCAGAAACTCAGTATCAAACCCTTTATGAAGGGTATCAAGGAAAAGGAACGGGGGTTTTCGTATAGGAAAGTCAAAGTTACGTTCCCTTTTGTGGGCGGCACATTCGATGGGGAGGGGTTAAATGTTTCCGAAACTCAACTATCAGACCAAAGATGAAGAGTGATCGGGACAGGGAGGGTTCAGCTTTGAGACCCCAATGACAATTCAGATTTTTAAGTCAAAATCGTTTGTTTTGAGATTGCAACTTAGTTAATTATTCATATTGTTACAAATTTCAATGTCACCACAATAAAAAGTCAGTCTCTCTTCACTCTTCGTTGCGTTTAAAACAAATTGGCGACGAGGAAAGAAACTGATTCACATTTTCCCAATTTTACATTTTGCACATCTTTACGATTTTTTTACAATTAGCGATGCCTGATTCTCCCGGAGAATCGACCACTGCTGGGGATGGACGCCAGCAAAACGCGAGTCGAGTACTTGTAGCTCTTGAATAGTACAAATTTTGAAACTGATTTTAAACTAAATTTGCGATGAGCTGGAGACTTGAAATTTGAACCATACATTAAAACTGGATGACAACGCAAACCAAGCATGAACTAACAACTCATGCCCACTTTAAGGCAAGAAATTTGGGCCCTTTTAAAATGTCGCTACAAATTTTAAAATTGATTTTGAACCAGCTTTCCGGTTAGCTAGAGACCCGAAATTGAAACCATAGCTTAGAAGTGGATAACAGTGCAATATAAACCATAAACCAACCGCTCACGCCCACTTCAAGGCAAGAAATGTGGGTCTTTTAAAAATGTTCGCCACAAATTTTTAAAAATGATTTAAACCATCTTCCCGGTAAACTTGAAACCCGAAATTTTAGCTCAGAACTAATATGCAATAATATATTAAACATAAACTAACTCACGCAAACGAAATGTTAGAAATTTTGAATAATTTTCGTTAAATTTTTAGTTCGTTGTAAGAAAGTTTTATATCGTATAAAAAATTTTTGTTATTCGGTACCATGGTTGTAATATTACCGATGGGTATGTACTTATACGTGGCTCTCTAAAAAAATAATTTAACACATCGAGGGAAAAAATTGCTCTTAACTCCAGAAAGGTTGCCGACCTTTGCCCTAAGCTGTTTGGTATTGAAAATGGTGAAAATCGAAACAGTGCCACGCCTACTTTTTATAGCGAATATGAATTCATCCGTGTTTGTAGCTCAATTTCTCAGCTTGTAGAGTAAATTTAAAGCTAGAATTTTATTTTCGAGCCCACAGTCGCAGACTAAATTATACTCCCAAAAATTGGCGTGGTCCGCCCACTGGCGACAAAAACTACAAACATCTTTATGAATATTATCTCCTATGTAGGACTCTTTGATGTCGAAAATGAAGAAATCGAACAACTGTCACGCCCACTTTTTAAGTAAATATTAATGTATCTAATTGGAAGGCTGAGTTTCTTAGCCCGCAGTCCGGATCTAAAGCTCAAATTTCATTGCAGTGTTTACCGCATTGGTTAAAGCCATCTCACAAAAAATGGGCCTAACACGGCCACTTATATACCATACCATATAATGAGGTGTTTGGTAGGAAAAGCGGTGTTGTAGATGAGTTAATAGATCAAAATTTACTATCTGTAAATGAAATTATAGTTGGCGTAACCCGCCCACTTTTTATCATCACTTTGACAGATGCGGATGTAGGGTATATAAGCTTCGGCCAGGCGAAATTATCGCTCTTCCTTCTTTTAATTGCATTAGGATTAGAAAAATGGTGAAACAGAAAATTAACATTAGAATGATTTATATTTGTTATATCATGCGCGGGCCAAAGGATAAACACCCTTGGGTTAAACGAAACTCCTTTATCTAAAACACTAACTTGCTTATTTGGTGCAAATTTCCACAATTTTCACCGTTTTTGTGTTAATTTTGTTGTTTTTGCTGGTAAACAACAAATAATTTGGAAAATAAAAAAGCAGAATTGGGAAGATTGGTATATTTTGTGTATAAACAAATAATGCTTTGGAACGCTTTTAATTTTTTCGGTTAAGGCTACTCAGTAAGATCGACAGATTCAGGAGCGGCTAATGTGTTAGAAACAAAAACTAGTGGTGTTATAACTATATGAAAGTATACCTCTCTCTCCTCCTCGGAGAGGTTGTTTTTTATAATTTTCTAGTGGATCAACATTAAAATTGTGCAGGTTTTTGCAACGTTAAAGTTAAACAGGTTTTTACTCAATAAATTAATTATTGAGATTATGTGAAAACAAGTAACTTTGCGTTAGGTTTGGCCTAGCCGAAGCTTATATACCCTACACCCGTATCTGTTGAAGTGACGATAAAAAGTGGGCGGGTGACGTCCACTTTAATTAAATTTACAGATAGTAAATTTTGATGTATTAACTCATTTATAACACTGCTTTTCTCAACAAACACCTCATTATATGATATACTATACCAGTGGGCGTGTCACGCCCATTTTCTGTGAGATAACTTTTTATTTTATTAATATTTTTAAGAGAAGAGAAGAGAAGAGAATTAATGGCAAATCTCAAGACTATATATCCATTTGTCCTTCTCTTACCGTGATTTTCTTCACCAGTGGGCGGACCAAGCCCATTTTTTAAGTGTATTTAAGTTTGAGACCATGGACTCGGGAATGAAATTTTAGCTTTAAGCTCGCTCTACAAGCGGAGAAATTGATCTAAAAGCAAGGGAAAATTTATATTTTTTAAAAGAAGTAGGCACAAGACCGATTTTCTCCATTTTCAATACCAAACAGCCTATGGTGACAAGGAATATTCGTACCAAATTATATGGCGTTAGCACTATTCGTTCTCCCGTAATCGTAATTTCTACAGACAGACAGATGGACGGACATGGCTAAATGGACTCAGGAGGTGATTCTGAGCCAGAATATATATACTTTTCTATGCCTGTCACGCCTCCTTTAATGGGTTACAAACGGAAGCACAAAGTTAATATACTCTCATCCCTTCTGGTGTAGGGTATAATAAGAAAGGATCAACAGTGAAAACCATCACCCACAAGGAACCATGGAAATCATAGAGCATTTCGTCAACGTAGTCGATATTTCTTTTATTTTATTGTATAGAAATCCAAGGATTTTCAACAGAACCTCCAGAAATGATTTTAAAAGAATTAAGACCTGTAAAATTTTATTTTTTTATCATTTTAAAACTTTAAAAAATTAAGTTATAATAAAAAAAAAAAATTTAACACCATTGCTTTATTGCTTTATAATTATGTAACTTTATTGTAGATTTTACATTCGATTAGAATATTTAACTATTTTGTTTTATACAATACATAATAGAAATTAAAGAAATTATTTTAAAATCAAAAAACATTAATGCTTTTAACTAGTTTTCCTTCTTAAAATTACTTTTAGTTATATTTTGGATCTAACTCTAAATTTTTAAGTTTGTGCACTGAAATATATCCATCTAAGTGTCGCAACTTTAATAAGTTTTATCTTTATAACATAAAAACAGTTTTCTGAAATACGTACGTTATTTTTTTTATGAAAAAAAATAATATCAAAACTAATTCAATTTAAAATACAACATTAAGGTATTTTATGTGCAATTTTACCTAATCTTGAAGTAATTGCGATCAAGATTTCTTTTCGGCTCGGAATTCATTGCTCATACCAGATATGCTCGTCACACCACGTAAGCCAGTATTTTGAAAATAAATCAAAACGTAACTCTGACCATCTTTTAAATTTATATCCCCGGAAAAATCAATCCGGACCGCCTCGTAATTCTGTTGTAATTCCCGTCGCAAACGGGAATGATGACGTTGCCGGTTATGATGACGATGATGGTGCATTGGTGACGACTGCAAATCATCCAACTCATTTATTGGCGAAGTTTCAGATTGATTAACGTATTCATATCCAATGTAGCTGCTGAGACTATTATATTTACTGGGATAGATACCAATCCAGTCGTTATCCTTTTCCTCAAAATCTAGCGGTTTTCTGTACTCCACTGCGATCTCCTCGCCTACGGTCCAAGTTTCAATATTGCAAAACTTAATAGAGGTAGCGATATAATTTTTATAAACTTGAATCTCGAACTCACTGGTGACGGGCTTGTGATCGCTGATATTGTAACCAGGATGGGATTTGTAAGAGATCTGTTTAACGTCGAGAGGTACTTTAGGTTGCATTTGAAGAGGTTGAACAGCGTATAATATCCGGTCAGTCCAGGCCGGTCTCCGCTTTAGATCATACGTTGATGTTCCCTCCTTAAACTTAAAAGTAGGCGGAAATTCGGGTAAGCGTTCCTTCATAAATTGGAATGCTTCACGCGTTTTCTCACGGACAGTCAACAGCTGATCCCTTTGCAATAACTCCGACAGTTTCTCGTTTTTAATAGCAGCAAACACCTCATCGGGAGTGTCATCACCCTGTAGCCTGAAATTCAAATCACCAAACCAGAATACATAGTCATGATTGAAGATTTCACGATAGCGTTTTACATGGTAATGGTGATGCTCTACAATTTGCTTGTAGTCTTCAATACGTTCTTCCAACTGTTTATCGTGCGCTGCCAAATGAGCGACGACAAAAGTAATCGCGCAACCGTAAAGATTAAAGCGTATACTTATTGCACCCTTATTACCCCAAATACCCCCGAAACCAGTCCGGGTAAATTCCGCTTCAATATCACGCAGATGCTGAACGTGTTCGCGCTTAAAAAACAATGTTAACAGCAACCCCTGCATTTGCTCAGTTTTCACAATCACATAGTTGTGATTTTTCAATAATTCTTTGACCTTGTGTGTCCAGGGATCTATTTTGAAGAGACTTAGCACCTGGTTCTGTGGCTGAGCATTCACTTCTTGCAAACCGATAACATATATGTCCGGATATTGTTGATACTCTGAAGAAGCATCTTTCTGCAGTTGCAGCAAGCTTCTGAGTGAAATATTGTCAGGAAATCGTGTTCCTACATTCCAAGACACAACGTAAATTGTCAGCATCCTAAGTTGTTGCTTATTTGGCAGAGATGCGGGTATATTTGAGATGGTGTCCTTGGCATCCATGAAAGGCTCTGTGTTTCGTTTACCTAGAACCTTGGATGAAAGTTCAACATCCGAAAACATGTTTAAAGTCTTTGATAGGTTGGTTAATTTTTGTAAGATTACTTTTTACTTTAATATATATTTATTTTGGGTTTTTGTCTACAATTTAATAAGTAATGATTTACTTAGGGGGTTATTCCTGAACGTCCAGGCCTTTAACTCCTATGAATTCTTCTCAATTATGCTTTGTTATTTTCGCTTAACAGATGCTTTGCTTTCTGAAGAAGAAGAACAAGCAAGCGAGTCCCGATTTTACGTATGTTGTTGGTTTTCTTACATGCTTTTCAGGTCTGTAGACGAAAACATACGAATTTCAACCACTTTTAGAACCTGATGTGATTCGTCTTTCACATGTCACACAATGCCCATCGGAAAACCATGTGTCAGCATGCAACTTTCCAAAAATGTGTGCACTATTTTTTTTAATATGTACTTATAAAAACACATTCAGACGTGCATTTCTATCTAATGTATTTTGCAAAATATCCACAAAATATTATGAAAAAAGAATTTAACCCAAATTGCGCACCACCAAAAAAAATACTTCAAGGCACGTTTTTGTTTATAGGCGGCCATTTTTTCACCAACAACAATCTTCGACATTAGCTCTGATCACTTTTTCTCTTTTCGTCGCGTTCATTTATAGCCATGAACACAGCCGAAACAAAGTTCCATTGAAGTCTCTTTTCTACACCTAGGTGTCTGTATACCAGCTCACATAGCTGATAAGACATGTCATCAAACCGATGTTACCAGATACCACTAAAGCGAATTTTCGCTGAAAAATCTTTACATTATTAAAAATTACTTAAAAGAATATGTAAGCTTGGTAACAATGTTTCGTCTGAGTTGGTATAGTGAAATACAACAAATGACAAACAAAGAAAAATAAACAAAAATCCTTACGTAGAATCGTCTCATACGCTCGAAATATTTTGACTGATGGGACTCGCCAGTCACTCCTGGGCCTTCAAGGCCCGGTCGTTCAGGAATAACCCCCTTATTTAACAAAATGATCAAACCAATCAGCTCCGAATTCTTTTGGGTTTTCGTAATTCTTTTCCTTTTACCCGCAGAAAACAAATATGTATCATCTGTTCTCCTACGAATTGTTTAGGGTAGTGTTGGGAACTATCGAGTTATTCGATGGCATAAGTTAAGAATAGGTGCCTAGTTCCGATTTTAAAAAAATTTTTTTGTGGGATAGCCCTGATCGCCCCTAGTCTAAAGATGATGAACATTTCTGTCGGTGTCGTGTAGTTTAGGAGTTATAGGTCTTGGAATGCCAAAAATGAAAGTGCTATATTTTTAAAACGAGTTCAGATATCGACATAACATTGGTGCTGTTTAAAAGGTTATTTTAAGGCCTTTCTTTTATCTCATAACTATTTTTGTGATTAATGCCATATTTATGGAGATAATTAAACTTTTTAAAAAAAATTGCTAACTTTGTTTAATAAAAGAATTTTTGGAACATATTTATCAAGTAGCTCCAATTTTTTGTTAATTTTTTGGGTATTAGAGCTCCTTGTCCTGGCTCCAACAAGCAAAAAAAAAAATTTCGCTCTCCCTTGGGGGCGGGGCTGGAGCCCCTTGAAATTTGAAATAAAATCGTCTATATCTCCGAAACTATATATGATATTAGTACCATTAGAAAGCTATTGAAAATATCCTTAATTTATGTAAAATAACTCTATCGAAATATGTATAATTTTATAAATAAACGTGACTTATGGTTTTTAGTACTATTTTTTTAGATAAAATAATTTTTTCTGAACAAAAATATGTAATTAACCAAAGCAAATATAGTAAAAATAAGATAACACGTATTCCAAGCTTTCTAAAAAAATTTGTTTCGTTCAAATCGGTGCAGTATTTATGGAGAAAATAAAATTTTTAAGGTAAGTATAAACTACTTTTTTCGACTTTTAGTACTATGCATATTTTCAATAATACGATTCTACAAAGTGTGCAAAGATAATTGAAGCAATGACGCGACTTACCGTTATTTCTTTATTGGTGTGGTATCTTTAAATAACTATTCATTTTGCGATGTCCACTATTAACCAGAGATAACGAGATAGGAAACTGCGTCAAGGCTTAAAAAACTTGCAACTCTGATTTGCGATTTGACGTCTTATCGTAAAGTAGTGTTCCTGAAAAAGCCAAAAATTCAGCTCAGAAACTCAACATTACAAACAATTATAAAGAGTAATCGGGACGGAGAGGGTTCAGCTTTGAGACCCCAATGACAATTCAGATTTTTAAGTCGAATCATTTGTTTTGAGATAGCAACTCAGTTAATTATTCATATATGTAATGAATTCGAAGACATCAATTTTTATTTATTTAATTATGCCAATTATTTAGTCTATTTAATATCCATTTTACTTTTAAATAGTTTATTACTTAATTAGAACCTATTTGGGAAAAGTATTTGAAGGTTAGAAATCATTGCAAGTGCAGATTAACAACAAAAAATCGAATGTAAATTGTTTTATACGCTCAAATCCGCCACTATTTTACACAAAAAACTGTATGACCTATTTTTTTAACAATTCACGCAAAATAAAACATTATAAAATCAAACTGATTATCCAATTAAAATAAAAGAACAGACATAAAATGACGTTGGTATACCCTCATATTTTCGTTCACCTCGCCATTGAATTTGCCGATACTAGTGTTGCCCGTTTGTATAGAATGCACCTATTTTTGCGCCTCTTATAAATTCTGGTACCAAAGCAGTGTTGCCGGTATGCTACAATATGAAATAAATTTGATGTTTTTCTTAATTACCAAATATATAAGTGCATAAATGTGCTTGAACTGTTAACAAAACGTTCATTCTTGCTTCACGGAGTACAAATTACTTCCTAGAATAGAAAATTATAGTGTTCTATACACCGAGTGCTACAAAAAGTACTCTTACCTTTTTCGTACTTTCTGATTTTCGTTTTGTTAACGTAACATGTAACGCTGCTTTATAATATGATTGATTTTTTCACCACAATTGAAGAAATGAATAAATTTTAGATGAAATCTTCTATTTTATTTATGGATATCGTATTTAGCGATACGAAACATGTTAACTAAATGTACATAATTCCGCCATTTGTTTGTTTAGGTGTATTCTTTATTTTCAGTAGTTATGAGTAACTTTCTTTCCTTTTATCTTTGCTGCAATAGCTAAACATTCTAGCGAAATTTCAAAAGTTCAATAACGAACATGGTTGTGAAGTTATAAATCTTCTGGACGCAAGGTTGCATATGTGTTCCAAACAACCATGTTGGTATTGTATTTAATACCAAACAGCCTATTATGACCAAGTATATTCGTCCCAAATGTCACAGCTCTATTAGTTCTCCCTTAATCGTGATTTCTACAGACGGACGGACTGACAGACTTACAGGCAGACGCCTCCTTTAATGCGATACAAATGGAAGCACAAAGTGAATCTATCCCTCATCATTTCGGGTGTAGGGTAAAAAAGAATTGCTTTTAAATAATAAGAATTTAAGTTCTTTCATGTATTTACTTATGCATACAACCACATTAAGTGTTTATCCGATACATAACATTTAAGTTATTAGATGAATAATTTTTCCTATAATATTATGTAGTAACATTTAAATATACAGTCTGAATTATAAAAATAATATGTTGCACATTTCATTGTCCTTTTGATTTAAAGCTAAAGTAAATCCGGCGGATTTGTGCGTGAATAAATCGAGCAACCGTGTGTACAGCAACGCCCGCACTAGAAAAAAATACAAAAACATCACATGAAACACTTAAATAATAATTTAATCATTAATTAAAGTACCGTTTCTTAATTTCTGCATTTGCGTTGCGATTCCAAATGCTAAGTTCATTTCCATTTCCATTCCACTTCCATTCAAATCGATTGACTGAGACCCGAGCAATTGCATTAAGACCGTGGCTCCCGACGATAGTATAACATAGTGTTCATGATTGTGCGACAAGGTGGTGTCTTGATACGCTGGCATCGGATCCGATGCGGTTTCACTCAAAACATGACCTATCAACTCCGATTGGCCGGAGAAAAATACCAGAGGTCGCAACAAACTTCCCTGCACTGAAATTTCCATGCCTGTAGTTGCAGGCCAATCATCCTGCTCCAAAATGGCAAGCCGTTCATATACAGCCCCGGCAAGTGCTACTTGCGAGGTCCAGTGCATGATTTAACTTCATTTAAATTCACTAAAAACGCTAATTTCTTTGCAAAAGAGCTGATAATTTTTCACATGCTAAACACTTTTTATCTGTTAAAATAATAAACAAAGAAAATGTCATATAAACGTGACGTCTTGTGGTGAACTTCATATACACGACACATACACTATACGTGTTTCAACTAATTACCGAATTTCGTTTTTTTTTACATATCCCAGCAAAACAAGAATAACCGAGTCGCACACACTATTGCATTATTTTCAAGAATCACTAACACGGTCTCACTATTTTTTGACAATGGTGGCTGAGTGGGAAAGAAATGCCAATATTAACGTGGCTAAAATGGATTTTTTCTCATTCTGCCATTACTAGTGCCAGAAAAGCAGCGCAGAAAAAAATCAACGTGAACAAGGAAAGTTGTGTTTGAAGTGTTATTTCCAAAAATTAACAAAAAAGATACAAACATTAAACAAAATATTTTTATTTTCAGCTTGTTAGATGTTCTGAAACATTTCCATTTGTTCTGAAGATTTCCTGAAGAAATCCAACTACATGAAACCACACAGTTCCTGCTCTATTTTGGAATACAAATATGATTGGAATACAAAGTACATACTTCAACATTAAATGTAATTTAATTTTGTGATTTTACCATTTGTGATATCATATTAATTAATAATTTCATTTTTATTTAAACCACTTCTTTAATTTCTTTACAAAGAACATTAATAAAAACATGATATTTACCATAACTTGCATTTTATTAGTTAAAAATTGGAAACGGTATCGCAACCTGGTATTTTACCGGTTAATTAACTGGTAGCGCTACCAGAGTGCGAATGGTGCGAAAGAGCGCACTATACGTTTAAGCATATGGATTTGTTGTATAGGAAAGAAAGGGATACACGATCACACGTACACAAAAGTTTCTGGTACTTTTTTCCCGATGCTCTTAAGAAAATAATAGAAACTTTAACCGAAACTTCGGGTAGCGCTACCAGGTAAATAACCGGTGAATTACCAGGTAGCAGTCTTGCAGGGATACGATGGGTCTTGACGCAGTCTTCCTATCTCGTTATCTCTGCTTATGAAACTGATCAAACTTATTATTTTCGTTTGTTGGCAGAGGTAAGATTATCTCTGGTTATTGGATCTTGTACCATGGCGAAGGGAAGTGATTTTTATCTGTGCGGTGAAATAACAATGTCGCTGCAAATTGGAAAAAAAGTTTTTGTATTTAATTGTACATTTTGCACAACTATTTGCTCACAAATCGAAGCTTTTATTTCGCACATTGAAGAAAATCATTACAATGAGTTGTATGACGATACCAGCAAAGAGTGCAGTATTGAGAAATCGGATGATGATCCTTTGTGCGCGACCAAATTGAACTTTCCAGGGCACCAGTTAAAAATTCAGGTTATTCTAATTTAGTGCTATAAGTTTTTATGCAATTAAATTTTTCCATTTAAACTTAGAGCCTTATTTGCTATAGGCGAAAGTAACCAAGAAGTCAGTTCTACTTTGTAATCATCAGAGATTTTTGTTCCTTAACAGCTAAAATAGAAAAGGAATAACGTAGAACGAACTATATTTCTCAGCTGGGCTTAAATTGGGCACAGTACAAACTCCAATTGTTTGTAGTTTTTGGCTTTTATCCCAAAAACAAAATTTTTGGTCGGTCTTGTCTGATTTAGGAGTTGTAGCCCTTTAAAGTGAAAATTTACCGTCTATAACTCCTAAACTGTAAAAGATATCCGGATAATATACATACCATTTTGAATGTATTAAAAATATCTTTCATTTATGTCATGTATAATGGATTATGTCAATTAACGCATATAATTATGTCAATATTAAGAAAGCCGAGGTTCTTGGCTTTGTAGACATTTTTTTTCTCACCAGCATCGGTGCAAGATTTTAGGAGAAAATGCATTTTAAAGCTCAATGAATGCAAAAATACCTTTCATTGCCGAGAGGATTTTGTCAATTTTTGTTTTTGCTACGCAACAACCTAGTGCTAAAAATGGTCATGATATCATCGATGATATCCTCATGATTTCGTGTGCTGTATCGACTCGATTCGGCATCCATTTTTCGCATTACATTTACACATGCGAGTGCCTAGTAGGGATGGGTAGGTCCGGATCTTAATGTGTCCCGGACATATGTCCGGTGTCGGACTTGTTTTCTACCACTCCGAAAATTTTTTTTTAATGTGTCCGATGTGTCCGGACTTGACACAAACTTTATTTCGTGAGAATGTGGTGTGTTTGCTGAATCTGTCAAAACCTCTTTTCTTTAATGTGTCCGGACACATCAGACATCTTATTTTCTTAAATGTGTTCGATTTGTCCGGACACATTAAAGACACAAACTTTATTTTGTGAGAATGTAGTGTGTTTGCTGAAGCTATCAAAACCTATTACGACCTGTTTATAGGCGAATTAAAGAATGCTCAAGCGTTCGTAAAGAAAGAAACCTCTTGTTTTTCATTCTTGTTAATATTATTTGTTATCTATTAGCTTATAACTATTAGTGTCCAAAGCACATTCATAGTGGCACTATGGACTCATTAAGCACAACCCTAGTGTCTAGGGACCCGGAGTACTTCGGGTTCTTGCTTACAGTGTAAGCGAGTAACAGATGAAGCCTATACGCAATCATTTCACTACCTGCATACGATATCTAAACCTTTGCTTCGATTCCACCTTACGCCGTAAGGGAGGTCCGTATGTAGTATGTAGTTATTTTTTCGCTTACAGCTATCTTCGTGGCGAAGTACTTTGAAGTTCATCGACAAAATCAATACGCAATCATCAATGATTTTTAAAGGCCTTCGCTACATTTACTTTACATTATCGAGATGATTTTATTAATTGAGGGTTATGATCTCTGCAGAATCCCCTCAGTAAAAACTTCACGTTACTGAGGGGATTCTGCTGATTAAGGGTTATGATCCCTGGCGTGGCCGAAGAGATCAGCACGAAAAAACAACAGCAAAAATAGAGAGTTTGTACTGTGCTCAATCTGTTCC
This sequence comes from Conops quadrifasciatus, assembly GCA_949752815.1. Lineage (NCBI taxonomy): Eukaryota > Metazoa > Arthropoda > Insecta > Diptera > Conopidae > Conops > Conops quadrifasciatus. The sequence goes on from OX457081.1 coordinate 8,302,467, forward strand.
ATTAACTTTGTGTTATAGCAAATTGCGTTTTCAATTTAACACATAAACTTCTGGCAGAACAATGAAATTACGATTGCATATGATGACCCATTGGAAGAAGCCCCTATGAGTGTGGATTCCGAAGTGGTTTCGTTGTCCACAAAACATGAGAAGAAAGATTTCCAGGAATATTTTTCAAATTTTGGAACAGAAAAATTGGAAGACAGTACAGATAATGAAATATACAATACTTCAGAAGAGGTAACCCACAGGAGCAATTTTCTGCAAGCCAGTAAAATTTAGAAACTTTTAGCCTACCAATGATCTCAGCGACAGCAGTGAAGACGAATCTACTTCAGCGACTGAGCCTGAGGTAAGTATTGTTGCATGAATTTATCAGCTATGTATATATTTAAAATAATCAAACACTGAGGTAAATAATAGTAGTATATGTCTTTTTAATTGTTTATTATTGCTTTTGTACAGATCGACAAAGATGACGATAAGAGTCAAACTAGAAGGGTCAACAGGGATCTGTTGCTTGCCCTCATTTCCGGTTACGAGAAAAATCGTATACTCTGGGATCCAAAGGATGCGAATGCAAAAAATAAGAAAAAACGAGAAGCAGCTATTAAAAAAATAGGGCACGCCGTAAAAGGAAAACTTAATATAGCATTAAGCAACCAAGAAGTCACCGAAAGAATTAACAAAATTCGTGACAAATTTCGCAGTGAATTACAAAATCAAAGATGTATGGAGATTGAAGGAGGTGTTTATACCACTCCATCAATTTACTTTAAAAAACTAGCATTTTTGAAAAACGTTATAACGTATAAACCACGTAATAAAAGAGTAAGTAGTTATAAATATTTTTTAACCTACACTCCAAAATGTAAGGCTATACATATTCTCGAACCATTCACTTGGTTTTTTTCGTTGGTAATGTATTAGCCTTTAATACGTGGTAGATATAAAAAATACTTGATTCAGCTCAGAATCACTTAATTCGATTTAGTTGATTTTTCCATCCCTCTGTTTGTCTCAGTGAAAATCTCGATAACAGAAAGCGAGTAGAGGTAGCGTCATGAAGGTCTTGCCAGGTCTTATATTTAGACCACACCTTAATTCCAGGAAAAAATTTATCCATTTTCGGAGCCGAATTTCACAGCTTAGTTCAGAAATTTTATTCCTCAATTTATCAATTTGGAAAACGTCATCACACAATGACTTGGGCGTGAATAAAAATAGGCATACCCTCATTGGTATGTTCTTATATATAATATAAGAAGGCTCTGTTAAGATGTGAGTTAAGAAATCGAACTTACTCCCTGAAAGAGAAATGAAAATTAAGATCACACGCTCATTTTATCATCGATTCTAAAGGTGTGGGGAAGTCTGACATTCCGAAATAAACACTCCTATTTGTTTTTAATTCCCATAATCTGTCTTTTAGGGTACAAAAGCTTTAACTAATGAAAAGCCGGCATTGCCCTTGCCTAATTTAACGGATGCTCAAAATGTGAAATTCATCGAAATATACAAAAGTTTTCCATGTCTTTGGGACACGCAACATATTGGTTTCCGTTTTAAAGCGCAACGTACTGAAGCGGTCGATGGAATGATAAAATCTATAAGAAACAAAATTAATTTGAACCTGACACAGGAGGAACTGCTAAAGAAACTTTATCGTATACGGTATGCTTGCACGCAGGACAAACATCGGAAGTTAGAATGTGAACGTATGCAAACAGAATTTCGACCATCTTCTAAGTATTTTCAACAAATATCTTTTTTGGTGGACAATGTCGGTCCTTTCAAATGTGACTTCTGCGAACAAATTTTCAATGGTGCCGATCAGTATAAAATACATAAATCAAAACACGATGGTTCTATGCCTTTTGTTTGCCCAATTTGCAGCCGCGGCTTTATGAAAGTGGGAAATTGCACCGTACATGTCCGTCGCCATACGCGCGATTATGCTTTCGAATGCAAAGTTTGTGCAAAACGTTTTGCCACCACTACTGACGTTAACGTACATATGCGTTATCATACTGGCGAAAAGCCTTATTTCTGCGAAGTGTGCGGACAATCGTTTCGCACTTGGTCGTTTTTTAATGCACACATGCGCCGCCATCAAAAGCAACCGAGTCATATCTGTAAAATTTGTGAAAAAGCTTTTTACGAGAACAACAAGTTAACAGAGCACATGAAAGCTCATTTAAATGTCCGGGACAAGATCTGCAATATTTGCGGCAAGGCGTTCACCAGTTCAAAATACTTACGTCAACATAAGCAAATCCATGCAGAGAAAAAGAAATATGTTTGCAAGATATGTAAAAAAGACTTTGCCCAGTACGCTGGCCTCAGTGGACACATGAAGTCACATGGCACCACGATATCTGGTGGTGCAATCGTAGAAGATCAACACTAGATATCAATTATTATAGCGTTTAAGAATAAAATAGCAATTTTTAAGACGTTTTTATTAGGTGGCCTAAGAAAGCGAAATTTTGAAATTGATTTTGAACTAGCTTCCAAGTGAGCTAGTGACTCGAAATTTTAAGCATAGCTAAGAAGTGGATGACAATGCAATATTAAACATAAACTAACCAACCATGTACACTTTGAGACATTGAAAAAAAAAATACATATATTTGATATTAAAAAATTAAATCACGTTTTATATAAAATTTCTTTTTATTTGGTACCATGTTTTATAATTTATTTATGGTACGAGTATTTAAAAAAAAAATATCTAATTTTTAATTGATAATGCCAGAACGGTAAAAAGCTTTAGTGGCTGAGAGTAGACATGCGACCCTAAAGGGTTAAATTTCATATCAGTAAATAAAATAGGTGGCACTTGTTACAATGTCCTTTTCTAGTTACATGTGTCTTATAAACACGTCCTCAAGCTTACCATGGCCCCTATATGGTCCCCGACCAGCTCAGCGTAATTATAGGGAAGCGGTTCTTAACCCGCCATATAGGGGCACGGACGACCAACATTGACAATAAAAAAAAATAATTTAACACAAAAAAAACAATCCATTCCTGCAGCTCCCCTCTGCCGCCAACTCACAACGATCCCACCATAAAAAATTTAATAACTCATTTTAAAATCAAACTACAAATTTATTAAGACTCATGAGTGATAACATTTCAAAATACTAGAAAAAACAATGATTCCCGATGGTCAGACAACAAATTCGGCAAAACACAGAATCCCTTTAAATCGCCTATCCGGATATCCTTACTGAGCTCTCCAACGATACACCGAAACCCCTTATTTAAAATCAATATGACCGACCCAGGAGTTCCATAGCCCGACCAACGGGTCACAAAAAAATTATTGCCAAACGCCGCAATAAAAAAAACCAATAATAATAATAAAATGATGAACAAACCTTACAAATACAATGAATTTTGAACTACACACTACAGATATAAATACAAAAAAACACTGCAAGATTAAATACAAACTTACAATTGGATAAAATTAAATTTAAAAAAAATTAATTATATTTATTTATTTATTAAGATTCAAACTAAGCATTCATTGCCTTATAGTTTACAAACAGGTAAAAAATTCATAACAAGAAAATATAAAAAATTTAGAAATTACACAAAAAGTTTAAAATTTTCCGTTTAACTAAACAAATAGAATCAGAAAAATTAATTACAGAATAAACATTATTAAAATTCAAACAGGCGTTCCGAAGAGGTTCATGCTGTAGGTATGACGATCTGCAAAAGCTTAAATGAAGAGGCTCATATCGTCTCGACGTACGACGGGGCACATTAAGTTGGATGTTGCCTAGCAAATATGTGGAATCCGTAACACCGGATAGACAGCTTACGATAAAAATAGCATTAAGCATTATACGACGATTTACAAGTGTTGGCAAGTTTATAAGTTTTAGTCGGGATTCATAAGAAGGTAAGTTCACGGATTCATCCCAATGAAGATTCCGAAGGCAAAAGAGCAAGAATTTCTTTTGAACCGATTTAATCAGCGAGATATAGCAGCTATAGTTTGGGCTCCAAACAGGTGAGGCATACTCCAGAATCGATCTCACTAGAGAGGTGTACAATAACTTAGTAATATAGGGGTCATTAAATTCCTTCGCCCATCGCTTTATAAATCCCAATGTACTATTCGCTCTGCTAGTGACACCGCTGATATGACTATGGAAGCGTAATTTCTGATCTAGAACAACTCCCAGATCATTTATAGTCTCCACTACATCCAGATTCCAACGACCAATAGTGTAATTACGGAAGGAAGGCTTTAAACAGCGGGCAAATGTGATTTGTTTGCACTTTTTTAAATTTAGATTCATACAGTTTGTGTTGCACCATTCAATCAGTGAATCCAAATCAATAAGTAACAAGGCATCATTCTCCAAAACATAATATAAGAATAGCTTCACATCATCAGCAAACATAAGCAACTTCGCCAATAAAATGACGGTTGACAGATCATTTATAAAAATGATCATTTATATAAAATCATTTATAAAAATGATGATGAATATGTATAAAGATTTAAAAATTATTAAAAAAAACATCCAAAAACAAATTCAAAATATGAAAATAAAAAGAGCGCCCCGGTCACGGCTTCGTCGTCTCGCAGTATCCGCCAACGCAGTATAATTCGCAGTCAGCCGATAATAGAGCTCTGCCGGCTCCTCTGTCTTTTATCTCTGGCGACTGTTAAATAAATTCTGCTCACTGCTGCAAGTTCAACTTTATATCATGCGGCTTTCTACAATTTGTATCATGCGACTCGCCACTCCGTGGGGAAAATATATTCCTCTCTTATTAACCCAGTGGTAAATGTAGCGAAGGTCTTTGAAAATCATTGGTGATTGCGTACTGATTTTGTCGATGAATTTCAAAGTACTTCACCACGAAGGTAGTTGTAAGCGAGAAAAATAACTACTACTTACGGTCCTGGCTTACGGCGTAAGGTGAAATCGAATCAAGGGTGTAAATTTCGTAGCTAAGAGCGAATTGATTGCGTATACAGGCCTCATTCGGTACTCGCTTACACCGTAAGCAAGAACCCGAAGTACTCCGGGTCCCTAGGCACTCTATCTTCGTGGCGAAGTACTTTGAAATTCATCGACAAAATCAGTACGCAATTATCAATGATTTTCAAAGGCCTTCGCTACATTTACCACTGGGATATTTTCATTAAGCTAATGAGACTCCAATTTAAATATTCCGGTCGCGCCGCCAGTGGAACACACCAGTGCCACCCCAGCAGGTAATTTGTATCGCCTTATCCAAAAATAAAATAAAAATACATCAACTTCCTACCTTCACTTATTCCTTTCTCAAACCTTATCCACAAATTATTTTTCCGCGTAGATCCTTAGCCCAGGACGTAAATTGTTACTGGACGATCATAAATTCACCTTCGGCACCACTTGAGGCTGGTTGCATGGCACAAAAACTATCTTAACAACCTCGAGGTTACTTTCGTTTTACTTCCTCCACTGGATTTACTTTTCAAATCTTTAATTCAAATTTTATTTTCTTCACATATATGTATGTGAAATTTTATTTTTGAAATTTTTATTTCAATTTATTTAAATTTTATTTTCGAACTTTTATTTACTGCGGCGCGACCACTACGTTTCTTTTTATGCGCGCAAAATTTTATTTATCCAGAATTCCGCGCACATAGAAGAAACGATTTGGCGCGAAATCTCTATTTTAATGTAACTAATAATACACAATAATACATAAACCTGATAACATTTAATCTACATACATATAAAATTTAATAATCATACACAAATCCAAGCAATACAAAAAAAAACACACAACAACAAAATCATGGAAACATTCCTGCCCACCACCAGGCACACAGAATTTTAGAATGCTTTTTCCCTTTTCGTGAGCTTTCGCGTCAACACTAAACATTTTCCAAACCATGAATGGGAATTTGAGGCTGGTAACCTCATTCATACAATTACAACTTTGACACTAATTACCAGAGATAAGGAGATAGGAAACTGGCGAAATATGCTAAAATATGCAACTCTGACGTAAAGTAGTGTTTGTGAAAAACCTGAAAAATGCTTCTCAGAAACTCAACTATCAGACCCATGATGAAGAGTGTTAAGACAAGGGAACACTGAAGAGTGTTAGGAAAGTCATTGTTCGTTTCGTTGTGTTTGGTGCCGCGTTCGCGGGGGAGGGGTTAATTGAAAATAGAAACTCAACTATCAGACCCTCGATGAAGAGTGATCGGGACGAAGAGGGTTCAGCTTTGAGACCCCAATGACAATTCAGATTTTTAAGTCAAATCGTTTGTATTGTGATAGCAACTTAATTAATTATTCATATAAGTAAAGAATTCGAAGACATCAATTTTTATTTATTTATTTATGCCAATATTCAGTCTATTTAATATCCATTTTACTTTTAAATAGTTTTTTACTTAATTAGAACCTATTTGGGAATAGTATTTCAAGGTTAAATATCATTGCAAGTGCAGATTAACATAAAAAAATCTATGTAAATTGTTTTATACGATCAAATCCGCCACTTTTTTATACCAGAAACTGTATGACCCATTTTTTTAACAATTCACGCAAAATAAAACATTATAAAATCAAATTGATTATCCAATTAAAATAAAAGAGCAGACATAAAATGACGCTGGTATACCCTCATATTTTTTTTCACCTCGCCATTGAATTTGCCGATACTAGTGTTGCCCGTTTCTGGTACCAAAGCAGTGTTGCCGGTATGCTACAATATGAAATAAATTTGATGTTTTTCTTAATTACCAAATATATAAGTGCATAAATGTGCTTGAACTGTTACCAAAACGTTCATTCTTGCTTCACGGAGTACAAATTCCTTCCTAGAATAGAAAATTATAGTGTTCTTTACACCGAGTGCTACAAAAAGTACTTTTACCTTTTTCGTACTTTCTGAATTTCCTTTTGTTAACGTAAAATGTAACGCTGCTTTATAATATGATTGATTTTTTCACCACAATTGAAGAAATGAATAAATTTTAGATGAAATCTTTTATTTTATTTATGGATATTGTATTTAACGATACAAATAATGTTAATTACATGTACATAATTCCGCCATTTGTTTGTTTAGAAGTATTCTTTATTTTCAGTAGTTATGAGTAATTTTCTTTCCTTTTATTTTTGCTGCAATAGCTAAATATCCTAGCAAAATTTCAAAAGTTCGATAACGAACATGGTTGCGAAGTTATAAATCTCCAGTGCCCTGTTTCATAAAATATACAAGCCTTGTAATACAAGTCAAATATTTGAAAATTCTAAAAATTTTACAAGTCTGTGTCTCACAAAACTACGCTTGTAGAATACAAGCTACAAGTAAAAAATATTTTTTTACAAGTTGATTTCGTACTTGTAAATTTGAATTTGCTTCACAAAACGTGCCTCAGTGCTTGTAGCTTGTAAAAATATGTCAAAATTTCAGACAGTCTCGACAGTCTCTTAGAAAATATTAAACTTGTAGAAATAAAATTCATAATGTGGTCAAGCGATTCAAGTGATGAGGAACGAAATGAAGTCATTATTGTTAGGAGACGAAAGGTTTTCAGGGAGAGAATTGAGTACAACCATTTTGAAATGTCGTATGAATTCAACGAAAGATTTCGCCTTCCAGCAACTAAGCTGCAATATCTTGTAGACCTCTTAGGACCTTATTTAAAAAGATCCAGTGAAAGAAACAAGGCGATGTCGGTTAAATTACAGCTTCAAATTGCTCTTCACTGGATGGGAACTGGGGCCCAGTACCATGCAATCGGTGACATGCACGGAGTTAGTAAAGCCAGCGTTTGCAGGTCCATCCACAATGTTATAGCTGCAGTTAACATCAATGTGCTTCCCATATACGTTAAATGGCCGGTCATACTGTCGTTGAACGTTTTTTTGCTATAAAAGGAATGCCGATGGTCTGTGGTTGCCTCGATGGTACTCTGTATGTTTTAAAATAGATGCTCCCAAGGTTCATGAGGAATGTTACGTAGATCGCCATGGAAACCACTCTATAAGCTGTATGGTTATATGTGGACCCGACTTACAATTTTATTACACATATGCAAATTGGCCAGGAAGTACCCATGATGCCAGAGTTTTAAAAAATAGTGGCTTGTTTCATCAAATGGAAAATGGGTGGCGTCCTATCACAAATGGTATACTACTTGGGGATTCTGCATACCCTCTCAAGGACTGGCTTATTCCTCCAATTGTAACCAATTTTAATAATGAGGCTAATCAGTTGTTTCTAAGGGCTCACAAATCGACGAGACGATTGATTGAAAACGCAATCGGAATTCTAAAGGAAAAGTTTCCATGCTTAAACTATATGCGATTGGAGCCAAAAAGAGCGTGTGAAGTATTTAACTGTTGTGTAGCATTATATAATTTTACACGATTTGGCCAACAATTTAGGAATGAGTCCTTGAGTACAGACTAATGAGGAAGAATTCACAGATAGAAGAGGACGAAGTAGATTGCAAGCAATTTTGAATTTTTTCAGTAACTAAATGAATGCATATTTTAACCAAGTACTTTTGTTTTTTATTTCTTAATTAAAGGAAAACATCTATATAATTTAAATTATTTTTATTAAAGAAACGAGAACGAGTGTAGAGACAATATTAACAAACATCAAACAATATTATACATATATATGAAAGTATAAAAGAATTTTAAATTTATTAAAACGTTATTTTTTACGTTAGGTTTGGCCTTTATCCTGCGGTATTGTAATTCCACTAGTGAAAACTGAGCTTTCGATATTTAACGAACGCTCTAGTGTAAGTATTTCCAATTTTGTGTTGTAATTTTTAAGTTCAAGATATTCGATTTGAAGATCAAGTTTGCGTTTTTTTAAATTGCTTTGTTCTTCGAGATAATTATGAGCCTTCGAGCCATTTGTAACAATCCTTACACCTAAAAAAATATAGTATTGGTTGGGCGTAAGAAATAATGCTAAATGTTTAAAGATCATTGCCTTTTTTTGGCTGCGGATTTATAATCTCTTCTTTGGATTGGCTAGTTGGCTCTGACGTAGATTCGGGAGGCCGCACATTTTCTACATCCTTTTCTAGATTTTGGTCATCTATCACGTCCAAAATCGTCGATGCCATTACATCTACAGTTCCTATCCCTTCAACAATGGGTTGAAATCTTTACCCAAGATTTCCAAGACAATGTCGTCAATTGGGTTCAATTTTTGAAATTTACCGCCAGCAGCACCAGTTTTTTTTGAAGTATCTTTTTTAGCCTGAAAGAATCATTTTTTTATAATGAAAGAATCATTGAGAGTTGGCAGGGGGTGATGCAAATCATTCTTAATCTATTATTATTCATTAATTCTCACTACAATATTTGAAATATTCAAAGCAATATACATACCATTGTTGCTCGTTTTATATTTGACCACAAAGTATCGCAAACGTAGACGTAGTCTCTATGAAGACCTATAAGGCCAGTTGACTGGCAATTAAGGGTTATTTTTTTCCACTCACTTGCTTTTTTTTCTTTTGTGAGTGAATCAGAAAAAGCACCAAAAAGAACATCTTTCGAATCGTGCACTTGTCGCACAAATGCTAATTTTTGTTCCAATTTGCCACTCATTTTTTTACATATCACTTTTCGAAGATTTTTATTTTATTTATATTTCTGCTGAATTATTCAAAATGACAGAAGACACACGAAAAATGAAAAACACTTGTAAAATTTTTTCTACAAGCTCAGAAAATCACAAGTTTTGTAAAAATATTTGAGAAACAGTGTTTACGAGATCTTGTAAAACAAGCCCTTGTAACTTGTAACTTGTGAACTTGAAGACTTGTTTTTTTATGAAACAGGGCACAGGTCCACTCTTCGTGGCTGAATTCCTATGGTGAATTTAAGGATTGGGAGCCATTCGCCAACAACCACAGGTAAAATCTATTACTTTGTTTTTTTGTTATTCCTTTTCTCTCTAGGCTTTTCTTTCTAGACTTGACATTTCTTAAATGGGTAAGTATTTCCATGTTCTGTTTACAACAAGATACCAACAATAACATTTATTCTTTATTTCAGGCAAAATACCGCATGCAACAAAACTCTGTCTTTGGGAAGACAGCTTTGCATGTCTGGACAATGACAGTGTCCAGGTGGTCTGGAGTATGGAACTCTTAACTCGCTAGGTGCCTAAAGTAGGCCACCGCCCACACCCTGAGAACACCTCAAGCAGCTAGCCGGGCATCCTCTAAACACCAGGTTCTCTAGCGACTATCGCTACACCGGACACGGGAATTATTTAATATTCAGCCATAAGTACTTCTCTTTGTGTAAAATTCTACAAATTTTTCAGGTACAAATTGATTTCAAGACATCAAGGGAAGATTAACAATTTCCGCAGTGTGACCACGTGCAAACAGTGAATCCACTAACACATCACACATTAACCAAAATTTTAACCATCACATTTTAACGCATTTATAACCACAAGACAACCGGTACAACAACAGCCACACAAACATATCAAGCACAACAAAACACACAAATAAATTGGTGAGAAAATATTGCACATTAATATTGCACCTACGTTTGTGTTCCAGTAATTGCACTTAAGTTCAGTTTTTCGAAAAATTTATTGTTTTATATGTTTAGAACAAAGCAACTCATTGCTTAATATATTTCGCGTGAACAATTCCAAGTGGTTTCCCACACAGAGCTTCCAGCTCATACATATTGTTGCCAATAGCCTTTACTACTCTACATTTGTTCCATTTCCTGCAAAATTTGGCATTGATGTTTTTCTTTAAATCACTTTGTACAAAGTTTCTCTTGTGCACTTCCTGACCCGGACTAAAAGAGATGGCTCGTTTCCGCCGATTATAATAACCTGCACTTCTTACATAGGCTGCATGAATATTACTTTTAATTTTCTCACGTATCAAAGCGAGTCTGTCTTCTCTATTCAGGACATTGAACTCATTATCTCCCAAAGAACTAAGTTTACGCGCTAATTTATAGTCCGCCCCGCTTAGAAACATGTTTTGCCCGAACAGTGCAAAAAAGGGTGTCACACCAGTGGCTGAATGTACCGACGTACGCAACGCACACTCGATTTCTGGAAGATAAAGATACCAATTCCTGTAATCCTGATCCGGTTAAGCCCCAATAGCTGACAACACAGACTGATTCACCCTCTCAGCGGCATTTGACTGAGGAGCATACACGGCAGTTCGCACGTGATCAATCTTAAAAGCTTCTATAATGTTTGAAAATTCTTTGGACGTAAACTGTTTTCCATTGTCACCATGTATGACTTCCGGGACACCAAATTTATAAAAAACTTCCTGCGTTAAAAACTCAATTACGCTAGCAGTAGTCGCTTCTCTCATTGCAACGTAAACATAGAAAAATGGTCTAGCACCACAAAAATATACGCATTGCCTTTCTTAGATCGTGGGTATTTCCCAAGAAAATCTATGTAAATCTTTTGGAACAGACGCTCGGTCACCACTTCCTCTCCGGTACCCGGTTTCAGTACTTTGTTTGTAGACTTACACTCTTTGCAAGTAACACAATTATTAACATATTCTGTCACTTTTTTTGTCATTAGCGGCCAGAAGTAAAATGTACGCAGTCGATTCAAAGTCGATGCTAGCTCGATTTCTTCAACGGACCGGGATAAAGTGTCGGCGACTATGTTTTCTGGGCCTTTACGATGTTCAATTTGGAAATTAAATGCCTGCAGCTTTCAATTTTCTCTTCACAGCCGCCAAACACTCTTTCTCGGTCACGCTGTAATTTCTTTGATGGGTATTCAGCTTTTGTGAATAAAAATCCACCGGATATTCGTTGTTACTGTCATTAATCTGGTACAACACCGCGCCTATTCCTATGTCTGATGCATCACATTATATGTAGAATCTTCTATCGAAGTCAGGATGTTTAAGGACTGATAATGTAATCAAAGCCTGTTTTAATTTGTTGAAGGCAGCGATCGCTTCAGAGGTAATTTTAAATTTACAACCTTTCTGTAAGGTGTCACTCAAAGGAGCTGCCATGGATGCAAAGTTGTTAATAAATCGGCGGTACCATCCGGCGGTCCCTAAAAAACTTCTGACCTTTCTGGGTGAACAAGGCACTCGAATTTGCTGAATGGCCGACACTTTTTCTGGATCGGTTTTTAACGTTCCACCGCCTACTATGAAACCCAGGTATTTAAGCTCTTTGTAACAAAATCTTGACTTGCTTAAGCCTATTGACAAATTTGCCTTTCTCAGACACGAGGCAACCTCGCTGAGGATTTGAAGATGTGTTAAATCCTTCGTCTCCAAACTTTCCGTCACTGCCGCTCCAGAAGTAGGGTTGACGAATCTCTTCCCTTTAACTCCTCCCAAACGTTCGCAAGGCTTCCCTTCCGAATCAAAACACCTTTTGTTTAACTCAGACTTTTCTTTGCCATTAGGGCCCGTTTATAAAGTAATTTTTCGTGTGGACTTTGGTCAGGTCGCCCTAATTTTTACAATTATTTTTGCAACTATCTCAAGAATTATTTTCGACAATAATTCTTGAGGAAGTGCAAACGATCTCAGGAATTAATTCTTTGACATTTTCTGTAACCATTACGCAATGGTCACAGAAAATATCTCGACCTTATTTCGCTTTTCTTTCTTGTGGCTTTTGGCTTGCTGTTTGTTTTTGCTCTATGTTTGTTTTGGCTAACGCGGCACTCGTATAAGGTGAGAGTCTTGAATACTTCCAGGCTTCACCATGTTAGTTGATAATGTGGAGCCTGAAAGTATGCAAGTTTTACTCCGCGCTCGGTCTTTGTTACCGATAGTAGCCAACGACACCAAACCAAAAACCACACCATAACAACGTGAGGCGTTGTTACAGTCAGGGCGACTCCGACCTACAACATCCCTCCACCCTTAGGGGAAGAAAAAAATTATTATCGTGAAGCGATAGGAATTTTTTCTTTTACATTTTTCGTTTGGTTTGGGTGGTTTTGCTAGCAGAACATTTTTGTTTGACATTGTTTTTATCTTGCTTACTCTATTGCTTATCATCACTTAAAATGTATTACTTATTACATATTGTTCATCACTTATTTCATAATTTACTTAACATTACAGCCAAAGCACATTGCGGCAGCGACAGCGGCAGCAACTCTCTCTCGCTGCTCAGCAAAGTACATTAGAGCAGCGACAGCAAGTCGGCTATTTGTTTTTGTATTCTGTATCCCATTCTCTCGTCTTGAAAGAGAGCTCACTCTCCGTATATTTTTCAATACAATTTGTCGGATTTTCAGTGAAAATTGGCAACACTGAGTGAAAAAGAGAGTGGGAAAAAAGAGAGTTTTGCTTGCTGCCGTAATAGAATCTATTTTTCAGGGCAGCGGCAGCACCCATAAGCCTCTATATAATTTGCTGTTGCTGTTGCTGCCGCTGCCGCAATGTGCTTTGGCTGTTACTTAATTTGTCGGTATGGCTCTTATTTACTATTTCAGCTGTTTCAGCTGTTTCGCTCCTTTGTGGTTCCTTTGCCTTGCTGGTATGATTTTGCTGGATTGGTTGTATCAGTTTTTCGGTCTTATCATTGTTTTTTGGGAAACGTTATGTGTGTCAATTGTGGGGTGTTGCCCCAGGAGTGTTACTTAGATTGCTTTGATCCTGGTGTTTTGTTCTCAGCGTTCGTCAGAATACAATTTTCACCTTACTTGGTTGTGAGTAGTTCAGATGTCTGGCTAGTTCGGCAGTAATGCGATAGTGGGGGTGGCACCGGTTTTTGGTGACTACCTGGGTCGTCGTACCCCGAACTGTAGTGCCAGGATGAATTTTTGCTTTATCTTGGTTGCAGGCGCAAGATTTGTTGGCTGAGCACCCTTATAGCGTTGCACATTATGACTAATGGTCGCGCCTTAATTGTCTGTATACTACACTGAGGTTTTCCTCCAATGACTGTTCCCATTCTCCCGAACGTCTGTCCCCTCGCGATGTCGTTGTGATATCGTGATTATGATGGAGTTTATGCCGATATTGTGATGTCTTGATTATGACGGAATTGATGCTGATATTGCGATATCTTCATTATGACGGAATTGATGCTGGCCATTTGATACTGCTAGCTTTGCGTTTTGTCATCCTTATATGCTAATTATCATATTACTTATTCTTATTCTTATTCTTATTCTTATTCTTATTCTTATTCTTATTCTTATTCTTATTCTAATTCTTATTCTTATTCTTATTCTTATTCTTATTCTTATTCTAATTCTTATTCTTATTCTTATTCTTATTCTTATTCTTATTCTTATTCTTATTCTTATTCTTATTCTTATTCTTATTCTTATTCTTATTCTTATTCTTATTCTTATTCTTATTCTTATTCTTATTCTTATTCTTATTCTTATTCTTATTCTTATTCTTATTCTTATTCTTATTCTTATTCTTATTCTTATTCTTATTCTTATTCTTATTCTTATTCTTATTCTTATTCTTATTCTTATTCTTATTCTTATTCTTATTCTTATTCTTATTCTTATTCTTATTCTTATTCTTATTCTTATTCTTATTCTTATTCTTATTCTTATTCTTATTCTTATTCTTATTCTTATTCTTATTCTTATTCTTATTCTTATTCTTATTCTTATTCTTATTCTTATTCTTATTCTTATTCTTATTCTTATTCTTATTCTTATTCTTATTCTTATTCTTATTCTTATTCTTATTCTTATTCTTATTCTTATTCTTATTCTTATTCTTATTCTTATTCTTATTCTTATTCTTATTCTTATTCTTATTCTTATTCTTATTCTTATTCTTATTCTTATTCTTATTCTTATTCTTATTCTTATTCTTATTCTTATTCTTATTCTTATTCTTATTCTTATTCTTATTCTTATTCTTATTCTTATTCTTATTCTTATTCTTATTCTTATTCTTATTCTTATTCTTATTCTTATTCTTATTCTTATTCTTATTCTTATTCTTATTCTTATTCTTATTCTTATTCTTATTCTTATTCTTATTCTTATTCTTATTCTTATTCTTATTCTTATTCTTATTCTTATTCTTATTCTTATTCTTATTCTTATTCTTATTCTTATTCTTATTCTTATTCTTATTCTTATTCTTATTCTTATTCTTATTCTTATTCTTATTCTTATTCTTATTCTTATTCTTATTCTTATTCTTATTCTTATTCTTATTCTTATTCTTATTCTTATTCTTATTCTTATTCTTATTCTTATTCTTATTCTTATTCTTATTCTTATTCTTATTCTTATTCTTATTCTTATTCTTATTCTTATTCTTATTCTTATTCTTATTCTTATTCTTATTCTTATTCTTATTCTTATTCTTATTCTTATTCTTATTCTTATTCTTATTCTTATTCTTATTCTTATTCTTATTCTTATTCTTATTCTTATTCTTATTCTTATTCTTATTCTTATTCTTATTCTTATTCTTATTCTTATTCTTATTCTTATTCTTATTCTTATTCTTATTCTTATTCTTATTCTTATTCTTATTCTTATTCTTATTCTTATTCTTATTCTTATTCTTATTCTTATTCTTATTCTTATTCTTATTCTTATTCTTATTCTTATTCTTATTCTTATTCTTATTCTTATTCTTATTCTTATTCTTATTCTTATTCTTATTCTTATTCTTATTCTTATTCTTATTCTTATTCTTATTCTTATTCTTATTCTTATTCTTATTCTTATTCTTATTCTTATTCTTATTCTTATTCTTATTCTTATTCTTATTCTTATTCTTATTCTTATTCTTATTCTTATTCTTATTCTTATTCTTATTCTTATTCTTATTCTTATTCTTATTCTTATTCTTATTCTTATTCTTATTCTTATTCTTATTCTTATTCTTATTCTTATTCTTATTCTTATTCTTATTCTTATTCTTATTCTTATTCTTATTCTTATTCTTATTCTTATTCTTATTCTTATTCTTATTCTTATTCTTATTCTTATTCTTATTCTTATTCTTATTCTTATTCTTATTCTTATTCTTATTCTTATTCTTATTCTTATTCTTATTCTTATTCTTATTCTTATTCTTATTCTTATTCTTATTCTTATTCTTATTCTTATTCTTATTCTTATTCTTATTCTTATTCTTATTCTTATTCTTATTCTTATTCTTATTCTTATTCTTATTCTTATTCTTATTCTTATTCTTATTCTTATTCTTATTCTTATTCTTATTCTTATTCTTATTCTTATTCTTATTCTTATTCTTATTCTTATTCTTATTCTTATTCTTATTCTTATTCTTATTCTTATTCTTATTCTTATTCTTATTCTTATTCTTATTCTTATTCTTATTCTTATTCTTATTCTTATTCTTATTCTTATTCTTATTCTTATTCTTATTCTTATTCTTATTCTTATTCTTATTCTTATTCTTATTCTTATTCTTATTCTTATTCTTATTCTTATTCTTATTCTTATTCTTATTCTTATTCTTATTCTTATTCTTATTCTTATTCTTATTCTTATTCTTATTCTTATTCTTATTCTTATTCTTATTCTTATTCTTATTCTTATTCTTATTCTTATTCTTATTCTTATTCTTATTCTTATTCTTATTCTTATTCTTATTCTTATTCTTATTCTTATTCTTATTCTTATTCTTATTCTTATTCTTATTCTTATTCTTATTCTTATTCTTATTCTTATTCTTATTCTTATTCTTATTCTTATTCTTATTCTTATTCTTATTCTTATTCTTATTCTTATTCTTATTCTTATTCTTATTCTTATTCTTATTCTTATTCTTATTCTTATTCTTATTCTTATTCTTATTCTTATTCTTATTCTTATTCTTATTCTTATTCTTATTCTTATTCTTATTCTTATTCTTATTCTTATTCTTATTCTTATTCTTATTCTTATTCTTATTCTTATTCTTATTCTTATTCTTATTCTTATTCTTATTCTTATTCTTATTCTTATTCTTATTCTTATTCTTATTCTTATTCTTATTCTTATTCTTATTCTTATTCTTATTCTTATTCTTATTCTTATTCTTATTCTTATTCTTATTCTTATTCTTATTCTTATTCTTATTCTTATTCTTATTCTTATTCTTATTCTTATTCTTATTCTTATTCTTATTCTTATTCTTATTCTTATTCTTATTCTTATTCTTATTCTTATTCTTATTCTTATTCTTATTCTTATTCTTATTCTTATTCTTATTCTTATTCTTATTCTTATTCTTATTCTTATTCTTATTCTTATTCTTATTCTTATTCTTATTCTTATTCTTATTCTTATTCTTATTCTTATTCTTATTCTTATTCTTATTCTTATTCTTATTCTTATTCTTATTCTTATTCTTATTCTTATTCTTATTCTTATTCTTATTCTTATTCTTATTCTTATTCTTATTCTTATTCTTATTCTTATTCTTATTCTTATTCTTATTCTTATTCTTATTCTTATTCTTATTCTTATTCTTATTCTTATTCTTATTCTTATTCTTATTCTTATTCTTATTCTTATTCTTATTCTTATTCTTATTCTTATTCTTATTCTTATTCTTATTCTTATTCTTATTCTTATTCTTATTCTTATTCTTATTCTTATTCTTATTCTTATTCTTATTCTTATTCTTATTCTTATTCTTATTCTTATTCTTATTCTTATTCTTATTCTTATTCTTATTCTTATTCTTATTCTTATTCTTATTCTTATTCTTATTCTTATTCTTATTCTTATTCTTATTCTTATTCTTATTCTTATTCTTATTCTTATTCTTATTCTTATTCTTATTCTTATTCTTATTCTTATTCTTATTCTTATTCTTATTCTTATTCTTATTCTTATTCTTATTCTTATTCTTATTCTTATTCTTATTCTTATTCTTATTCTTATTCTTATTCTTATTCTTATTCTTATTCTTATTCTTATTCTTATTCTTATTCTTATTCTTATTCTTATTCTTATTCTTATTCTTATTCTTATTCTTATTCTTATTCTTATTCTTATTCTTATTCTTATTCTTATTCTTATTCTTATTCTTATTCTTATTCTTATTCTTATTCTTATTCTTATTCTTATTCTTATTCTTATTCTTATTCTTATTCTTATTCTTATTCTTATTCTTATTCTTATTCTTATTCTTATTCTTATTCTTATTCTTATTCTTATTCTTATTCTTATTCTTATTCTTATTCTTATTCTTATTCTTATTCTTATTCTTATTCTTATTCTTATTCTTATTCTTATTCTTATTCTTATTCTTATTCTTATTCTTATTCTTATTCTTATTCTTATTCTTATTCTTATTCTTATTCTTATTCTTATTCTTATTCTTATTCTTATTCTTATTCTTATTCTTATTCTTATTCTTATTCTTATTCTTATTCTTATTCTTATTCTTATTCTTATTCTTATTCTTATTCTTATTCTTATTCTTATTCTTATTCTTATTCTTATTCTTATTCTTATTCTTATTCTTATTCTTATTCTTATTCTTATTCTTATTCTTATTCTTATTCTTATTCTTATTCTTATTCTTATTCTTATTCTTATTCTTATTCTTATTCTTATTCTTATTCTTATTCTTATTCTTATTCTTATTCTTATTCTTATTCTTATTCTTATTCTTATTCTTATTCTTATTCTTATTCTTATTCTTATTCTTATTCTTATTCTTATTCTTATTCTTATTCTTATTCTTATTCTTATTCTTATTCTTATTCTTATTCTTATTCTTATTCTTATTCTTATTCTTATTCTTATTCTTATTCTTATTCTTATTCTTATTCTTATTCTTATTCTTATTCTTATTCTTATTCTTATTCTTATTCTTATTCTTATTCTTATTCTTATTCTTATTCTTATTCTTATTCTTATTCTTATTCTTATTCTTATTCTTATTCTTATTCTTATTCTTATTCTTATTCTTATTCTTATTCTTATTCTTATTCTTATTCTTATTCTTATTCTTATTCTTATTCTTATTCTTATTCTTATTCTTATTCTTATTCTTATTCTTATTCTTATTCTTATTCTTATTCTTATTCTTATTCTTATTCTTATTCTTATTCTTATTCTTATTCTTATTCTTATTCTTATTCTTATTCTTATTCTTATTCTTATTCTTATTCTTATTCTTATTCTTATTCTTATTCTTATTCTTATTCTTATTCTTATTCTTATTCTTATTCTTATTCTTATTCTTATTCTTATTCTTATTCTTATTCTTATTCTTATTCTTATTCTTATTCTTATTCTTATTCTTATTCTTATTCTTATTCTTATTCTTATTCTTATTCTTATTCTTATTCTTATTCTTATTCTTATTCTTATTCTTATTCTTATTCTTATTCTTATTCTTATTCTTATTCTTATTCTTATTCTTATTCTTATTCTTATTCTTATTCTTATTCTTATTCTTATTCTTATTCTTATTCTTATTCTTATTCTTATTCTTATTCTTATTCTTATTCTTATTCTTATTCTTATTCTTATTCTTATTCTTATTCTTATTCTTATTCTTATTCTTATTCTTATTCTTATTCTTATTCTTATTCTTATTCTTATTCTTATTCTTATTCTTATTCTTATTCTTATTCTTATTCTTATTCTTATTCTTATTCTTATTCTTATTCTTATTCTTATTCTTATTCTTATTCTTATTCTTATTCTTATTCTTATTCTTATTCTTATTCTTATTCTTATTCTTATTCTTATTCTTATTCTTATTCTTATTCTTATTCTTATTCTTATTCTTATTCTTATTCTTATTCTTATTCTTATTCTTATTCTTATTCTTATTCTTATTCTTATTCTTATTCTTATTCTTATTCTTATTCTTATTCTTATTCTTATTCTTATTCTTATTCTTATTCTTATTCTTATTCTTATTCTTATTCTTATTCTTATTCTTATTCTTATTCTTATTCTTATTCTTATTCTTATTCTTATTCTTATTCTTATTCTTATTCTTATTCTTATTCTTATTCTTATTCTTATTCTTATTCTTATTCTTATTCTTATTCTTATTCTTATTCTTATTCTTATTCTTATTCTTATTCTTATTCTTATTCTTATTCTTATTCTTATTCTTATTCTTATTCTTATTCTTATTCTTATTCTTATTCTTATTCTTATTCTTATTCTTATTCTTATTCTTATTCTTATTCTTATTCTTATTCTTATTCTTATTCTTATTCTTATTCTTATTCTTATTCTTATTCTTATTCTTATTCTTATTCTTATTCTTATTCTTATTCTTATTCTTATTCTTATTCTTATTCTTATTCTTATTCTTATTCTTATTCTTATTCTTATTCTTATTCTTATTCTTATTCTTATTCTTATTCTTATTCTTATTCTTATTCTTATTCTTATTCTTATTCTTATTCTTATTCTTATTCTTATTCTTATTCTTATTCTTATTCTTATTCTTATTCTTATTCTTATTCTTATTCTTATTCTTATTCTTATTCTTATTCTTATTCTTATTCTTATTCTTATTCTTATTCTTATTCTTATTCTTATTCTTATTCTTATTCTTATTCTTATTCTTATTCTTATTCTTATTCTTATTCTTATTCTTATTCTTATTCTTATTCTTATTCTTATTCTTATTCTTATTCTTATTCTTATTCTTATTCTTATTCTTATTCTTATTCTTATTCTTATTCTTATTCTTATTCTTATTCTTATTCTTATTCTTATTCTTATTCTTATTCTTATTCTTATTCTTATTCTTATTCTTATTCTTATTCTTATTCTTATTCTTATTCTTATTCTTATTCTTATTCTTATTCTTATTCTTATTCTTATTCTTATTCTTATTCTTATTCTTATTCTTATTCTTATTCTTATTCTTATTCTTATTCTTATTCTTATTCTTATTCTTATTCTTATTCTTATTCTTATTCTTATTCTTATTCTTATTCTTATTCTTATTCTTATTCTTATTCTTATTCTTATTCTTATTCTTATTCTTATTCTTATTCTTATTCTTATTCTTATTCTTATTCTTATTCTTATTCTTATTCTTATTCTTATTCTTATTCTTATTCTTATTCTTATTCTTATTCTTATTCTTATTCTTATTCTTATTCTTATTCTTATTCTTATTCTTATTCTTATTCTTATTCTTATTCTTATTCTTATTCTTATTCTTATTCTTATTCTTATTCTTATTCTTATTCTTATTCTTATTCTTATTCTTATTCTTATTCTTATTCTTATTCTTATTCTTATTCTTATTCTTATTCTTATTCTTATTCTTATTCTTATTCTTATTCTTATTCTTATTCTTATTCTTATTCTTATTCTTATTCTTATTCTTATTCTTATTCTTATTCTTATTCTTATTCTTATTCTTATTCTTATTCTTATTCTTATTCTTATTCTTATTCTTATTCTTATTCTTATTCTTATTCTTATTCTTATTCTTATTCTTATTCTTATTCTTATTCTTATTCTTATTCTTATTCTTATTCTTATTCTTATTCTTATTCTTATTCTTATTCTTATTCTTATTCTTATTCTTATTCTTATTCTTATTCTTATTCTTATTCTTATTCTTATTCTTATTCTTATTCTTATTCTTATTCTTATTCTTATTCTTATTCTTATTCTTATTCTTATTCTTATTCTTATTCTTATTCTTATTCTTATTCTTATTCTTATTCTTATTCTTATTCTTATTCTTATTCTTATTCTTATTCTTATTCTTATTCTTATTCTTATTCTTATTCTTATTCTTATTCTTATTCTTATTCTTATTCTTATTCTTATTCTTATTCTTATTCTTATTCTTATTCTTATTCTTATTCTTATTCTTATTCTTATTCTTATTCTTATTCTTATTCTTATTCTTATTCTTATTCTTATTCTTATTCTTATTCTTATTCTTATTCTTATTCTTATTCTTATTCTTATTCTTATTCTTATTCTTATTCTTATTCTTATTCTTATTCTTATTCTTATTCTTATTCTTATTCTTATTCTTATTCTTATTCTTATTCTTATTCTTATTCTTATTCTTATTCTTATTCTTATTCTTATTCTTATTCTTATTCTTATTCTTATTCTTATTCTTATTCTTATTCTTATTCTTATTCTTATTCTTATTCTTATTCTTATTCTTATTCTTATTCTTATTCTTATTCTTATTCTTATTCTTATTCTTATTCTTATTCTTATTCTTATTCTTATTCTTATTCTTATTCTTATTCTTATTCTTATTCTTATTCTTATTCTTATTCTTATTCTTATTCTTATTCTTATTCTTATTCTTATTCTTATTCTTATTCTTATTCTTATTCTTATTCTTATTCTTATTCTTATTCTTATTCTTATTCTTATTCTTATTCTTATTCTTATTCTTATTCTTATTCTTATTCTTATTCTTATTCTTATTCTTATTCTTATTCTTATTCTTATTCTTATTCTTATTCTTATTCTTATTCTTATTCTTATTCTTATTCTTATTCTTATTCTTATTCTTATTCTTATTCTTATTCTTATTCTTATTCTTATTCTTATTCTTATTCTTATTCTTATTCTTATTCTTATTCTTATTCTTATTCTTATTCTTATTCTTATTCTTATTCTTATTCTTATTCTTATTCTTATTCTTATTCTTATTCTTATTCTTATTCTTATTCTTATTCTTATTCTTATTCTTATTCTTATTCTTATTCTTATTCTTATTCTTATTCTTATTCTTATTCTTATTCTTATTCTTATTCTTATTCTTATTCTTATTCTTATTCTTATTCTTATTCTTATTCTTATTCTTATTCTTATTCTTATTCTTATTCTTATTCTTATTCTTATTCTTATTCTTATTCTTATTCTTATTCTTATTCTTATTCTTATTCTTATTCTTATTCTTATTCTTATTCTTATTCTTATTCTTATTCTTATTCTTATTCTTATTCTTATTCTTATTCTTATTCTTATTCTTATTCTTATTCTTATTCTTATTCTTATTCTTATTCTTATTCTTATTCTTATTCTTATTCTTATTCTTATTCTTATTCTTATTCTTATTCTTATTCTTATTCTTATTCTTATTCTTATTCTTATTCTTATTCTTATTCTTATTCTTATTCTTATTCTTATTCTTATTCTTATTCTTATTCTTATTCTTATTCTTATTCTTATTCTTATTCTTATTCTTATTCTTATTCTTATTCTTATTCTTATTCTTATTCTTATTCTTATTCTTATTCTTATTCTTATTCTTATTCTTATTCTTATTCTTATTCTTATTCTTATTCTTATTCTTATTCTTATTCTTATTCTTATTCTTATTCTTATTCTTATTCTTATTCTTATTCTTATTCTTATTCTTATTCTTATTCTTATTCTTATTCTTATTCTTATTCTTATTCTTATTCTTATTCTTATTCTTATTCTTATTCTTATTCTTATTCTTATTCTTATTCTTATTCTTATTCTTATTCTTATTCTTATTCTTATTCTTATTCTTATTCTTATTCTTATTCTTATTCTTATTCTTATTCTTATTCTTATTCTTATTCTTATTCTTATTCTTATTCTTATTCTTATTCTTATTCTTATTCTTATTCTTATTCTTATTCTTATTCTTATTCTTATTCTTATTCTTATTCTTATTCTTATTCTTATTCTTATTCTTATTCTTATTCTTATTCTTATTCTTATTCTTATTCTTATTCTTATTCTTATTCTTATTCTTATTCTTATTCTTATTCTTATTCTTATTCTTATTCTTATTCTTATTCTTATTCTTATTCTTATTCTTATTCTTATTCTTATTCTTATTCTTATTCTTATTCTTATTCTTATTCTTATTCTTATTCTTATTCTTATTCTTATTCTTATTCTTATTCTTATTCTTATTCTTATTCTTATTCTTATTCTTATTCTTATTCTTATTCTTATTCTTATTCTTATTCTTATTCTTATTCTTATTCTTATTCTTATTCTTATTCTTATTCTTATTCTTATTCTTATTCTTATTCTTATTCTTATTCTTATTCTTATTCTTATTCTTATTCTTATTCTTATTCTTATTCTTATTCTTATTCTTATTCTTATTCTTATTCTTATTCTTATTCTTATTCTTATTCTTATTCTTATTCTTATTCTTATTCTTATTCTTATTCTTATTCTTATTCTTATTCTTATTCTTATTCTTATTCTTATTCTTATTCTTATTCTTATTCTTATTCTTATTCTTATTCTTATTCTTATTCTTATTCTTATTCTTATTCTTATTCTTATTCTTATTCTTATTCTTATTCTTATTCTTATTCTTATTCTTATTCTTATTCTTATTCTTATTCTTATTCTTATTCTTATTCTTATTCTTATTCTTATTCTTATTCTTATTCTTATTCTTATTCTTATTCTTATTCTTATTCTTATTCTTATTCTTATTCTTATTCTTATTCTTATTCTTATTCTTATTCTTATTCTTATTCTTATTCTTATTCTTATTCTTATTCTTATTCTTATTCTTATTCTTATTCTTATTCTTATTCTTATTCTTATTCTTATTCTTATTCTTATTCTTATTCTTATTCTTATTCTTATTCTTATTCTTATTCTTATTCTTATTCTTATTCTTATTCTTATTCTTATTCTTATTCTTATTCTTATTCTTATTCTTATTCTTATTCTTATTCTTATTCTTATTCTTATTCTTATTCTTATTCTTATTCTTATTCTTATTCTTATTCTTATTCTTATTCTTATTCTTATTCTTATTCTTATTCTTATTCTTATTCTTATTCTTATTCTTATTCTTATTCTTATTCTTATTCTTATTCTTATTCTTATTCTTATTCTTATTCTTATTCTTATTCTTATTCTTATTCTTATTCTTATTCTTATTCTTATTCTTATTCTTATTCTTATTCTTATTCTTATTCTTATTCTTATTCTTATTCTTATTCTTATTCTTATTCTTATTCTTATTCTTATTCTTATTCTTATTCTTATTCTTATTCTTATTCTTATTCTTATTCTTATTCTTATTCTTATTCTTATTCTTATTCTTATTCTTATTCTTATTCTTATTCTTATTCTTATTCTTATTCTTATTCTTATTCTTATTCTTATTCTTATTCTTATTCTTATTCTTATTCTTATTCTTATTCTTATTCTTATTCTTATTCTTATTCTTATTCTTATTCTTATTCTTATTCTTATTCTTATTCTTATTCTTATTCTTATTCTTATTCTTATTCTTATTCTTATTCTTATTCTTATTCTTATTCTTATTCTTATTCTTATTCTTATTCTTATTCTTATTCTTATTCTTATTCTTATTCTTATTCTTATTCTTATTCTTATTCTTATTCTTATTCTTATTCTTATTCTTATTCTTATTCTTATTCTTATTCTTATTCTTATTCTTATTCTTATTCTTATTCTTATTCTTATTCTTATTCTTATTCTTATTCTTATTCTTATTCTTATTCTTATTCTTATTCTTATTCTTATTCTTATTCTTATTCTTATTCTTATTCTTATTCTTATTCTTATTCTTATTCTTATTCTTATTCTTATTCTTATTCTTATTCTTATTCTTATTCTTATTCTTATTCTTATTCTTATTCTTATTCTTATTCTTATTCTTATTCTTATTCTTATTCTTATTCTTATTCTTATTCTTATTCTTATTCTTATTCTTATTCTTATTCTTATTCTTATTCTTATTCTTATTCTTATTCTTATTCTTATTCTTATTCTTATTCTTATTCTTATTCTTATTCTTATTCTTATTCTTATTCTTATTCTTATTCTTATTCTTATTCTTATTCTTATTCTTATTCTTATTCTTATTCTTATTCTTATTCTTATTCTTATTCTTATTCTTATTCTTATTCTTATTCTTATTCTTATTCTTATTCTTATTCTTATTCTTATTCTTATTCTTATTCTTATTCTTATTCTTATTCTTATTCTTATTCTTATTCTTATTCTTATTCTTATTCTTATTCTTATTCTTATTCTTATTCTTATTCTTATTCTTATTCTTATTCTTATTCTTATTCTTATTCTTATTCTTATTCTTATTCTTATTCTTATTCTTATTCTTATTCTTATTCTTATTCTTATTCTTATTCTTATTCTTATTCTTATTCTTATTCTTATTCTTATTCTTATTCTTATTCTTATTCTTATTCTTATTCTTATTCTTATTCTTATTCTTATTCTTATTCTTATTCTTATTCTTATTCTTATTCTTATTCTTATTCTTATTCTTATTCTTATTCTTATTCTTATTCTTATTCTTATTCTTATTCTTATTCTTATTCTTATTCTTATTCTTATTCTTATTAAACCATGCTATTAATTATTATATTACTTAATGTTAGTTTTTTTTTATTTTTGTGGAAATTTATATGTTTGAGCAATGTTTTATATTGTAGGCACCAAAAATTGTTCCATTTATTCATAGTTTACTCTTTGTGTGCATTGTATATATATTGTATATTTGTGTATATAATATATATATATACACAAATGTATGTATGCATATATGTATATTGTAAATTTGTTGGTAGGACAGACATTGATTGCAATATAACTTTAAGCTATTTTAGACAATGCCGGCCCTTCCTTTACTTGCTTACTTGTTGTCAGCGTATTTTAGGTTTGTTATGAATTAGCCGTTTATGAATTCGATAAAGGCTGATCGCTGCGCGAAAAGTTTTGTCAGCAATATTACAGTGACCTATATTTGATGTCGATTTGTTTTATTTCCCTTTTAGTATTGTTTTTTTTACTAATATTTTTTTTGCTTATATCTTAACATTGTATAAAAATATTTATATATGTATATATGTAAATTGTGTAGTGATAGCACTTAGAATAATTCTATTTTAGTTCATGAATTATTATTATTAAAAATATTGCCCAAAATTATTTGAGTAAATAATGTAAAATTTTCTTGTTCTTCTTAACAAGAAAATATACATTAATATACATTTCTTTCAATTGTATATATTATATTATTATTAATATGTATATATTGTGTTTTGAATATTTGAATATTTTTACGTTACATTGGTCAACGTCGGCTCTTACTTTAAGCTGTTGCCAGCAAAACTTATATTTGTTTTTTTTTTTTTTTTTAAAATTGTAAGTTACCTGTTTTAGAAGAAAATACGGCATAGGATAGTTAAGGCTGCGCGGACTGTCCTATCGGCAGTATTACACTGACCTACATTCTGATTCATTTTTTTTTATTTTCGTTTTTCTGTAAGACATATTTCAGCCAAGTGTGGTTATAGTGGAAGTATTAAATAATATTTTTCTGTCTTGACTGCAGAAAATAGTTTGTTTAAAATACTTTATTGGAGAAAAATTTCCAACGTTAATTAATAAAAGTAAAATTGTTTCCTTTTTTTTTTTTTAAAAAAAATCCTATTACAATAATTTCCTCTTTTTCTTCTTCTTTCTACTATAAGTATATCGTCTCTCCTGGAGCTTTACCCTTAATTCTTTTTCCAAAGGATTTAATATTTGCTTACTACTTGAAGTGATCATATTTTTAAATAAGTTTTTGAGTTTTGATTTTCTATATTTTCTGGAATCGCTAGACTTCGGGGCAAGGTTGTTGCTGAGGGTGAAACTTTCTCTCTCTGAACTTCGGGCGGTATTATTTTTCTCGACTTTTGTAACTTCTAATGCTAGCCCTGCAATACACTGCCATTCTGTACTAAACGATGTCGCAGTATTTTCTACCGTATTTGACATGGACTGGTTCCACAAACCCTTTAGGCCAAGTATACTGTCTGCTGGCAAAGCTCGTTGGGTTGACACCTTGTGTAACTTAAAACTAAGTTTTGGCCAGTTCACAGCAACTTTGACCGTTCCTTTTGTGGAAACGCTGCCTTTGGAGACTCCACCTAGAGCCCATTGTTTCTCCTGGTTAACTCTTGTATACTTAATTTCTTTTAAGACAGTGCCTGCTCCCATGTCCACCAATGGAGTGAGTCTTTCGTGGGTTGCCTCAGCACACTCCCCGAACACATCAATCCTTGGTTTCTTCATGTAGCAGCACTTGTTAACATTACAACTTTTACCATTGACGCGCGGACTGACTTCCATACATATTTTTTGCACCTCCGAAACTCGTAAATCTAAAAGTTCCCTAATACCATCTTCGTGACTCTCCTCCAAGTCTATTTTTCCCCCTCTTTCTCTGTAATTTTTCCCCGGTGGGGAAATAACACTCTTTACTCCCTCGCGACGATCTACGTCAATACCTGTTTTCAACGAGCTTTCCTTAATCAAACTTGTGTCTGCTCCCGTGTCCACCAGCAGGGTGAGTTTTCCGTATGTGGCCTCCGCGCAAGGGAGTTCAACGAACACATCGTCCTCCGGCTTCCCATCGTAGCAGCACTCGGTGACGTTATTGACTTTTGAATCGATTAAACTTTGTTTTTCCTCCGCAACCTGCGAATCGAACAGCTCCTTAACACCTTCCTCATGGGTTTCTTCTGAATTTCTCTTCTCCACTGTTTCCCGCATATCATTACCTACTGCTGTGGGGTTTCTGCTCTCGATAACCCCTACGATTAACTCATTCTGTACTCCTCTCAACGTTCTACTCTCGCACCGACATTGGGGCGAACTAACTGTCCTAGTTGACGTATAGTTCCCACTAGTGCGTTTGTCTGGCCTGGTTATACTTAGGTTTTGGGGTTCCCAGGCTACTGGCCTCGCCTGGGCCCCTGGCAGTTTCCCTGGACTGCCTCCCAGTTCTTCTTAGCGTCGCAGTTCCTTAAAAAGTGGCCTGGCCTGTTGCACCAGTGGCACACCAATGTCGACTTATTTTGTGCCGGCGCAGCGGGTCTGGCGCCTGACTTCCCAGGACCCGTTGACTGGTAGTTGCTGCCCTTGCCCAGCTGCGTCCTGTTTTCCCACTGTGCCCTCCGACCAGCAGGCTGCGGACTTCCCCCTTGCGACAATCGGGCACTCGACCCTTGTCCACCGCAGTTCCGGTTGGCTTCATGCCCATACATTAGGCATTTCTGACAGAATGGAGAATTCTTCCTCGTCAAACAATCCTTCCTGGTATGGCCCCGTCTACTGCAAAAACTACAAACTACATTCGACATGGCTCGATCCGAACGGTTTCCGCTGTCCCGCTTTACAAAATCCCTGTTCTCTGTGGGCATTCGCGGCTGACCACCTTGATGCCGCCTCGGCGAAGCTTGTCTCTGTTGTGGATAAAACGGGGTACCCGTTTAACCTGGTAACCGTCGCGCGAACCTTCTACGGGACCAATGAGTGGGCCAGGCTGCCTGGCTTCCGCTTGCCGAATATCCTCAGCAATTCCCAGGGCCTGTTCCACCAGGTCTTCAAGGGTTTCGGCTGTGGACCCCAACATGTGCAATCTGAGCGTGCTGTCCTTCAGGCCCAACTTGAAGGACTTCTTTACAGTCCTTTCGACTTCCGCACGCAAAGCTACATCAGACTGGCCCTTGTAGACGTTCGTCACAACATCCTCCGCTTGGGACTTCAGTGACATCAGCCTCTCAGCAAAACGTCGAATGTCCTCCTCCCGTAGCTGCCGAATGCTTTGTATATCCGCTAGAACCGCGTCCAACGATCGGTATTGCAGATAATTTTTCTTAATTACAGCAAAAAGATCCTCCAGGCTGTCGAACTTCTTTGTGCGGAGCAAATTGTAAGCATTACCATGCAACCTTTGCTTCACGCAAGCGAGGAAATCCGGTATTTCCGATTCGCCTATATTCCTTCTTGCTAAATCGCAACCCTCGATAAACTTGTAGACCTCGCTGCGGAGGTCCACCGAAGGTGCTCCCGAGAATAACGGCACCAAGCGGGTTACCGTTTTCGATATTTCCTCTATACCCATCCTGACCGCAGGTGTACGTTTTGGTTGAAAAATGGGCGAGTCCCTGCTTACCACCACAGTCGCTTTCACTGCTTCCTTGTGGTACAGGGTCGTCTCACTCGCCAACGCGATTTCCTACTTCAACAGCCGGTTCTCCTCCTTCAGCTGATGGATCCTCAGTTTGGCTTGCTCCAAACTGGTGAAATCCTCCTTAGACCTCTGGTGCACGACCTCCTCAAGTGCCTCCTCCGCAAGGCCGCCGTCCCTTAGAAGGTCTCTTAGCCGCTTATTCTCCGCCTCCAATTCCCCTAACAGACCGTCCTCCAGCTGCCTGTCCAGAAGGTAGTTATCGTACCTATTTTTCAGAGCCCCAAACTCCTCTTCCCAGAAGCAGAAAGAAAAACAAAACGACAAAGGCAAAGCCCAAGCGTTGAAGAAAAAAAAAACGTTGAAACGTTGACGTCGCGGAAAATGCTGACCACGCAATTCGACACCCGACGAGCTTGCGTTCACTCCACCAACCAGCTTTCCGTCTACCCCTCCTTCCTACTCTCAACGAAATAAGAACAATAAACCATTGTCTCCATGCAAACGTAAACCAACTGAGAATCGGATATTTAAAATAAAATTGAAAATAAAAATAAAATACTGTACTAGTTTTACAAGTGTTCTTTATTTTTCCTCTTCTGCCCTGCTTCGTAAATGCCCTAGTACTTCTCACTTCTGACTCGATGCGACCGCTTTGCCTTCCTTTTGGGAATCACCCTACAAGTCTTTAACAGCGCCTCGTCCGCCGCCTCGCTTAACCCTTTCACAATCCTCTCCGCTCTTTCAAAAATCCTGGCGTGCTTGTCCAGGTGCTCCTCCAAACCACCTTCCCTCACCCTCTGCACACAAACGAAACAATACATTGCTGCAAAAAGAAATTGACGAAATCCATTGGTACGGTATAGTTGAACTAAAATTAAATTGCTTCCCAAGCCTGAGCGGTATTCGCTCAAACGGTACAAATGAACATATGTACTCTCGAATTACACGGTTGTTACAGCAAAACTTCTGCTGACCGCGCATGTACGGCAGAAAACAAAAATGCGCTAAAAATAATTTAAATAAAATAACGTGACACAATCTCTCTTAACCAACTCATTAAACAAGATACTGAGCGGCGATCTAACTTAATCGACACTCTCCTTATATTTACTTAACACACTGTAAAACGTAAATATTCACCGAAAATCCACGTCTGTTTGTTAGACAGTGCATGACTGTTAAAGCGCATAGCACTGGTCTAATCTAAGCACTCTAGATGAATTACCAGCGACTATTCAAGCACGCTTGCTAATTCATCAGCGACGCAAAATTCGTCGCAAACACTTCTTCCTAACTTTAGCCAACTATGTTAAATTAGTATTTTCCACTATTTTCCACTTCTTCCTAATTTAACTATGTTAAATTACGTAACTCACTACCGCACCAAAAAAAAAAAAAAAAAAAAAAAAAAACTACGCCGAGCAGTGGACGACTGTTAAAGCGCGTCCCACTGCCTACATTACACGTATCGGATAGCTTAGCAGCGGCTCTCAAAGCACGTCCACTAAGCTAATCCAACGCAAAATGCATGCATACGGTGCACCAAATACAAACAGGCTTTTTTTTTCATCAGACGGACCTTAACCTTACTAAATACCACTTACCCGAGCGATCTTCAGTTCCAAAAAAACGGCTGCGCCAAAAATGTTAAATCCTTCGTCTCCAAACTTTCCGTCGCTGCCGCTCCAGAAGTAGTGTCGACGAATCTCTTCCCTTCAACTCCTCCCAAACGTTAGCAAGGCTTCCCTTCCGAATCAAAACACCTTGTGTTTAACTCAGATCACTTTTATTTTTCGCTATGTTACACGGGGATAAATTAACTTCCTAAACTTTTCACAATTTAACTCAACTTAGATTGACTGCTCACTTTTTAGATCACTTAGAACTAAGAACTAAGAACTGACAACTGACTTTTCTTTGCCAGAAGGGCCCGTTTATAAAGTAATTTTTCGTGTGAACTTTGGTCAGGTCGCCCTAATTTTTACAATTATTTTTGCAACTATCTCAAGAATTATTTTCGACAATAATTCTTGAGGAAGTGCAAACGATCTCAGGAATTAATTCTTTGACATTTTCTGTAACCATTACGCAATGGTCACAGAAAATATCTCGACCTTATTTTGCTTTTCTTTCTTGTGGCTTTTGGCTTGCTGTTTGTTTTTGCTCTATGTCTTGGCTAACGCGGCACTCGTATAAGGTGAGAGTCTTGAATACTTCCAGGCTTCACCATGTTAGTTGATAATGGTGGAGCCTGAAAGTATGCAAGTTTTACTCCGCGCTCGGTCTTTGTTACCGATAGTAGCCAACGACACCAAACCAAAAACCACACCACAACAACGTGAGGCGTTGTTACAGTCAGGGCGACTCTGACCTACAACAGATGCGACTCAAAGTCAGGAGCTATGATCAGTAAGTCGTCCAGATACACAAACACATTAGTTCTTAAATGACTTGGAATGACCTTGTCCATTAGACGACAGAGACGCTGTGCTGCATTACACAGCCCGAATGGCATGACTTTGAATTGGTACAAAGGCCGTCCAGGCACCGTAAATGCCGTGCAGGCTTTCGAACTCTCCTCCAGCTCAATTTGCCAAAAAGCCGACTTCAAGTCGACACTACTAATGAAATGTGTGTAATCTATCTGAGTCAGGATGCCTTCCATACTCTGCAGAGGATACGCATCCTTCACCGTACGATCATGAAGTTTTCTCGCGTCTAAACAAAATCGATTTTTTCCAGATTTTCTGACTACCGTAAATCTGTTGCTCCACTAACCTCGATAACATCTAGCTCTAACATTTTATCTATTTCAGCATACACAATCGCCTAAACAGCGGGAGAAATCGGAAAATACCTTTTCTTAACAGGTTCGATGTCTTTAATCAGCTCGATAGTATGCTTCTCTAAATCAGTTCGGCCTAGGCCATGCTGCTCAAAGGTATAAAACTGTTGCACTACTGCTTGCAATTGCATCTGCTGCTCCGAGGTGAGCTCGTGCGCTGCTGAATTGACTATTTTCTTTTCACAGGCGTCACCAGTCTTTCTACCTTCCAACTCATCTACCGAACCAAGAATATCTTCGGCTATGCCATAGGCTTTCCAAAAATCTACACCTAGGTATATTTCCTGTTCCATATACGTACACAAATAAAACGTAATATACATTTGCTTCTCTTTATACTCCACAGGAAGCTCTACTCTACCGATCACATTGAACGGATGACCGGACGCTGTTTTCACCAAGGAATAGTATGGCTTAATATCGACATTAATTTTTCAACTAATTCTCGGCAGCCTTTACGAAATAGCATACTACCGACGCGCCTGAATCGAGCAACCCTCTAACCTTTTATCCTTGTATAAAAATTTCGGCAAACGAAATCGATCGAAACGATCGAATTGCCTCCACCACCCGTTTTCTTACGAGCTTTCGAGATGCGTACCGTTCGCGGGCCTTTCGGACTTTCTTGGTTAACTGGTTATCGCTAAATATTCTTTGCCGTACTTTAAAATAATTCGCCACTCTTTCGTCAAAGGATTTAAATCTATTATTACGCAGCATCACATTTGCTTCTTCAATTTTACTCAAAATATAAATTTTTTTCTTTTACCCAGTAGTTCATTCAGACTGTTTTCCACGGATCCAACTGAAGAACCTACGACTCCGCGGGACTGGTCTGAGAGCGCGGCCGCCCCGCCACTGCCACGTTCCGTTTCCGGTTTTCCGACGCACATTTAACACACTTCGGCGTAATCACATTGGGCGTGCCACATTTGTAGCAAAATATGCTCCGCTTTGTCGACTCGCAGACCATGAAGACGTGTTCTTGCCGTCTGCAATTTCAATAAATCAATGATTTGTCAGACTGCTTCACTGGATCGAGTACATCCTCTCGGTTCTGGATCGCTACCGCTTCGACCTCCAGAGTACTACCACAGTTAAGTTCGTCGCACTTAACCAGATGCTGCACGGTGAGTTCGTTTATTGGCCGCGCGTATTTTACATTCGATTGAGGCCAACTCCTCACATCACGCTTTGAAAAATCCTCAATCACGCTCTCGCGGAGCTGCTCTACCGAGATAACATACATTGAGCACACGATTTTCACAATGTTTTCTCTCAGGTTTTTCTTAATTATTTTAATCGCTTCAAATTCCGGTAACGGACTAAGCAAACGCGACTTGATTTTGCTAATTTGTTGAAAGAATACATCAACTGACTCCAGGTTGTTGCTTCCTTTTTACTAAATCTCTCATGATTTCAAAGTCACTCCGATGAGACTGAAATCGGCGCATGAGAGCAAATTTCAAAGTTGGCCAATTCGGCACAACGTTCGACCTGATAAGGAGCCAATACCATTCTTTGGCCTCTCCAGCAAATGAAAGTCGCGCAATGCTTCACCCCAATTACAATTATACACAATCTAAAGGTGCTCGACACCTCGAAAGACAAAGTCTTCTACGGGTATGCTACATTTGCTCCCCTCAAACACCAAACCCACGCCATTATGAACCAGATACTGCACACTTGGATTCGCTACACTCCTCTTGTTAGCATTCCAATTACCACCGCCTTGTATTCCCGTTCTAGTCTGGTTAGATGGTGTTTGCGTTTGACAACCTTCATTCGGCCCTTGCATACGATTGCAATTAGCAAAACCTGCACTAAGGTTGTAATTCCTCGCACCTCCATTTCCGAATCTCGGTGGTTGTTAAGTCGCATTGGACTGAGCTTTGCCAGGAGTTGCGCACTAACCTGTGCCAAGCCCGCTTGAATTATCTATACCTCGAGAAAAATTATTCGCGTTAATCGCATTTGCAATAGGCTTTATCATCTCGTTCACGTGAACTACAACTTCAGCGATACCGGCTTTTATCCCTTCCTCAATCTTTCTTGCAATTGTAGCATCTATGGATGCCAACATATCTACAGAGACTGCACTACCTCGACTGTCACCTACACTTCCCGTACTGCCATTCTGAGCCTGCGCAGTACTTGATCCTGAAGCACTGTCTTCACACGCACTCGGCCCGTCACCTTGAGTCACCATACGTACAGGCTTATTTTTGTTTTGCCCAGCCTGTGAAACTCCCTGGCTAGCTGGCTCGAATGTAATTTGGGGTCTAATTATGGTCTCAGAAAGATCAATATAATAACTGCTCTCCAGCCCACTTACACCTGCCGACTTGTCCGCATCACCTAACGACATCGTCGACGTTTAATTTAATTTAAAATTTCCGAAAAAACCCTAAATTTCAAACTTCGGGTATGAACTCTCTTACGACTCTTAATAGAGCAGTAGAAAAATTGACAATAATATGAATATCGAATATGCAAATAAAAAAGTTTTTAAATACATATATGTAGTCTGCAAGACAAAAAATGAAATTTCGTAGTGACAATTAAATTCTCCGCACTCAAAATTAAAACATACACTTTCACGTATACTGCACAAACAAAGCACTTATGATAACCATAAACCAAATATTTATAAA
This sequence comes from Conops quadrifasciatus, assembly GCA_949752815.1. Taxonomy (NCBI): domain Eukaryota; kingdom Metazoa; phylum Arthropoda; class Insecta; order Diptera; family Conopidae; genus Conops; species Conops quadrifasciatus. The sequence continues at coordinate 8,337,919 of OX457081.1, forward strand.
CACTAAGTGTTATTTTATTTATAACACTTTGCTAACTTTCCTTTCCTTTCAGGTATTCACTGATTCAAGATTGGGGGTCGCTGGTCACGGATGACTTAACAGGAATGCTGCAGCATGGACTTCGCTTTAAATTTTAACATCTACACTAGACATAGGTATCAAACATTATACAAACATCTTCCTTCTTATCTCTTTACTTCTTTCCTAGCCATCCACGTTTCACCACACCTTAGCGCAAATGCAATTAGGCCCGATTCACTCATCTTCACCCGCCTAAGCCACTGCACACGATGTTAGCTGAAACGCTTCCAGACCAATTGTGTTTATTTACTTTATTTCAAATTATGTAACAAGTATTATCCAAACACACGCTACTCTTCTGGCTGCGATTCCAATCGACTTTCTATTCACGATGCAGATAATTTGTTAAATGTAAATTAATTTATGCCACCGCGAAACGAAATCGATAGGCATCGCACGCACATTCAACAATTTTCTAAAAGAGATAAGAGGACTTCCATTAAACAACACATTAAACACATTCCATTAAAAATATCATTAACAAATCAAATTGAATTCTCGTGAATCGCATAGATGGCTTATCGACGCACTTTCTTTCGCCGGTGCTACTCGTTCTTAGGAGTTTAACCCGCACTAGGCCACCGATGTCTGAAAACCCGCCGTACCATCACTGCGACACACAAACAATTTTCTTTACTGAAAGACTAGTCGACCATCCAATCCTCGGCACCTCCCACAACCACTGTCCAATCAGTTTCATAGGGCTTGTGGGCCACTACGGCGTCATTAAGGCCTGAGATACACCGAGAAGTGACGGTCGGATACTTCAACATTTCGCCGGCGATTATTCATTCGCGGAACTTCCCTCGTCAGTGCAATTAGATTTGGCCATTAGCTATTCCAAGCCACTGAGCTTGGAGAAATTCTGCGGAGAAACATTGCCGAACCTAGTTTTTTTTATTGGGCGCCATTATTGTTACAATGTCCTTTTCTAGTTACATGTGTCTTTTAATCACGTCCTCAAGCTTACCTTGGCCCCTATATGGTCCCCGACAAGCTCAGCGTAATTATAGGAAAGCGGTTCTTAACCCGCCACATATTGTCAACAAAAAAAAATAATTTAACACGAAAAAAAACAATTCATTCCTGCAGCTCCTCTCTGCCACCCACTCACAACGATCCCACCAAAAAAAATTTAATAACTCATTTTAAAACCAAACTTCAAATTTATTAAGACTCATGAGTGATAACATTTCAAAATACTAGAAAAAAAAAACAATGATTCCCGATGGTCAGACAACAAATTCGGCAAAACACAGAATCCCTTTAAATCGCCTTATTATCCCTTGAAATCACCGGAAGCCCTGAATTTAAAATCAATACGGATTATGACCGACCCAGGAGTTCCCTAGCCCGACCAACGGGTCACAAAAAAAAAATAATTGCCAAACGCCGCAATAAAAAAAAAACCAATAATAATAATAAAACGATGAACAAACCTTACAAATACAATGAATTTTAAACTACACACTACAGATATAAATACAAAAAAACACTACAAGATTAAATACAAACTTACAATTGGATAAAATTAAATTAAAAAAAAAATAATTACATATGTATATAAAGATTTAAAAATTATAAAAAAAACATCCAAAAACAAATTCAAAATATGAAAATAAAAAGAGCGCCCCGGTCACGGCTTCGTCGTCTCGGAGTATCCGCCAACGCAGTATAATTCGCAGTCAGCCGATAATAGAGCTCTGCCGGCTCCTCTGTCTTTTATCTCTGGCGGCTGTTAAATAAATTCTGCTCACTGCTGCAAGTTCAACTTTATATCATGCGACTTTCTACAATTTGTATCATGCGACTCGCCACTCCGTGGGGAAAATATATTCCTCTCTTATTAAGCTTATATTCTCATTAAGCTAATGAGACTCCAATTTATATATTCCATTAAGCTAATGAGACTCAAATTTAAATATTCCGGTCGCGTCGCCAGTGGAACACACCAGTGCCACCCCAGCAGGTAATTTGTATCGCCTTATCCAAAAATAAAATAAAAATACATCAACTTCCTACCTTCACTTATTCCTTTCTCAAACCTTATCCACAAATTATTTTTCCGCGTAGATCCTTAGGCCAGGACGTAAATTGTTACTGGACGATCATAAATTCACCCTCGGCACCATTTGAGGCTGGTTGCATGGCACAAAAACTATCTTAACAACCTCGAGGTTACTTTCGTTTTACCTTCTCCACTGGATTTACTTTTCAAATCTTAAATTCAAATTTTATTTTCTTCACATATATGTATGTGAAATTTTATTTTTGAAATTTTTATTTCAATTTTATTTTCGAACTTTTATTCACTGCGGCGCGACCACTACGTCTTCGATTTAAATTGCTTTTGATTTTCTTCCACTCTGCCTGCTTAACACCGACCGGTCAAACCAAGTCCCCGTTTATTGACCTTGGGAAATCGTTTCTTTTAATGCGCGCAAAATTCTATTTATCCAGAATTCCGCGCACATAAAAGAAACGATTTGGCGCGAAATCTCTATTTTAATGTAACTAATAATACACAATAATACATAAACCTGATAACATTTAATCTACATACATATAAAATTTAATAATCATACACAAATCCAAGCAATACAAAAAAAACACAACAAACAAACCATGAAAACATTCCTGCCCACCACCAGGCATACAGAATTTTAGAATGCTTTTTCCCTTTTCGTGCCCTTTTCGTGCGCTTTCGCGTCAACTCTAAACATTTTCTAAACCATGAATGTATAATATATGTAGTTTAATTTTCTTTTTATATTTTAATTTTTTTTTTTTTTTTACAATATTTCAAAAGATGAATCGATCTCGATTCAATTCAATTCTATTTTCAAAACGATATTTTCAAACGATATAATAAAATTGCCTACTACAACTCGGCCATTCTGACAATCGATCGATAATGTAAGATTACACATAGATCAGATATTTAAAGTCTATGTAAAGTACCTTAAAACTGAATACGGAACTGAAAACTAATTAGCTGAATACATTTGCGGAATAGTTTTTACGCAATTCTGAAAACTGAATACGGAAATGAAAACTAATTAGCTGAATACATTTGCGGAATAGTTTTTTTTACGGAATTCGGAATACGGAATACGGAATTTACGAAACTGCAACATGGTGCTGCGTCAAATTTTAGTTTCGAAGTATAGCAGCTTGCTTACTTCTCGGATCATCATCCAACTTCAGATTCTTGCTGAACTGATCGTAGGGCTTCTTATAGTTTTCTTTATCTTCAATCAGTTCTTTAATTCGCAGATTTAAATTTATCAACTTGGCCGGAACTTCAAAAGACTCTGGTAGTCCTTGTAGTTCATTTGACTCAAAAGTCAACCAACGTAATTCACTCAAGAGACCGATACTGCTGGGCAATGGGCCAATTTGATTACCTCGTGCTCCAAATGTTTCCAGTCGTACACAATTACTCAGTTCTTCCGGAATATATCGAAGACCCGTATTAATGCACCAGAACGTATCTAGCATTGTAAGATTTCCAATTTCAGGAGGTAATATTTAGCACCTTTAAGTGACCAAGGCTGCAAATGATAAGCGGAAATCCATTCAGGTGATTGTAGCATCGTCCCACAAGATTGTGAGGGTGAAAGTCGGTCTACCTCGTTTTCACCCCACCAACAATGACCACGCACTCGCATCTTTATTTTTTATAAATTTTTTAAAATTTTAATTTATAATTTATCAAAATGAATTTAAAATAAGAATGTAATAGAGTTAAGAAAATGTAGTATTAGTTTAAAAGCGTAATCATGATCACCCTGTGGGAATAACAATAGGCAGTATAAGAAAACAGCTGATCTCGAGAGTCTCGAAACACTCTCGCGAGACTCAGAGTCTCCGCACAACCAAACTTCGCAACGTCTACAGTCAACTTTTCAGTACGATTTGGCGAGAGCTCTGACCAGAGATAAGGAGATACGACACTCGATGACTCATCTCAAAAAATTTCGTTTGACGCGTATTTTTTATGCTCTGTTGAATTCACGTACACAATATGTGAAAGCTTGCCCTGTTGTTGTTTTTGCTTATTGCCAATTTCATAGCGAATCGTTGAAATGTTTACCGAGTATGTTGAAAAAATTTTGTTCACCATTGTTTACAACAACATTGTGCAACAACAACCGAAAAAGTAGACGTCACATACAATTTGTGAAATTAAAATCTTTTAGTTGGGCAGAAGAATTACAAATTTTCTAGCACGAAAATTTATTACTGAAAATCTGTGAATAAAAATGTCTATCTGCCAAAAGCACCAAGTGTATCAAAGCAACAAGTGAAGCGGGTAATAAATATAATGCGAGAATTTGATGTTGAACATCCCGTAGCAAAATTGATGGTAATGGCCAGCCAGATGCAAGACGCTGAAGTGGGAGATGGAATAATTTTTTGGTTATATTTCTGTGGCACTGTTAGAGGCTGCAGAAGAATTTCTATATCTGGACCACATCGGATTTTTCATAGCATTGGATAAGTCAGAGATACTACCGAAACTGGTGTGTTATGAAATCAAAGACTTTCGCGACATTTGAAAAGTCAAATAATATGGACAAAAAGAAATCCTTACGAATATTATGGCTGACTGCTTGACTTCCAAATTCGACTTGCCTCTTGTGACACGCGCTGTCAATGCTATTATATTATCCCGAATTACTGGTTTATTGCGATAAAGTTGGCATTGAGGAATTAGGTGAAACAACAGTTGCTGTTTTCAGGTAATGGCCAGTAATAATAAAACATTATAGAGTTTTAAATTAATATACTTATTACTTTGCAGAAACGAAGACGTCGACTCACGTATTTCTACAATTGTCGTACGCGGCGCTGCCGTTATATGATAACGTTAATAATTTGAGCGAACTTTTTCGTGATGGCCGCTATGTGCCTGGTGCTCGGGCCACTGGAATTGAACTTGCCACCCATCTGGCGGCATACGCTGATACACTCCCCGGATTCGAGAAATATGCTGTGGGAAAATTCGCGGTTGCTTTGAAAGTATTTTCGAAGGCATTAGCAGAGAATATTTGAAGTTATTTTTAGGCCTATCCAAAGGAAAAGGAACGTTACTTTGCCTGCTAGCTAATACACAATTCCGATAAAATTAAAGTGTAGAATTTTACAAATAAAATCGATTTATATTAGGAAAAATTTTACTTTCTTTATTTTTTATATTTATATGCTTTACTTTAGATATACATACATATAATGAAGTGTACATATGTACACATCAATCAATCAATCAATCATCATAATCAATCTGACATTTAAGATTATAACAATATTTAATAAACTAATTTATTTGGCTGCGCACCAAATTGGGCTGCAGACACGTTAGTTAGGCCCTCACGAACAGGGTTCAACCTCTGCTTCACCGATTTGCAACTGCTTAGTAAGCGTTTTAAAAGACATCTCCGGATTACTCTTAGCCAACAGCATGAATGTCAGCAAACGCATTTTCTTCATTGTTTGCTTATGATTGAGGCCCTGGGACATTACGAACTCCTTGTGAGCCTCATAGAATTCTATATAAGATGGCAATTTATCCGACACAAAAATCGATTAGATCGTGTATTATGCCCCCTTCTAGGAAACACACTGGCTTAAATGCCAGCAATGGATTCAATAAAAATTTTTTGGGTTCGGCCAAGGCAGTGACAACGCATTTCATACTATCTTCGCGAGAAACACAAGCCGTTTCTGCAGTACATGTTTCTGGTAATTTAAACATTACTTTGGCGTAAAAGTCAAGATTTGTATCCTTAGTAACATCATGGAGAAGACGTTAAAGTTTTTGCTTTTGTTCGCCGGACGGAGGACAGTTGGAAAACTGGGCTTTAAGATGGATGATCTACTTCAAAGAAGACTTCCAAAACTTGGTCGCATGGTTTGGCAACTTGCACAAGATGATAAAAACATGATAACGTTGAGGCGATGTGGTATCCAAATTATTGAATAAGCGCCGCAATCTAGAAGAAAAGAAAGAATATCAAAAGAGAGACCATAAGCTATAATATGATGTTTTTACTTACGATTGCAGACAAACTTTTGCAAATGTAGCAAATTTTTGTACCGTGTTTTGACAATTATCATTTTCACCACACATAAACAAAAGAGGTAAAATTTTTGCAGTCAATATAAGCGGGTGCGATGGAGTAGGATGTCCCCCAAATTTTTTATTTTCAAAAGTTTATAGATAAAATATCTAATTTATATACATTATGGGGTATTATATACATTTATATACATTAATACATTTACCAATTTTTTCTTATACAACAGAAGAGTCATATAAAAGACACGTATATTTTTTATTATTATTTTTAGTCAAATAAACTGCGACTACATAAGTTTCAAGTTTCTATTTACTATTTAATTCTTTTTTATTTGCAAGGAAACAAAACTAGGGAGAAAAGTCATTAACAATTATTTAAAAACACGAGAAAATTGACCACACTTTTTAACGTTTTGAATTAGAAACACCCCCTAGAATCGATACCATTGCAAAAGACGCCGATGCAGGTTTCCTAGGAAATCTGCACTAAATTCCGACTAATTTTGGCCGATTTTGCGATTGTATCGAGAAAAATGCATGTGGTAGTAACGAGTGTCTCATCTCATAATCTCTGGCTCTGACGTTAGAAGTTAGAAGTCACGAATGCCTCAATTCAATTTTCTCTCTGACGTCGAGCTTCCACTTGTTGTTGTCGAAAAATTATTGTTTGGTTCCAAAAAAGTAATGCCTACTTTTTATGATAAATCCTGTCAATTTCACGAAGTGGTGAAAGTATTTGCTAATTTTGCATGTGAGAAGGTTGATGGAGGACGATGCCAGATACAGAATTATAAAGAATGCTTGATACATAAATGAAAAATGTGAACAAACTTCGCTAACGTCTGCGTTTTTTATTTAAGGGTGAAGTCAAGCGAGAGAGCGACGTTTGACGTTGCGAAGTTGGTTGTGCGGAGGCTCTCAAACAGGACAGACCATGAGGTTATGAAGACAGTGAAACGATTGAAGTAGTCAGTCAAGCGGCGGCAGTCAAACAGGTAAGAACAGTGGACTGCGCTGAAGACCTCCGAGCTGACGATTGAGGAACGTGAACAACAGACGAAGGGCGAGCCGGGCCTAATAGGTCGTCGGTACGATTGACACGACAGAGACAGCAACAGACGAAGGGCGAGCCGGGCCTTGTAGGTCGTCGGTACGTTGGCACGACAGAGACGACAACAGACGAAGAGCGAACTAGGCATTTTTTTTTTTAATATATTGGAATATGTATTTTTTTTTTAAAAAGAAGTGAATCGGCGATAGTGACTAAAGACTATAATTAATCTAAGAACAAGCAAAATTTAATAACGTGAATTAAGGAAAGAAACGAAACAGTGTTTTTCTCTTCCCCGGTCCTCTGCAAATCAACAAATTTTCTGTTCCGAACCCTGGACATCCGGCGAGCATACCCGGAGCCGAGAACGGTTCGTCACAGTAGCGCCCGAGCAGGGACTATAGACTCAACAGCAGAGAAAGAGACAAAGTGAAGTGAAAAATAAACAATGTCATAGTAAAATAAATAATAATAAAATTTAATTGTGAAATAAGGATAAAACTAAAATAATACCGAACGTAAATGAACTTAAATAATAAAGAAAAAGTGACTAATGTGAAGATTTCATAATCGCGAAATTGTCAGGCAATTGACGACCCAAGTATTTCAAAAGAAAATTTTCAGAATTGTCTCAAAATTGTCTGAATTTTCCTGAATACGTCAAAAAAAAAAAAAAAAAAAGCGTGTACTGCTGACTAGACTGGTATCTCTAGTCAGCAGTACACGCTTTAAGTATTTTACATAAAAGCAGAGCACCATACTAAACAATTGTCAACATGCCGACTACCTCGTTGGTATACTATTTAAGAAAAGGGGACAGCTACGCAGTTGAATTTGGTCTCGACACAGCAGGGAACGTTACCGAATTACGAAAGCGTCTAGTGTCCTTCATCACCAGCTAAGCTCCGGACGACGATATAGAGGCACGTCTCACAGAATTAGAAATAGAACACCAGCGTGAGCCGTCGCCAAACCAAAAGATTCAAGAAGCCAGCGCTTCCGAGGATCTCCCTCTCAAAGTCGTCATCCCGGAAGTCGAGGACATGCTCAAAAGTCAGAGCATTCGAAATACAACGCATACAAACAAAAGCCAGTCACAACAGAACAGCCCATCGATGATGGTGATTGAGCAGGTCCGTAAGTGGTCAATGAGATATGATGGGACAAAGGATCCAATATCCTTCATAGAGAGGGTTGAAGAGCTGACAGAAGCATACAACATTGACCCTAATCTCATACCACGGACTATGCCGGAGCTTTTGAAAGATACCGCTCTAACATGGTTTCGAAATAATAACGAGCACTGGACCTCCTGGAAAATTTTCAAAAAGGATTTTCTAAAATTCTTTTTACCCGCGCGATTCTGGCAACGTTTGGATGACGACATTCGTAACAGATATCAAAAGTTCAAGGAGCCTTTCAAAACATATTTGTTAGAAATACAGACCCTAATGCGATATGCTGGTTACTCCGCAGAGCATCAACTCGAACGAATTTTCCAGAATGCTCACCCAGATTATCAATGGTACATTCGCCGGAAGGATTTCGCCACGTTAGCCGAGCTGATTTCTATGGCTGAAGATTTGGAAAGCATCAAGGATCGCCAACCAGAACAATCCCAAAAAGAGCAACATCGATTAATCATCCAGGACACGGTAGCCCAAACCACGCAACCACCTCGATCACAGGCTCTTAACTACGATCATGACGAGGTATTTATTAACCCAAGATCGGCTTGCAGAAAGTGCGGGCAAGAGGGACATTTCGCTCGTCGTTGCCAGAATCCACAGCCCTTTTTCTGTTGGAATTGTGGACGTCGAGGAGTGCGCACAATACAGTGCTGTAAGAAGCCGGGAGACGGTCCGAACTGAGGATAAGCCATCTCCCGACGAATCCATCCTCTAGTACCTTACAAGATGAACCAATCGCATCCGTGCTCACGTTCAGCTGAACGGCATACCTGCTGCAGCCACCATCGACACTGGAGCTTCCGCGAGTTTTATGAGTAGGGCGTTCGTAGAAAAACTTGGGAACCAATGTAATTACGTGCCCATGGAAGCAGACGTAACAATGGCAGATGGCTCAGTACAACTATTACACCAAGCCGTAACATCCGAGAGAATCAGAATTAACACTGGGGAATTTCAAAGGCCAATGGGAACCAATGTAATTACGTGCCCATGGAAGCAGACGTAACAATGGCAGATGGCTCAGTACAACTATTACACCAAGCCGTAACATCCGAGAGAATCAGAATTAACACTGGGGAATTTCAAAGGCCAATTCCACTTTATGATTATGCCTAAGGCCACCGACGATGTAATCTTGGGAATGGACTTCCTACGTGAAGCCGGCGCCTCCTTCAGTTGCGGTGGAGAACATTTGACTCTAGGTAAGTTGCTTAGTAATAAGAACCTAACGAATCGCAGGATCACCACGGACACAAATCCTGGGGAACCTATGAAAGTCGCCGAATTTCTAGAAACAGAATTACAACAGTTCTCAAATATGAGCGGCGTCACTAATGTCACAGAACATAAAATAATGATGAACGATGATCGCCCCATCAAACAACGGTACATACCACGGAATCCGGCGATGTAGGCGGTAATAAACGAGGAAATTGACAAATTATTAGAAAAGGGATGCATTGAGGCTTCGCACAGTCCCTACAGTGCACCCATTGTGCTCGTAAAGAAGAAAACAGGGGCCTGGCGACTCTGCATCGACTACCGACAGCTGAATAGCCGGTCGATACCCGATGCCTACCCCCTGCCACGGATTACACACATATTGGATAGACTACGTAATGCCAAGTATATCAGCAGCCTCGACTTAAAGGACGGATACTGGCAAATCCCCATGGAAGCCGACAGCAAGAAGTATACAGTCTTTACGGTACCAGGTCGTGGCCTTTTCCAATGTCGAGTTATGCCTTTTGGGCTCCACTCCGCGCCTGCCACGTTTCAACGGGCACTAGATCGAGTCATTGGACCCGAAATGGAACCCTTTGCTTTCGCTTATCTGGATGATATAATCGTCACTGGGGAAACTCTCGAAGAACATATAAGAAACCTGACGGAGGTTTTACGCCGATTAAGGGCAGCCAATTTACGCATCAATCCAGAAAAATGCGAGTTTTTCAAAACAAAGGTAAAATACCTTGGACACGTCATCAGTGAGGTCGGCATCCATACAGATCCAGATAAGATAGCCGCCATTCAAGAGCTCACACCACCACAAAACGTACGAAAGGTACGACGATTCCTGGGCATCGCGTCTTGGTATAGACGTTTTGTGCAAGATTTCGCTACAACTGTACAACCATTGACGTCTTTACTGAAGAAGGGTAAGCATTGGAAGTGGGGTGACGCGCAACAGAAAGCGTTCGAAGACCTTAAGAACAACTTAACAGATGCCCCAGTACTGGCTTGCCCAGACTTCACTAAAAAATTCACCTTACAAACCGACGCCAGCGCTTTCGGCTTGGGAGCAGTTCTCACCCAAGTCATCGAGGGCACCAAAAGAGTAATTGCCTATGCCAGTCGACACCTGAACAACGCGGAAAAGAACTACTCGCCCACCGAAAAAGAGTGCCTAGCCATCCTGTGGGGAATCCGGAAAATGCGGCCCTACCTCGAGGGTTATGAGTTCGTCGTCATCACCGATCATTTGTCGCTGAAGTGGCTTAACTCCATTGAGAGTCCAATAGGCCGTATCGCCAGATGGGCTCTCGAGCTGCAGCAATACAAATTCATGGTACAGTATAGGAAAGGAAAACACAACGTGGTAGCGGACGCGCTGTCACGGCATCCGAGGGAAGCATTGCAGCGAGTAATAGTGAACACGGCTCCTCCAGAAGAATGTGCATGGGTCCAGAAGAAGTGCAGTAAGGTCAAACAAAATCCCAGCAAGTACTCGGACTACGCATTCATAGAAGGGCAACTATACCGACATTTTCCACGAAATCCAAACAACGAAGACTGTACTCCCTGGAAGCTCTGTGTACCAACGCCTTTACGTGAACAAGTACTAAAACAAAAACATGACGCTCCCAGTGCCGGTCACCTGGGCATCCGCAAAACTATACATCGGATCACTAACCGGTATTACCGGTATTACTGGCCGGGTATGTTCCGCGACATAAGTCGTTATGTGCGGACTTGTGACTCGTGTCAACGATATAAAACAAATCAGCAGGCACCGGCCGGAGAAATGCTCACCCGAGTGCCCGAAGAACCATGGGCAACACTATGTGCTGCGTTGGAACTCGATGCTTTTAGTGATAGTAGATAGATTTTCAAAATGGACGGAGCTAATACCGCTCCGAAAGTCCACAACTGAGACGCTAATAAAAGGATTTCGCGAAAGGATCTTGGCCAGGTATGGGGTACCCAAAGTAATCATCAGCGACAATGGAACGCAGTTCACAAGCCGAAGCTTCCAGGGATATATGAAAAACATCGGAGTTCGCCAGCAGTTTACAGCTCTCTACACTCCACAAGAAAATCCGACAGAGAGAACAAATCGTACGGTAAAAACGATGAAAGTCCAACTAATTCAAAACCAACAGAAGACCTGGGATGATCTCTTACCAGAAATCTCGCTCGCCATTAACACTGCCGTCTCAGATTCTGCAGGCTTCAGTGCAGCCTTTTTGACACAGGACAGGCAACCGCGATTGCCAGGCGCCTTGTATGATACGGTTACGGTAGGGACCGGTGCAGATCGATCGGGATCAGTGACGGCAGCTCAACAACTCCAGGAGATTATAAAAATACTTCAATACAATCTAACACGGGCGGCATAAGACCAAGCTCGACACTATAACTTACGACGTCGGCACTGGGTACCACACATTGGACAACAGGTTCTAGTCAAACAACATCTGGCCTCAAAAGCAGTTGACGACTTTAACGCGAAACTAGCACCAAAGTACTGCGGGCCGTACACGGTTATTGGGTTTACTTCACCCGTAATCGCCCGACTACGGCAAAAGACAAGCACGAAAGACCGCACGGCTCACATCAGTGAATTGAAACCCTTTCACACAACTAACGACTCGAACCAGACAGAAGTGTTAGCCAAACCATTCACGAACCTTTCTCTTCTAGACACCATGAACGATCAATCCAAGCCATCCCAAGAGGAACGATTCCAGCGATCCATTGTAAAATTCCGGCAACGGCAGACAGCTAAGCTTTTTGATCTGCCGCAGCGGCAACGTGAAGATTACTGAGCTCCTGGTGGCCAAGTAAGGAGAAAGTGTGAGGGTGAAAGTCGGTCTACCTCGTTTTCACCCCACGCACTCGCATCTTTATTTTTTATAAATTTTTTTAAAATTTTAATTTATAATTTATCAAAATGAATTTTAAATAAGAATGTAATAGAGTTAAGATAATGTAGTATTAGTTTAAAAGCGTAATCATGATATTCCCTGTGGGAATAACAATAGGCAGTATAAGAAAACAGCTGATCTCGAGAGTCTCGAAACACTCTCGCAAGACTCAAACAGGACAGACCATGAGGCTATGAAGACAGTGAAACGATTGAAGTAGTCAGTCAAGCGGCGGCGGTCAAACAGGTAAGAACAGTGGACTGCGCAGAAGACCTCCGAGCTGACGATTGAGGAACGTGAACAACAGACGAAGGGCGAGCCGGGCCTAATAGGTCGTCGGTACGATTGACACGACAGAGACAGCAACAGACGAAGGGCGAGCCGGGCCTAATAGGTCGTCGGTACGTTGACACGACAGAGACAGCAACAGACGAAGGGCGAGCCGGGCCTAATAGGTCGTCGGTACGTTGACACGACAGAGACAGCAACAGGCGAAGAGCGAGCCGGGCCTTGTAGGTCGTCGGTACGTTGGCACGACAGAGACGACAACAGACGAAGAGCGAGCCGGGCCTAGTAGGTCGTCGGTACGATTAACACGACAGAGACAGCAACAGGCGAAGAGCGAGCCGGGCCTTGTAGATCGTCGGTACGTTGGCACGACAGAGACGACAACAGACGAAGAGCGAACTAGGCATTTTTTTTTTTAATATATTGGAATATGTATTTTTTTTTAAAAAGAAGTGAATCGGCGATAGTGACTAAAGGCTATAAATAATCAAAGAACAAGCAAAATTTAATAAAGTGAATTAAGGAAAGAAACGAAACAGTGTTTTTCTCTTCCCCGGTCCTCTGCAAATCAACAAATTTTCTGTTCCGAACCCTGGACATCCGGCGAGCATACCCGGAGCCGAGAACGGTTCGTCACAAGATCCGGTACCGTATTCGTCTCAAAGCGTGACAAATGTAATATGCAGTTCTTGTTCTCAACTGCTCCCTCGCAGATGGCCAGAATGAGACTATCTCGAAATAATTTGTAAATAGCATTCATTGTGGACAAAATAAATTTTCTGCTATAATTCCAGAATAATTCCAGTTTGCCCTTTAGTTCATCATTTTAATAATGATCCCACTTCTGATGTTTTAATAGTTTAATTTTTCTTTTTGTATTTTTTTTTTCAACAACCTTTAAAAAGACGATTCGATCTCGATTGAATTCAATTTAATTCTATTTTCAAAACGATATTTTCAAACGATAATAATAAAATTGCCTACTACAAATGGGACTTTGAGGCTGGTAACCTCTTTCATACAATTACAACTTTGACACTAATTACTCCAGGTCCACTCTCTTTGGCTGAATTCCTATGGTGAATTTAACGATTGAGAGCCATTCGCCAACAACCACAGGTAAAATCTATGACTTTGTATTTTTTAATTCCTTTTCTCTCTAGGCTTTTCTTTCTAGACTTGACATTTCTTAAATGGGTAAGTATTTCCATGTTCTGTTTACAACGAGATACCAACAATAACATTTATTCTTTATTTCAGGCAAAAGACCGCATGCAACACACTAGAGCGCTGCACAAAACGTTTTGAAGAAACGACAGTTTTGTGACTGTCGTAAGAAAATTACAGTAAATAACAAAACTGTCATGCAGTTACCCGACCGCAGGAATTTTCACTGCATATTTGAAAATTTGCAAATGCAGTTTTACTCTAATGCTGGATTTACATTGTATGAATCAGTTGATACGTTGTATAAGGTCTGCTCGTTTACTTTTCTAGTAAATAATAGTAAAAACTTCAAATTTTTTAAACAGATAGAATTTTACTTTAACAGTTATAAAACAAGTTTCTAGTAAAAAAATAGAATATTGTCAATGATGAGTTTTGGAACGAATTGCCGTCATTCCTTGTCAATTTTGGTTTGGAAACAAACCGGTTTCGGCGATGTGCCATCTTCAGTGTCTTTTTTCGTTCTGGTTACTCGGTACTTGTACATGTCTTTATATTTTGTCATGCGTGCGGTATATTCGTTCTGGTTAGTTCGTAACAGGTAGCAGACTTCGGTTTTCTAATTGGTTAGCAGGTAGGAAACTTTGGGTTTTTCCAATTGGTTTATTGGTACAGTCGTTTTTTATTTTTTTATTATTTATTTTCCGTTTTAATTGTAAGGTCGCTATTATCGTTGTTTGTTGCGTCTTTTCTGTATTGGCTACGTTAATGTTGTATTTTTGGAAAAATTTAGCTATTTCATATGTCGATATTCCCGTGTATGTTATCGTCGTCCAGGTTTTTTTGTCATTTTCTTTCTCGCGTTTTTGGTTGTTGTGAAGTTCCTTCTGATCTTATCTACAAGGTCTTTCCCGTATCCGTTGTTTTCAGCTATGGTGTATATAGTGTTCAGTTCCTTGTTGTAGGCTTCTTTCGTTAGAGGTGTTCGTTCTAGTCTGGTTATTAATTGTTATTACAGTGCACGCGCAGTAGTGTGAACACCGTAAAATATGAACACCTCAAAATATGAACACTTTTTATTTTGCATTGACTACTCTAAAGAGTGAACAGGACTTGAAAGCTCTTGAAAGACTTGAAAGAACGAACGAACGACTAGAACGAGCACCTCTAACAAAGGAAGCCTAGAACAAGGAACTGAACGCAATATACACAACAGCTGAAAACAACCGATACGGGAAAGACCTTTTAGATAAGATCAGAAAGAACTTCACAACAACCAAAAAACGCGAGAAAGAAAATGACAAAAAAACCTGGACGACGTTGACATACACGGGAATATCGACATATAAAATAGCTACATTTTTCCAAAAATACAACATTAACGTAGCATTCAAAACAGGAAACAACCTGGGAAAAATATTACAAAACAACACAAATGAGGTGGACCCACTAGATAAACAGGGCGTATACAGGGCGATGACTTCTGCTGGCCAACACATCTAAATTGGACAAACAGGACGTAAGATAAAAACTAGATTCCGAGAACACATACGGGACTATAACAAGAAAATACGAAAACCTAGCCCAACACCGGAATCGAATTCCGCAAACCACATGTTTAGCAATAAGTGCACCCCAAAGCACATTACGAAGGCAGTGAAACTACTGCATATACAGCACAAAGGACGACGTCTGAACGTACTAGAAAACATGAAAATATACAAACAAAAAACATTTGACGGACGCATAATAAATGAACCAACAAACACTCCTTCGGACGTAATTTTCGAGCCCCTTCAAGTAATCTACAAAAAACAAAATAAAACACATGGAGAGCCTGCAAGCGCGGAAATGACTGACAAAAAAACCAAAAATTACTGACATTTACCTGCCCGATAGAGAGAAGACGCAACAAACAACGATAATAACGACCTTAAAATTAAAAGGAAAATAAATATTAAAAAAATAAAAAACGACTGTACCAATAAACCAATTCGAAAAACCCTAAAGTTTCCTACCTGCTAACCAATTAGAAAACCAAAGTCTGCTACCTGCTACGAACTAACCAGAATGATTATACCGCACGCATGACAAAATATAAAGACATGTGCAAGTACGGAATAACCAGAACGAAAAAAGATACTGAAGATGGCACATCGCCGAAACCGGTTTGTCTCCAAACCAAAATTCACGAGGGATGACGGAAATTCGTTCCAACACTCATCATTCCAACCCTGTCGGAAAGCTAAACGAAGATCAAGAAGCAATAATGTCAATATTTACATTTGAAAGTAAACAAAACATTTCATGTTTTTCTATTCAGAAATGGAATATCGTCAGTTCTATTTTTCACTAGTCGAAATTTTGCCAGTAAAAATAGTACGAAGGGGAAATGATTTTCGTTCTCACTTGCGTAAATTCTCTCAGTTATCGAACGAGTTCTTGTAAAAAATAGTAAAATTTTGTGCTTTCTAGTACAGGTAACCCTTCTATAACACGGTATTTTACAACACGATTTCACGGTATTCTCTAACACGAAAAGAAAAATTCCACAAAACCATCTTATAACATGGTACTTCTACAACACGGTAACGAGATTTTTGTTTAAAATTTGGGTCTATTCTGGTCAATCTTTTATATCAAAGATCTGTTATTCTGTTACGTTTTCCAATACAAAATTTCGATTGTCAAATTTTCTTTTATCATATCCGAAATTGGCATTCTGTGCAGCAAAAACTTTTACAGAATCTGCTATAGTCCGTAACAGAATAAAAAGCAGATTTTTGTATCTGTTATGATAACAGTTCGTGTCAGTTCATGTAGAAATGAAATACATATATGACAAACAAAAATTCAGCCTGCATCGTGGGCTGGATTAAAGCACTTTGGGGCCCGAGACATTTCTTTCTTACTGAACCGAGGGAACCGGCTCCTCAAGAAATAGTGCACACAAAAAATATAAAAGAAACAATTAAGAGCGTTATTTTCGGCCTGGCCGAAGCTCATATACCCTACACCCGCATCTGTCGAAGGGATAAAAAGTGGCCGGACACCTTCTTTTTTTTAATTTACAGGAAACAAATTTTGATCTATTAACTCATCCACAACACCGCTTTTCCTACCAAACACCTCATTATATGGTATAGTA
The DNA here is from genome assembly GCA_949752815.1 of Conops quadrifasciatus. Classification (NCBI taxonomy): domain Eukaryota; kingdom Metazoa; phylum Arthropoda; class Insecta; order Diptera; family Conopidae; genus Conops; species Conops quadrifasciatus. Next base: position 8,355,074 of record OX457081.1, read on the forward strand.
TATAAGTATATAGTATAAGTATAAGTATATAGTATATAAGTGTCACGCCCGTTTTGGAGAATATGTTTTAGTCTAAGATGGTGGACTAGGAAATAAAATTTTAGCTGAAAATTCGGTCTACAAACTAAGAAATTGAGCTAAAAGGACGGATGAGTGCATATTTTCTATAAAAAGTAGGCGTGGCACTGGACGGATTTTCCCCATTTTCAATACCAAACAGCGTAGGATAACAAAGAATATTCGTGCCAAATTTCATGACGGTACCTCTATTCGTTCTCCTGTAATCGTGATTTCCACAGACGGACAGACAGACAGACGGTCGGACATGGCTAAATCGAATCAGGACGTCTCAGCCAGAATATATATACTTTTTTATACCTGCCACGCCTCCTTTAATGCGTTACAAACGGAAGAACAAAGGTAATATACCCTCATCCCTTCGGGTGTAGGGTATAATAAGATAATGTGAAAAACTAGAACAAATAGTTTTAGTAATAGTAAATAGTTAATTAGTGTAGAGTATTAAACAATATAATGTTCTTAAAAACACTATACTTTATACTTTGAATTTTTATACATATGTATGTTGATAAAAGAATGTAAAATAGTTTTAGAAATATCTTTTAATTATTTATTAAATATTACACACGGTGAAATCATGTGAACAATTTATTAAATATTACACACGGTGAAATCAGGTGAATAATATGTTCGTAGTTATATGTTTTTGATAAAAATGAAAAAATTTAATAATTTATTTTTTCTTCTGAAACTTAAAAAAGCAAATCAAACTACACCAAACTTTCGGTTATATATACAACCGTTTATATCAATTACCCAAATATATGGACTCCCACAAGTTTCTATTAGTTACTCTAATATATGAACTAATATTCTAATCTATCAACTCCAGTTCATATATTCGAATTTTAATACGAAAACTTAAATATGTTAAAATATGTACATATGTTATATACAACAATATGTAATTTACAACAAACACGTATATATATTTTAACTTTTTTAATAACTCGTATGCTCAATAAAAAAGCTACCTTTATTAGTATTAAAAACTAATTAATTGTTCTCTATTTTACATGGTGTCGGTTATATGAATTTTTCGGTTATATGAATTGGCCGTGCATTAATTAGGCTGATATAACCGAGAGTTTGGTGTATTTGACTTTTTCAAAGTACATACAATGTAGGGTATATAACAACACCCCCTCTCAATTAGATAATTTTAAACAATTTCTAATTGTAACAAATTTACATTTATCTAATGACTTCGTAAAAATATCAGCCACTTGGTTTATTGAAGACACGTGATTTATCTTGAGAGCTCCTTTCAAGAGGTTATCCCTTATGAAATTATGCTTGATGTCAATGTGCTTCGATCTTTTTGTTTCAGCACTTTAAGCCATTTGTATACAACCTTTATTATCCTCGTATAATAGAAATGAATCTTCTTTCGACATAACATTCCTGTCTTCCAAAATTCCTTTCAACCATAGGCCTTTTGAAGTAGCCAAACTTAAGGCTTCGCTGGATAAATAAGCTAATGACCGAAAATCAACTAGTGGATATATTTTCTTCGTATATATGTCTAGTTTCTTGGGCGAGTAAGAAGCAGACCACATTCTTACTCGCCCAAGAAACTAGACATATATACGAAGAAAATATATCCACTAGTTGATTTTCGGTCATTTGTGCTAGATGCCCAATCTGCATCCACGTATCCAGAGAGAATGATATCTTCTTCATCTTTCTTCTGTTGAATTTCGTACTTCAATTTAAGTGTTTTAGTTCCTTTAAGGTATCTTAGAACTCTTGAGAGCTGTCTAGTGAACTTCATTAAAATTTTCTTGATACCGGCCCATGTATCCAACGGCATAACAAATATCAGGCCGAACACATAACATTAGATACAACAAGCTTCCTAATAGCCCTCGATATTGTTCGTCAAACTTTTCATATTCATTTCGTGGAAGTTTAAGCCCTTTTTCCTTTGGAGTATCAATAGTATTGCATTCACTCATACCAAAATTTATCTAAAATTTTGTTAATACTTGCTTCTTGACTAAGATACAGTATACCTTCATCTTTATTGTATTCCTTATTGTATTTATGCCGGATGGAACTTTTTAATTTAAAGACTGATTATTATTTTGTTCGTTTTTAATAGTATGGTTAAAATCGCATGGTTGGATGCATTTGTAGGCTTTATTTTTAAATTTCTGATGATACCAGCAGATGTTACTGTGGTTGGTCTTCGTCTGGAATTTCTTCTGTAATTTGAGTGATTTCTCTTGATCTGATTTGAAGTACGCTGATATCGGCACTGATTTTGTTCATATTTTGGTATATTGCTGTTGTTAATTCGGTTAGACTTTTTATGCATAGGTCTATTGCGTTATTTTCTACATTTGTGATTGATATTGGGTTTTATGGTTTATTCACTAGGTTGAACAGTTTGTCGGCAAGTAGAATTTTTTCTTCTGTGGATCTGTATTAAATGGATCTGTATTTGTTGTGGCAATTTACGGATCCATAACTTAAAAAGGAGTTCGCGACTAACAATAGAATTGGAGCCTATTAGTGTTTTCATGTGTCTAAATAGTTCTGATGGAGAACGATCTCCAATTTGTGTGTTTGAAAATAGTTGTTCTAATCTATTTTCTTCGCTAAGGGAAAATCTTTCGCAGAGGGCTCTTATTATTGTTTTGTATTTATTTGTTGTTGGTGGAGGGTTAATTATATCTATAATTTTTGTAATGGTCTCTCGTTGAAGGGCAATTAGAATATTTTGAAATTTGACGTTGTTATCTTTGACGTTATTGATTTCAAATTGCCCTTCAACGAGTAGAAACCACGCTTCTGGACATTCTTCCCAGAACTGAGGTAATTTAATAGATTTGTTGTTTCTAAAGTTTTGTTCTGGTGTTGTTGTTATGTTTGGTTGTGTGCATTGTGTAAAGTTTTGGTCTGTATTATTTATTGTGGTTTCGTCATGTTAATTTTCTGTGTTTGTGTGTGCGGGTTCGTATGGGTCATCGTGCAAGGTGCATTTTGTTGGAAGGTTTATGTATTTGGCAATTTATATTATTTAGAATGTATTTTTAATTGTTATAATTAAACGCGTTTAATATTCATTGACTGGGTGGGTAATTTGCGAGAGGTAAGTATTAACATATAATAATAATTGTCCATATTAAACAATTAATTAATAATTCAATATAATATAATAATTAATCAATAATAATTAATATATAATCGAATTCTAGAAAATTCTTATCTGGTTGTTGTAGTTGTGGTACCGGAACTTATACTTGTCGCAGTTGCAGTGGGTTTGTTGAGGAGTTTTCTCTGTTTCATGGATGGAGTTGCGTTGGTGATGAAGTTGCGGTTGTGATTGACTAAATTGTATCGTTCGAATTTGTTAAAGATGCAATTTATGTAGGTGCTGTTGTTTTTTAACGTTGTCAGTGCGATTATGTACGTCGTTGCAATAAATTTGTGGATTGGAAGGCCAATGAGCCAACTTTGAGTCGTTCTGTTTTAGCTAGTTTAGCTTTCTTATGTAGAGGTTCCGTTTGCCAGCATCGCAAATTTATGGTTTTTAGTTTTTAACTTCTTAGATTCACATCATTTCACAATGAATAACTCAAATAGTTTGATTTGCTTTTTTAAGTTTCAGAAGAAAAAATAAGTTAATCAATTTTTTCATTCTTATCAAAAACATATAACTACGAATATATTGTTCATCTGATTTCACCGTGTGTAATATTTAATAAGTTGTTCACCTGATTTCACCGTGTGTAATATTTAATAAATAATTAAAAGGTTATGGGCTTAACAGAGAAAACCACGGGGATACAACAGTTTGCGGGTTCCAATTTCACCAACTGGAAATTCAGGGTGGAAAGGCATCTTTCGCCAATAGGTTGTATCAAAGCTATACTGAAGACAGCACCTATTGAGTCGGCGGAAAGAGCACCATTTTTTAAGTTGGATGCAACAGCACAGGATGTTATAATATCCTTCATTTATGATGACTATCTGGAATATGTTCGAGACAAGGAAAGAGCCAAAGAAATGTGGGAATCCTTAAGTGCATCATTTAAAAGAAAATCTGCACTTAATCAAACGCTAGTACGCAAAGAATTGGCAAAACCTAAACTTTGTGAAGGTAAAGAAATGCAGCCGCATTTATTGAAATATGACTCCCTAGTTCGTCAATTAAAATTAACTGGAGCAAAACCGGAGGAAGCTGATTTGATATCTCAACTATTCTTGACACTTCCTGAATCGTACGATGCTGTAGTAACGGCAATGGAAAACTTGTCCACGGAAGAACTTATAGTATCTAAAGACAAGCAACGGTTGCTAGCAGAAGAATCAAAAAAGAAGCAACGACAATCAGAATTAGTTGAAGAGAAAGCAACTGCCTTTACTACAAAGAAAAGAAAAGTAAAGTTTAATGGGAAATGCCCAGTGGTCGTTAAGTCACATGAAAAAGGATTCCCGTGTAAAAGAAGGAAGAGCTGCTGCAAATTCAGGAGTTAGCTTCATGGCAGATTCAAATTTAAAATCGAAGGACATCAATAGTACAGCAATATCCTTTGCACTGGAGCAACGGACCACTTTCTGAACAATCTTCAGATATTTTCAAAATTCAGGGAACTTCATGAGCCGAAATATATCAGCGTGGCTAAAAAAGGAGGCCTTGTCGTCATCGAGAAAGTTAGTGAAGTTCGAGGTATAAGTAACACAGGGATTGATTTAACTCCCTTAACCGTCCGTACCATTAATCGTCGAAGCTGGTATTAAAGTGAGTTCTACAAAAACTCAAGCTACCCTTGAAAAAGATGATCGGATAACCGCAAGAGCAAAACATATTAGGAATCTTTTGAATTTCAAATAAAAGTTTGAAATTTAATTTGAAAGTTTGAAAGTAAATTGGTCAGTATACAATTTAAGTTAACATGAATCGAATGGTTGTGGCATAAGCGATTAGGCCACATAAGTAAACATAATTCTAATGAAATGTTAAAGTACAAAATGGCAGAGGGTATACCAAATGATATCTTAATTCCTAATGATTTTTGTGACACTTGCACTCAAAGCAAACAATGCCGCAAACCCTTTAATGGCACTCGAGTACGAGCTGCAAGACACATTGAGCATATCCATTCTGACATCTGTGGACCTAGAACTCCCGTAGCATTTAATGGTTCAAATTATTTGGTGTCGTTTATAGATGATTATACACATTTTTCCCATGTAGATTTAATGAAAAAGAAATTCGAAGTTTTTCAAAAATTTAGAGAATATGACGCTTTAGTTAGTGCTAAGTTTGGAGTAAATATCTCAACGCTAACTATCGATCAGGGAAGAGAATACAAATCTAGTGAAATATTAACATACTGCAAAACGAAAGGAATTAAAATAGCAGAAACAATAGCGTATACTCCACAACAAAATAGAGTGGCAGAAAGGTTCAATAGAACTACTTGAAAAAGTACGGTCATTAATGCTAGAAGCTAATATTTCGAAATACTTATGGTGTGAAGCCGTCAATGCTAGCAATTTTTTGATAAACAGAATCCCTACAACAGCTATATCTCAACATAAAACACCCGCCGAATTATGGATCAATCAAAAACCTGACTTAACAAAGCTAAGAGTTTTTGGATGTGCTGTATATGCATGGATTCCAAACCAAAAGCGAAAGAAACTAGATCCAAAAAGTAAATGTTATATAATGGTTGGGTACTGTCCCAACGGATATAGAGTGTGGGATAAGGAAAAACGCAAAATTATTCTTGCTCGGGATTGCAAATTCAACGAATCTGTTCCATATAATAATTTAAGAAATAATCAAACAGCTAAAAATATTATCGTAATGATAAATATTTAACAGATATACTAGAAACAAACGATCAAGAGGGAGAATGTGATAGTGGTATCGTTTCAAATGAGGCATCAATTATTAACGTAACTCAAGAAGAGGAAAACATAGATGTAATAGTAAATGAGATACCCAATACTGAGACTCTCGATGAACCAAATTCGGAGACTGAAATGAGGAGAAGTAAACGAGTACGAAAACCTCCATCTAGATTTTCAGATTACTATAATTCTTTATTCGAAACAACAAATAGTAACGAAATTCCAAATTCGTATAGTGCTATTGAGAATATGCCATGTCACAAAAATTGGACTCAGGCAATAGAGAGTGAATTGAAGTCCATGGATCAAAATAAAGTTTGGATTATAATAAAAAAACCAACTGATAAAATACTTATTAAATCAAGATGGGTTTTTACAATAAAAACTGGTGCTAATGGAAAAGCTACAAGGTATAAAGCAAGATTAGTTGCAAAAGGTTTTCAACAAAAATATGGAATATACTATGAGGAAACATACTCTCCAGTTGCTAAGCTCAGTACTCTAAGAACAGTTTTAGCTGTGGACGTTAAAAAGAAATATACATTTTATCAACTAAATGTTAAAACGGCTTTTTTGCATGGTGAAATCAAGGAAGAAATCTTTATGGAGATTCCTGATGGTTAGAAAGCAGAACGGCTTTAAAATTACAAACATGTTTGTATGGTTTAAAACAAAGTCCTAGATGTTTGAATCAGAAATTCAATAATTCCTTAGAGATATGGGTTTTATAAGATCCTAACATGACTATTGTTTATACACAAAACATTTTAGAGAGTATGTAATGATGCTAGTGATATATGTTGATGATGTATTAATTGCTGGAGATAATCCAATGGAAACGACATCAAAATGGTAAAATTAAAGTTATCAGCAAGTTTTGAAATGTCTGATTGCGGAGAACCCAAATATTATCTTGGCATAAAAAGTAGAATACAATAAAGATGAAGGTATACTGTATCTTAGTCAAGAAGCAAGTATTAACAAAATTTTAGATAAATTTTGGTATGAGTGAATACAATACTATTGATACTCCAAAGGAAAAAGGGCTTAAACTTCCACGAAATGAATATGAAAAGTTTGACGAACAATATCGAGGGCTATTAGGAAGCTTGATGTATCTAATGTTATGTGTTCGGCCTGATATTTGTTATGCCGTTGGATACATGGGCCGGTATCAAGAAAATTTTAATGAAGTTCACTAGACAGCTCTCAAGAGTTCTAAGATACCTTAAAGGAACTAAAACACTTAAATTAAAGTACGAAATTCAACAGAAGAAAGATGAAGAAGATATCATTCTCTCTGGATACGTGGATGCAGATTGGGCATCTAGCACAAATGACCGAAAATCAACTAGTGGATATATTTTCTTCGTATATATGTCTAGTTTCTTGGGCGAGTAAGAATGTGGTCTGCTTCTTACTCGCCCAAGAAACTAGACATATATACGAAGAAAATATATCCACTAGTTGATTTTCGGTCATTTGTGCTAGATGCCCAATCTGCATCCACGTATCCAGAGAGAATGATATCTTCTTCATCTTTCTTCTGTTGAATTTCGTACTTCAATTTAAGTGTTTTAGTTCCTTTAAGGTATCTTAGAACTCTTGAGAGCTGTCTAGTGAACTTCATTAAAATTTTCTTGATACCGGCCCATGTATCCAACGGAAGTTTAAGCCCTTTTTCCTTTGGAGTATCAATAGTATTGCATTCACTCATACCAAAATTTATCTAAAATTTTGTTAATACTTGCTTCTTGACTAAGATACAGTATACCTTCATCTTTATTGTATTCTACTTTTTATGCCAAGATAATATTTGGGTTCTCCGCAATCAGACATTTCAAAACTTGCTGATAACTTTAATTTTACCATTTTGATGTCGTTTCCATTGGATTATCTCCAGCAATTAATACATCATCAACATATATCACTAGCATCATTACATACTCTCTAAAATGTTTTGTGTATAAACAATAGTCATGTTAGGATCTTATAAAACCCATATCTCTAAGGAATTATTGAATTTCTGATTCAAACATCTAGGACTTTGTTTTAAACCATACAAACATGTTTGTAATTTTAAAGCCGTTCTGCTTTCTAACCATCAGGAATCTCCATAAAGATTTCTTCCTTGAGTTCACCATGCAAAAAAGCCGTTTTAACATTTAGTTGATAAAATGTATATTTCTTTTTAACGTCCACAGCTAAAACTGTTCTTAGAGTACTGAGCTTAGCAACTGGAGAGTATGTTTCCTCATAGTATATTCCATATTTTTGTTGAAAACCTTTTGCAACTAATCTTGCTTTATACCTTGTAGCTTTTCCATTAGCACCAGTTTTTATTGTAAAAACCCATCTTGATTTAATAAGTATTTTATCAGTTGGTTTTTTTATTATAGTCCAAACTTTATTTTGATCCATGGACTTCAATTCACTCTCTATTGCCTGAGTCCAATTTTTGTGACATGGCATATTCTCAATAGCACTATACGAATTTGGAATTTCGTTACTATTTGTTGTTTCGAATAAAGAATTATAGTAATCTGAAAATCTAGATGGAGGTTTTCGTACTCGTTTACTTCTCCTCATTTCAGTCTCCGAATTTGGTTCATCGAGAGTCTCAGTATTGGGTATCTCATTTACTATTACATCTATGTTTTCCTCTTCTTGAGTTACGTTAATAATTGATGCCTCATTTGAAACGATACCATTATCACATTCCCCCTCTTGATCGTTTGTTTCTAGTATATCTGTTAAATATTTATCATTACGATAAATATTTTTAGCTGTTTGATTATTTCTTAAATTATTATATGGAACAGATTCGTTGAATTTGCAATCCCGAGCAAGAATAATTTTGCGTTTTTCCTTATCCCACACTCTATATCCGTTGGGACAGTACCCAACCATTATATAACATTTACTTTTTGGATCTAGTTTCTTTCGCTTTTGGTTTGGAATCCATGCATATACAGCACATCCAAAAACTCTTAGCTTTGTTAAGTCAGGTTTTTGATTGATCCATAATTCGGCGGGTGTTTTATGTTGAGATATAGCTGTTGTAGGGATTCTGTTTATCAAAATTGCTAGCATTGACGGCTTCACACCATAAGTATTTCGAAATATTAGCTTCTAGCATTAATGACCGTACTTTTTCAAGTAGTTCTATTGAACCTTTCTGCCACTCTATTTTGTTGTGGAGTATACGCTATTGTTTCTGCTATTTTAATTCCTTTCGTTTTGCAGTATGTTAATATTTCACTAGATTTGTATTCTCTTCCCTGATCGATAGTTAGCGTTGAGATATTTACTCCAAACTTAGCACTAACTAAAGCGTCATATTCTCTAAATTTTTGAAAAACTTCGAATTTCTTTTTCATTAAATCTACATGGGAAAAATGTGTATAATCATCTATAAACGACACCAAATAATTTGAACCATTAAATGCTACGGGAGTTCTAGGTCCACAGATGTCAGAATGGATATGCTCAATGTGTCTTGCAGCTCGTACTCGAGTGCCATTAAAGGGTTTGCGGCATTGTTTGCTTTGAGTGCAAGTGTCACAAAAATCATTAGGAATTAAGATATCATTTGGTATACCCTCTGCCATTTTGTACTTTAACATTTCATTAGAATTATGTTTACTTATGTGGCCTAATCGCTTATGCCACAACCATCCGATTCATGTTAACTTAAATTGTATACTGACCAATTTACTTTCAAACTTTCAAATTAAATTTCAAACTTTTATTTGAAATTCAAAAGATTCCTAATATGTTTTGCTCTTGCGGTTATCCGATCATCTTTTTCAAGGGTAGCTTGAGTTTTTGTAGAACTCACTTTAATACCAGCTTCGACGATTAATGGTACGGACAGTTAAGGGAGTTAAATCAATCCCTGTGTTACTTATACCTCGAACTTCACTAACTTTCTCGATGACGACAAGGCCTCCTTTTTTAGCCACGCTGATATATTTCGGCTCATGAAGTTCCCTGAATTTTGAAAATATCTGAAGATTGTTCAGAAAGTGGTCCGTTGCTCCAGTGCAAAGGATATTGCTGTACTATTGATGTCCTTCGATTTTAAATTTGAATCTGCCATGAAGCCAACTCCTGAATTTGCAGCAGCTCTTCCTTCTTTTACACGGGAATCCTTTTTCATGTGACCTAACGACCACTGGGCATTTCCCATTAAACTTTACTTTTCTTTTCTTTGTAGTAAAGGCAGTTGCTTTCTCTTCAACTAATTCTGATTGTCGTTGCTTCTTTTTTGATTCTTCTGCTAGCAACCGTTGCTTGTCTTTAGATACTATAAGTTCTTCCGTGGACAAGTTTTCCATTGCCGTTACTACAGCATCGTACGATTTAGGAAGTGTCAAGAATAGTTGAGATATCAAATCAGCTTCCTCCGGTTTTGCTCCAGTTAATTTTAATTGACGAACTAGGGAGTCATATTTCAATAAATGCGGCTGCATTTCTTTACCTTCACAAAGTTTAAGTTTTGCCAATTCTTTGCGTACTAGCGTTTGATTAAGTGCAGATTTTCTTTCAAATGATGCACTTAAGGATTCCCACATTTCTTTGGCTCTTTCCTTGTCTCGAACATATTCCAGATAGTCATCATAAATAAGGATATTATAACATCCTGTGCTGTTGCATCCAACTTAAAAAATGGTGCTCTTTCCGCCGACTCAATAGGTGCTGTCTCCAGTACAGCTTTGATACAACCTATTGGCGAAAGATGCCTTTCCACCCTGAATTTCCAGTTGGTGAAATTGGAACCCGCAAACTGTTGTATCCCCGTGGTTTTCTCTGTTAAGCCCATAACCTTTTAATTATTTATTAAATATTACACACGGTGAAATCAGGTGAACAACTTATTAAATATTACACACGGTGAAATCAGATGAACAATATATTCGTAGTTATATGTTTTTGATAAGAATGAAAAAATTGATTAACTTATTTTTTCTTCTGAAACTTAAAAAAGCAAATCAAACTATTTGAGTTATTCATTGTGAAATTATGTGAATCTAAGAAGTTAAAAACTAAAAACCATAAATTTGCGATGCTGGCAAACGGAACCTCTACATAAGAAAGCTAAACTAGCTAAAACAGAACGACTCAAAGTTGGCTCATTGGCCTTCCAATCCACAAATTTATTGCAACGACGTACATAATCGCACTGACAACGTTAAAAAACAACAGCACCTACATAAATTGCATCTTTAACAAATTCGAACGATACAATTTAGTCAATCACAACCGCAACTTCATCACCAACGCAACTCCATCCATGAAACAGAGAAAACTCCTCAACAAACCCACTGCAACTGCGACAAGTATAAGTTCCGGTACCACAACTACAACAACCAGATAAGAATTTTCTAGAATTCGATTATATATTAATTATTATTGATTAATTATTATATTATATTGATTAATTAATTAATTGTTTAATATCGACAATTATTATTATATGTTAATACTTACCTCTCGCAAATTACCCACCCAGTCAATGAATATTAAACGCGTTTAATTATAACAATTAAAAATACATTCTAAATAATATAAATTGCCAAATACATAAACCTTCCAACAAAATGCACCTTGCACGATGACCCATACGAACCCGCACACACAAACACAGAAAATTAACATGACGAAACCACAATAAATAATACAGACCAAAACTTTACACAATGCACACAACCAAACATAACAACAACACCAGAACAAAACTTTAGAAACAACAAATCTATTAAATTACCTCAGTTCTGGGAAGAATGTCCAGAAGCGTGGTTTCTACTCGTTGAAGGGCAATTTGAAATCAATAACGTCAAAGATAACAACGTCAAATTTCAAAATATTCTAATTGCCCTTCAACGAGAGACCATTACAAAAATTATAGATATAATTAACCCTCCACCAACAACAAATAAATACAAAACAATAATAAGAGCCCTCTGCGAAAGATTTTCCCTTAGCGAAGAAAATAGATTAGAACAACTATTTTCAAACACACAAATTGGAGATCGTTCTCCATCAGAACTATTTAGACACATGAAAACACTAATAGGCTCCAATTCTATTGTTAGTCGCGAACTCCTTTTTAAGTTATGGATCCGCAAATTGCCACAACAAATACAGATCCATTTAATACAGATCCACAGAAGAAAAAATTCTACTTGCCGACAAACTGTTCAACCTAGTGAATAAACCATAAAACCCAATATCAATCACGAATGTAGAAAATAACGCAATAGACCTATGCATAAAAAGTCTAACCGAATTAACAACAGCAATATACCAAAATATGAACAAAATCAGTGCCGATATCAGCGTACTTCAAATCAGATCAAGAGAAATCACTCAAATTACAGAAGAAATTCCAGACGAAGACCAACCACAGTAACATCTGCTGGTATCATCAGAAATTTAAAAATAAAGCCTACAAATGCATCCAACCATGCGATTTTAACCATACTATTAAAAACGAACAAAATAATAATCAGTCTTTAAATTAAATTTAGAATTTAAAAGTTCCATCTGACGGTGGCAAATAATAAAAACAATAACAAAATTACCCGCCGACTTTTCATATACATATGATAAAATTAACAAACTAAACTTTTTAATCGATACAGGCGCCGTAGTTTCAGTCATACCTATTTCCAAATTCCAAACTTACAAAAGACATTCAGATCTCAATTTAACCGCAGCTAACGGAACCAACATTGAAACATTTGGACAAAAACTCTTAAAACTTAATAGCCCGAACACAGTCAGGTCGCTAGCGACTACACCTTTTCCACATGTACTTCAGATTATTACAGATTAAATTCAGAATATTTCAAATGGACTTCAGAATAACGACATGGACTTCAGAAAAGGGCAAATATATTTCAGAATTTTCGAATTTAATTTCAGAAATTTTCAATTGGACTTCAGAATAGTCAATTGGACTTCAGATTTGTTCAAAAGGATTTCAGAATAACGACATGAACTTCAGAAAAAGGCAAATATATTTCAGAATTTTCGAGCTTAATTTCAGAAATTTTCAAATGGACTTCAGAATAAACAATTGGACTTCAGAATAACGAGATGGACTTCAGAAAAGGGCAAATATATTTCAGAATTTTCGAATTTAATTTTAGAAATTTGCAATTGGACTTCAGATTTTTTCAAATGGACTTTAGAATAACGAGATGGACTTCAGAAAAGGGCAAATATATTTCACAATTTTCGAATTTAATTTTAGAAATTTTCAAATTTTCATTTGAACAGATCTGAAGTCCAATTGATTGTTCTGAAGTCCAATTGAAAATTTGTGAAATTAAATTCGAAAATTCTGAAATATATTTCCAATTTTCTGTCCATGTCGTTATTCTGAAGTCCATTTAAATAAATCTGAAGTCCAATTGTAAATTTCTGAAGTACATATGCAAAAGGTGTAGTCGCTGTCAAAATTACATTGGTTCTTATGGGAAACGAGAAAAAAATAAAATATCCCCTCAGTCGCTGCGACTAAACTCGCTTTGTTTGAAAAAAAAATTAATTTCAAAACTGAATAAAAACCGGTATTTGTAGACCTTCCAATTCGCCTACTACATCTCCTCTACATTTAGTTCCGTAAAAGGAACCAAAACACTGGAGACCATGTGGTGACTATAGACGCCTCAATTACATAACAATACCAGACCGATACCCACATTCTCAACAACTCCCTTCGGAATGTTTGAATTCGTACGCATGCCATTCGGTTTACGAAATAGCGCACAAACTTTCCAACGTTTTATCAACGAAGTATTTTCAGGACTCAAATTCGTTTTCACATGTATATAGACGACATTCTAATCGCAAGCGATAACGAAGAACAACACACTTGTCGTGGGTGTAAAGGAGTAGTATGAAAAAAACAAAAGGAGATTTGGCTTATTATTTGGGCGAGCCTCGCCAACTAAGAACTGGCCGCCAGGCCGAACTTATTTGTGACTTATGCTAGTCAGGCTTTTATACTGGCCACCAGGCCGAACTTACGTTTGTCGATGAAGTAACGGACTGCTTAAAACAAGAAGTAATCTTTTTTACTTTGTAATTTTATGTTTCTTATATTTATATACAATTTATTGCTTACGCTAACTATTGTACCGGTGTCTGTTATTTTAATGCAATTTTAGTGCGACGGATTTTATTGGTGCAATTGTGTGTTGCAACATAGAGTAAGAAATAACAAGAGGCCGAATCTTGAACAACGAAATTTTTCTATGGTCGTTCCAACTATGGTCGCAACTGAAATTTTTCTTATTCAAAAATTAAAGACAAATGTCGGTATAATCGGTGGTTTTTATCCGGTACAATGAATTAAAATAATTTTTAACAAAAGTAGCCGAATTTAATTCTTGTTGTTCACTTTTTTCAATCAATGAAAACACTTTTGAACATTTTGGATAACAATAAACTCCTATATAAATATATAGTGTTATAAATAAATTATAAATTAATTTGAAATATAAATCTCCAAAAATTAAGAAATATTAATTGCTTGTAAAAAAAATCTTAACAAAATCTTATTAACTACTGTGTTTTTCGGGCTATGAGGTCAAATTGCAAATATTTTTTATTTTTAAAAGACACATACATTTTTCATCCGAAAAACACATAGTAATTAAAACATTTTTTTAAGATTTTTTTTAATATATATCATTAAAATATATTTTTTTATTATATTTTAAAAATATCTTATCATTACTGTAAATTCTAATTTCTCACATAAAGAAATTAAAAAGAAATTTTGGAACATAAAGACATCTTGAATTGAACAGCTTTTCAATTTTAAGTTCTAAAAATTTCAAGCTGCGGCCGCAAGCGCCGACAACCTTGCCAACACACGACCAAAGCATACACAGCCGCATAAAATTACCCAACACAAACCCAAGAACTGTATGTTAGCAAAAGCGACGAAACGAAAGGGTAAGAAGTACGCATGAAATGCATTTGGCTCGGCGATGGATGAAGAAAGAAATCGTTCAAATCGCCTGCTTTCTGCTTATCATGTGTATTGTGTGTGTGTGCCGGCATTAGAATGGAACGGAATACGCAATGAAACGGAGGAAAGGGCAAGTAATTGAAATGAAATGCAAGTGTTTGGGCCGTGAACAAAGAGAGAGAAATCGTTCAAACTGCGTGCTCTCGCCTATCATGTGAATTTTTCCATCAATGCTTTTCTTCGTTTCTTCGTCCATACCGCCCGCATCTGTGATGCCGTTTGAGTAACTTTGGCTGATTCGGCCTCTTGTTATTTCTTACTCTATGATATAACTCAGTCAAAAACTTCAAACATTCCCTTGAAGGAAGAATTTTCACAATATACACCGACCACAAACCACTAACACATGCCCTAAATTCTCAAACTGACAAATCATTCCGTCAAATACGCCATTTAGAATTTACAAACGACATAAAATACATATGCGGAAAAGACAACATAGTCGCAGACACCCTCTCACGGATTCCCGAGAACAATTCATTCTCATTCACACTCAATTCATTCTCAACACAAGACATAAACTTCAAAACATTACACAAAGAACAACAAAGAGACGAAACCTTACTAGATGTCATTTCAAAACCAAATTCAAAAAACAATTCATACCTTCAGGCAGATTTTAACATATCCACATGGATATTGTAGGACCACTACCATAATTGACAGACACACACGTTGGCCAGAAGCCTATCCACTCCGAGAGACCACAGCCAAAACAGTAGCAACAGTATTCGTATTTGTAGTATGCCTCGTTTTGGAATACCACTAAATATTACTAAATATTAGACCGAGGCTCTCAATTCACTCCAAAACTTTTCAGTGAATTAACCAAATTACTAGGATCACATAAAATCCATACCTCCCCATATCACACAAAAGCAAACGGAATGATAGAGAGATTTCACATAACACTAAAAACAGCTATAATAGCCTCAAACGATACAAATCATTGGTCAGAACTACGAACATCAATCAAAGAAGAACTAAAATGCTCTCCTGCCGAACTAACATACGGACAAACACTTATCAAAACTAATCAAAACGAAAATATTGACACATCAAATGAAACTCTTTAATAACTAAGGAAACATTTCTCGCTTGTACGCTAAAAAATTATGCATCATAATAAAGAACGTACACACATGCCAAAAAACTTAGAAACGTGCAAAGACGCTTTCGTAAAAACAATTGCAACTCTAAATTAGAACAACCCTTCGAAGGACCATTTAAAATCATATCAAGACCCAAAGATACATTTAAAATACAACATGGGAACATGGTTAAGACAATCACAAAAAACTTATTAAAACCAGCGAACATAACAGAAGACACAACAACACACAAATTTACCATCAAACCCCAACAAAACAAAACAAAATCACATTCAATATTAATGAAATTTAACTTAAATATCAAATAATATTTAAGGTAATTATTAATTATATTATGTTCATAAATAAATTAATGAACATATTACGATTTTTATTCAACTGAAAACTGATTGTGAAATGATGTGAATCTAAAAACTTAAAAACTAAAAACAAAATATAATTTATAAATTAATTAAAAAATAAATATTTTATTATGGATATATGTACCCATAATTAGTTGTTAATAGTTAATTAGTAAATTAATAGTAAATAGTCTTAAATTTTTATTTAATACATTTTACCCATAAATTCAATAATGAAAAATGTAATTGAAATTAAAGCCAAGATATATAGCCAAATTATCAATTATTTCATCATAATTAATTTATTCAAAGCATTTTTTGATAAATTATTTTTGATGAACATTTTGTTTTTGAAAATTATAAGAATTTTTAAAGAATAAACGAATATATGATGAGGGTATATTCACTTTGTTCTTCCGTTTGTAACGCATTAAAGGAGGCGTGGCAGGTATAGAAAGTATATATATTCTGGCTCAGAAACACCTCCTGACTCGATTTAGCCATGTCCGTCCGTCTGTCTGTCTGTCAGTCACGAATATTCTTTGTTATCCTATGCTGTTTGGTATTGAAAATAGGGAAAATCTGACCAGTGCCAGTTTGTTTAGATTTTAAAATTCACAATAGCCCTATAAGAAGCAATATAGCTGTGTTAATAAACAGCTTTCCAACAGGAAAGTAAACTGTCTTTTTCACAAATATTTTCAACATTGAAATTTTAACCGGACCCTAGAAAGTTGTCTCATTTGTCTATGCTTTGAGCCTGCTTTGCCTGCATTGTTTTTTAATTTTGAATAATTGTTTGGCATCTGTCAATTTTAAAGAATTTGTAATAGATTTTCCGTTTGGAAAACCAATAACAGACAATCATAAAAAATTTAAACACAGAATACCACTTTTAACAAATCTGTTATGGTCACAATCTGTTATGAATGAAGTTAAGAATTTCATAGCAGAATAACAGAAAAGCCAGAATAGGGCCAATTATGTAGAAAATTACATTATGCACTATGAACACACAATATTTGGGACCGAACCGAAGTTTTACTGCTGATTTTACTCCTTTTTTTTCGGGAAATACCCGAAATTTTTCTGAATAAACTATGTATTGGATGTATTTTTTTTACCTATTAAACTTGAGTACATACATATTTTGTGATGCAAGAGTTTATTTCGTGGATAGCAAATAGCATAATTTTTTTTTCTTTAAGTGAAGATTGTAAAATTATTAATTAATAAAAAAATTACAAGAAGGTCTATTCTTAGCAAAAAAACTAGAACTATTTTTCTTGAGTGCAGACCCTGCATCTGAAAGAAGCTTAAAATTCAAAAGGGAGCTGCAAAATTGCTTATCACCATATTATACAATTCACAACTGGCTTGTAAGGGCAAGCAAGCAAAGCCAACTTACAATTTTTTAAACGGACAGAAGGTGCACAAAATCTAGAAGAAAGTTCAAAAAATGAAGGTAATATTGTTCAACCAAACAAACGTTTTCATTTAATTGTACTGAGCAGCGATGACGAAAATTATTAAATTAAGTTTATAATTAAATTAATTAAATTTATATTTTTGTTTTGTTTCCATTAGGAACATGAATTTACTTATATGAAATTAAAAAAAATCTTTTTAAAAGCTTTTGGAACATTACTCTCCTTTTTGTACTGGCTTCTAGTCTCATATAACACGGTTTCGCACAACACGGGACTTTGTAGGAAAGTATCTACCGTGGTATAGGAGGGATACCTATACTAACAAGTGAAGTCAAACAAGTTGAAGTCAAACAAACAATATGCTGGGTTTACATTGTATGAATCGATTAATATGATGTATGAATTTTGCTATAATTGCTAAAGTAAAAGAGAAATATTTGCAAAAGACACCAAATCAATGAATGAATCTTTCTTTTTATATAAAAAAAATTTTAAATAATATCCATACAATTATTAAAGAATTATTTATCGTACAAAATAAACATATATTAAGACTAAAGACGATATCCCCGCACTTATTGCTCTACACAAATTTAAATTTCAATTAAATTTAACACTATAATTCTATTTAGCAACACACTAAACTCTCGGTTATATATACCCCCGTTTATATCAATTACCCAAATATAAGAACTCCCACAAGATTTTATTAGTTACTCTAATATATGAACTAATATTCTAATATATCGCCTCTAGTTCATATTAGAGGTCTGCATTGGATGTCTCGAACACACGAATACACTTGAATACACAGTAGTGCAGTAGCAGTACAGCACATTTTGAATGGAAATTTTACTCTTTAACTCAAAAATACAAACGCCGATTAGAGTCGAATGAAACCGAAATTCCATTCTTCTTTTCTAAAGAAGAAAAGACAATTCATTCAAATTTCGAATGAATCGTGTATGTACGTACACAATATGTACATATGTAAACATTGTGTGTATATCCTTCTTCATTAGGGACGGCAACAGGCTTCGAAGGCTCCGGGAAATAACGCCCAAATGAAATAAGGCCCAATGTGGGCTTTATTTCATTTTGGCAAAATGGGCGTTATTTCATAAAAAAATGAAATAAGGCCCACTTTGGGCTTTATTTCATTTTAAGAAATTTTCAAATTTTTCCGAAAAATGAAATAAAGCCCCAAAAAATGAAATAAGGCCCAATTTTGCGATAAATCCTGAAGTGCGTTAGCTACGAAGCAGCTGTTGGACTTACTGGACGGGTTAATATACAAATTCTATTCAGCAAGGGGATGGTTTTTCCGGCTGAGGGTTTTAATCCCTGCCACGGCCGAAGGCCGGTATGCTGAAGGACACTTTACTTGCGCAGAAGGACCCTTAATAGAGGAAGACTTTTCAGCAAAGAAGATGGTTTTGCCGGCTGAGGGTTTTAATCAACAAAACCATCTTCTTTGCTGAAAAGTCTTCCTCTATCCAGGGTCCTTCTGCACAGTAAAAAGTGTCCTTCTGCATGCCGGCCTTCGGCCGTGGCAGGGATTAAAACCCTCAGCCAACAAAACCATCTCCTGCATATCCGCATTAAAGTTCAGTCGACGCCGTAATTTTGGGCGTTATTTCATTTTCAGAAATTTTATAATTTTTACAAAAAAATGAAATAAAGCCCACAATAATTTTTTATTGAAAATGAAATAAAGCCCAAAAAATGAAATAGCACCCAAATTTTACGATTTCAAATCTTCATATAAAAAAAAAGTGGGCTTTATTTCATTGGGGCGTTATTTCCCGGAGCCGGCTTCAAAAACAATAAAAAAATACAATAACAAATAATATAACAGAAAGTAGACTACGTAATTTTTATAGTTCCTACGTGTCTGCATGGAGGTTAAAGGCGTTGGACAACAGATAACGTCGGAGCAAGGCAGGCAGCAGATAAGGGCCTGAAAATGTGCAAATAAAAAAAAACCGGTGACTACCTCTTTCGATTCCACTAACAAAAACTTCAGCAAATAGATAAGAAACAAAAAACTTTCCTTTTTTCCCTAGGCGTAAAAAAACTTATTTCCATGGATTCCAGCAACAAAAATGAATCAACGGGACATGAATATTTCTTTATTCGGTGCCCCTCCAATTCATAAACGACGAATAATCGTTTTCTTCCGAGTCGTCTAGTGAAGAATTTTCAGCAAAGTATTCGTTTAGTCTCATTCGATTCAAATAATCAAAAGATACTCTGCAGTCAATTCTCGAACTTTTTTCTGTATCTCGAAAGTACTTTTGATCCATGCAGACCTCTAGTTCATATATTTGAATTTTAATTCTAAAACTTAGTTAAAATATGTATGAACGGTTAGATAACTGTAAAACTTATTTCCTTTCTTTCCCAAACGAAGAAATAAAGGTGTTGAGGAAAATGCGGGAAAGGGCAATAATCTCATTATTAAAAAACACAGCAACGAAAAATTATCGACTATTTTTCAAAGTAATGACATCCAAATATGTATGTAATATACAACAATATGTAATATACAACAATATGTAATTTACAACAAATACGTAAATATAATTTAAACGTTTTTAATAGCTCGTATGCTCAATAAAAAAGTTACCTTTATTAGTATTAAAAAACTAATTATTTGTTCTCTATTTTATATGGTACGAGACATTAGTGTCTTTAGATTCGACCGATCTTTAGAATTCATAGCTGACAAAACAAAATAAACACGAAACTGTTTCAAATAATTTTAGAGATACGACGCAACCAGTCAACGCAGTCAGTATCAGTTTCAGCGTTATTACAATTTTAATAACATTCAGTTACTTTTATGGATTATTTATACGACGTCATACGATTGATACAAAAAAAAATTAAGCTAGTGTATCTTTCTGTATCAACTCCTATAAAACTGATATGGATTTCATACAGAAAAGTGTAACAATTTTATAACAAATCGCTAGTTTTCTCTCGCTTACTCCAATGTTAAAACACATTTAACTTTAAAGGGACTCTCGTTCTTTATACCAGAGATAACGAGATAGAAAACTGCGTCAAGGCTTGAAAAAGTTGCAACTCTGAGTTGCAATTTTACGTCAAATCGTAAAGTTCGTGAAAAAGCCAAGAATTCAGTTCAGAAACTCAACATTACAGACATGGATGTCAAGGAAAGGCTACGGGGTATTTCGTATAGGAAAGTTACGTTGTTGGTGACACGTTCGCGGGGGAGGGGTTAATTGAAAATAGAGACTCAACTATCAGTTAGATAGAGAGACTCAACTTTTGTTTATTTTTACCGTTATGTCTAGATAATTTATTTTTCTTCTTTTTCCGTTTCCATTGTGAATTTTATGTTTTTGTGTTGTTCATTAAGGTACTCCAGAATCTGTTTTTCGTTTTTTGCATTTATTATTGTTTGTGTTTGTGAGTTGTGTAGAAAAGTTAGAGTCTCCGCACAACCAAACTTCGCAACGTCTACAGTCAACTTTTCAGTACGATTTGACGAGAGCTCTGACGTTAGAAGTTAGAAGTCACGAATGCTTCAATTCAATTCTCTCTTTGACGTCGAACTTCCACTCGTTGTTTTTGAGGAATTTTTGTTTGTATTGCAGAAACGTATTGCCACCTTTCATCGAAAAACCTTAATTTTCACTTTGATTTTTCCTTCGTTTAGCGAAGTGGTGGAAGTATTCGCAAATTTTGCTTGTCAAAAGGTTGGTGGAGGAGGATGCCAGGTACAGAACGGTTGATACATAAATGAAAAATGTGAACAAACTTCGCTAACGTCTGCGTTTTTTATTTAAGGGCGAAGTCAAGCGAGAGAGCGACGTTTGACGTTGCGAAGTTGGTTGTGCGGAGGCTCTTAGTTTTAGTTTTAGGATAGTTTTAGTTGAGTGGTGTTGGCTAAAGTGTGTTCGTTGGATAGTTCCAAGGTGTCTGTTAGCATCGTCTTTAAGTATTTTGATAGTTTGTATCCTGGTGCCGATTTGTAATTGATTATAGGTCTCATTGGAGTGTCAGGTTTGTGTATTTTTGGTAGCGCGATCATTGGTGGGTCCGAGGGGTTCATGAGCGTTAGTGTGTGTGCTGTGTTTGGTTTTATTATTTTGGTTGCCTTTTTTATAGCTTCCTTAATTTGTGTCTGATATTCGTCCGTAGGGTCTTTTCTTATTCTTCTGCAGTTAGTTTCTTCGATTAATTGCTCCGTTTTTCTTATGAATTCGTTTTTGTCCATCACTACTGTTGTATTTCCTTTGTCAGTCTTTGTTGTTATTCCGTTGGTATTATTTCCGCTAGTTGTAAGTGGAGCGAATTTGTGCGTTCAGAATCAGAATTCGTGCGCTCTTTTTTGGCGTGTAAGCTGCATAGTTCCTGTTTGACATAGTCCTTTTCTGCTTTTATTATTGTTTTTCTTCCTGCCTCTGTGTTGATTTTCAGTCGTATTTGCGCAAATTTTGGTGTAACATTCAATGTGAGACATTGTTAAACCAAATATTGGCCTTTGCGTTGTGTATTTTCAGTAAGCGTCGCTTTTATGAGGTCAAAAGTCTTATGGTGCTAAGATGATGAGCCTGACTGGCATTAGTTGCTTCTTGATATTCGTTTAGCTTTCCGACAGGGTTGGATAATGATGAGTGTTGGAACGAATTTCCGTCATCCCCTGTCAATTTTGGTTTGGAGACAAACCGGTTTCGGCGATGTGCTATCTTCAGTGTCTTTTTTCGTTCTGATCATTTCGTACTTGTACATGTCTTTATATTTTGTCATGCGTGCGGTATATTCGTTCTGGTTAGTTGTAACCGCAGAATACCGCGATGCGCGAATCTCTCTCTCGTCGCGCGATGCCCTTAAATAGACATCGCGTGACGCTGTTAAAAATTTGTTTACGTTCCATATTTCTGGAAACATGTGCTTGCTTCTGCAATTTGTTCGCCGCCACCAGCCGCTCACCAATTGCCTTACAAATCTTGTCCTTCTCCAATATATTTTTATTCCCTAGAAAGAACAGATAGTACAGCACTCCGTTGCGCTGAACATTTTATACTCCGCATTCATACTTTATTTGCATTTTAAAAATTTGTGGAAATTTTTTGTAAATTGAACTTTTACTTGTAAATTTGAATAAATTTGGAAGTCTAAAACATATGGTTCTAGTTTACATTTTCTATACGAAAGCAACGAGTAAAAGCAGCGAAACATTTTTTTCAGCATTTTTTTTCTGAGAGTGAGTAAAAACAAAGACAATAAAAACCAAGAGAGCAGCGCGATAGAATAGATCTATCGAATCGCGACACATCGCGCGATTCTGTGACGTCAAATTCCTATAGAAAACACATAGGGAGAGTTTTACGCATCGCGGTATTCTGCGGTTACATTAGTTCGTAGCAGGTAGCAGACTTCGGTTTTCTAATTGGTTAGCGGGTAGGAAACTTTGGGTTTTTTCAATTGGTTTATTGGTACAGTCGTTTTTTATTTTTTATTATTTAGTTTCCTTTTAATTGTAAGGTCGTTATTATCGTTTGTTGCGTCTTCTCTCTATCGGGCAGGTAAAAGTCAGTAATTTTTTGTTTCTGCGAATTTTGAGTTTGCTCCGTCATTTCGGCATATACCGAAAAGCTAAACGAATATCAAGAAGTAACTTTCTTTCCTTATATCTTTGTTGCAATAGCTTAAACTTCCTAGCAAAATTTCTCAAAGTTCGATAACGGACATTCTTGTGTAATTACAAATCTCCAAGATGCAAGATTGCATACTAGAGCTGTGTTGGTATTGTGTTTAATACCAAACAGCCTATTCTGACAAAGAATATTCGTCCAAATTTCATAGCTCGCTTCGTTCTCCTTTAATCGTGTTTTTTACAGACGGACAGACAGGGCTAAATCGACTCAGGAGGTGATTCTGAGCCAGAATATATATATCTTTCTATACCTGCCACGCCTCCTTGCGTTACAAACGGAAGCACAAAGGTAATACACTCTGAACCCTTCGGGTGTAGGGTATAAAAAGAATTGGGTCTATTCTGGAAAATATTTTATATAAAAGATCTGTTATTCTGTTACGTTTTCCCATACAAAATTTCGATCTGTCAAATATTCTTTTACCATAACAGAAATTTGTATTCTATG
Organism: Conops quadrifasciatus; assembly: GCA_949752815.1. Classification (NCBI taxonomy): domain Eukaryota; kingdom Metazoa; phylum Arthropoda; class Insecta; order Diptera; family Conopidae; genus Conops; species Conops quadrifasciatus. The sequence continues at coordinate 8,379,098 of OX457081.1, forward strand.
CAGCAAAATCTCTAACAGAATCTCCTATAATTCGTAACAGAATAAAAGGCAGATTTTTGTATTTGTTATGATAACAGTTCGGGTCAAACTTCAAATTTTTATTTCAAAAATTTTAAATTTATAAAAAGCGAAAAATTATGGACTAATTTTTGGATAAATTTAATTGCAAATGTCCAAAAAAGACGGCAAAAGTAAGTACAAACTTTTAGTGCATACATACATATGTATATTACTATTTGTCATTGTGTTCATTTAAAAAAATCAGAAACCAAAAATTCAGCTTACATCGAGGGCCGGACTAAAACACTTTGGGGCCCTGGACGTTTTCTTCTTACTGAAGAATTTTTCTTCCACAAGAAATAGTGCGCTCAAAAAATAGAAAACATATATTATAATGTGAATATAATATAAAATATAATAACATATAATGTGAAAAACTAAAACAAATCTTAAATTTTTATATTTTACCCATGAAAGGTAAATTGAATAACGAAAAATACAATTTAAATAAAACCCAAGTTAGTTTAAAAAAAAGGACTCGTAAATTTATTTTTTTAAACCAATTATAATAAATATGATAGGTTAGGTTAGGTGTAGTGGCAGCCGGTTAATTACCAGCCCACTTAGGCCAGTAAGGCCCATTGTGATACCACATGACTGACGTCCACTCGTCCGACCAACCCGGAGTTAGCCCTAAAAAGGTAGCTCGCTACTGTCAAGTCGCCCTAAACCAGCCCGAGCTGCCTACAAAGCTTCTCAAATCCGCCAAGTCTATATCGTTTAATTCAGTTAAAGACTGAAAGAAGTGAGACCCTAGAAATCTAAATCTCTTATTGGCAAGTGCCGCACAGCCGCAGAGTAGATGGAAGATATTTTCTTCCTCCTCCGGGTCCATACAACTTCTACAGAAGTCATTTGAAGCCACTCCCAGCCTTGCTGCATGCCTTCCTATTAGGCAGTGCCCCGTAAGTAAACCGACCAGGTCTGCTATGCACTTCCTCTGAAGAGACAGGAGATGTGTTGATCTCCTCATGTTAAGTGTCGGCCACATCATTCTTGCAACAACGCAGTTGTCCTTGTTAGCCCACCTTAAGTTGCAAATTCTAATTGCTTCTCTTAGGGAGAGAAGTTTGTATGTTGATAACGGCATGCCAATCTTCTCCGAACAGAAGTCGCCACATACCGTTCCAGACCTAGCCAGTTCATCGGCTCTACAACTACCAGGTATATCCCTGTGACCAGGCACCCATATTAGATGTATATTAAAGAAGTCACCCAGCTTATCCAGGGATTCCCTACACCCTATTGCCACCTTGGAAGTTAGGTGAATGGATTCTAGCGCTTTAATGGCCGCTTGACTGTCTGTGTAAATGTTGATGTTCCTTGTAGAAGGAACGTTCACTAGAAGCCATTTCGTCACTTCTTTAATTGCTAGTACTTCTGCTTGAAAGACGCTACAGTACTCAGGGACGTTAAGAGCAAGCCGAAGACCTAGCGACTTAGAGTATATACCGAACCCAACCTTCTCATCTAGTTTGGATCCATCGGTATAAAAGTTTAAGTACCCTCTTCTTCCAGGAATATTTCCTTCCCACATTGACCTCTTGGGTATATGCGTAGAGAATTTCTTCTCAAACAAGGGTTTAGGCATCTGGTAGTCAACCAAATCCGTCGAATTCATAGTACTGTTCAGAATAGCGCTATGTCCGTAGTTACACTTGGTCCATTGGCCGGATTGACTCAACCTTCTGGCCGTGTTAACCGCAACCATTTTACCATAGATGTCTAAAGGTAGAAGGTGAAAAAGGACATTTAGCGCATCCGTAGGTGTGGTTCTCATAGCTCCACTGATAAGGATCGTCGCCTGTCTTTGAATCTTACTAACGAGCTTCAGATTTGACGACTTTTCCAGCGCTGACCACCATATTGCTACCCCATACATGAGAATGGGTCTAGCGATAGCCACATACATATATCCAATGCGCAATTTTCGGAGAAAAACCCCAGTTTCTGCCTATAATTTGCCTACAAGAGTAGAGTGCAACCATAGCTTTCCTAGTTCTGCACTCAATGTTTAGCTTATAGTCCTTATTTAGCTTAGCTTATTTTAATTAGCTTATTTTAGCTTAGTTTAGCTTATTTTAATAAATATGATAGACTTTATTTAAAAATTTTGTTTTCTAGTCTTTAATTTAGCAAAATTATCAATTATTTCATCATAATTTATTGTTATTCAAAGAATTTTTTGTTAAATTATTAATTATGAACATTTTGTTTTTGAAAATGTAAGGATTTTAAAAAATAATCATATTTAATATAATTCTTATCGCCTAAAAAATTTTTAAATAATTAGTAGTTTTCAATAAGAGCACATTTGCAATAGATTTTAAAAATCACAATAGCTCTATTAAAAACAATACATTTTTGTTTATTGTATACAGTTTTCGAACAGGAAATGTACTCGTATTACAAATATTTTCAACATAGACAATTTGACCGGGCCAATCAGACAGTCGTCTCATTTGACTATGCTTTGATGCGGCCCTGCTTGCATCGTTTTTTAATTTTGAATAATTTTTTGACATCTGTCTATTTTGAAGAATTTGTAATAGATTTTCCGTTTGGAAAACCATTAACAGACAACCATAAAAGATTAAAACACAGAATAACACTTTTAACAAATCTGTTATGGTCACGATCTGTTATGAATCCATAACAGAATTTTATAGCAGAATAACAGAAAAGCCAGAATAGGGCTGAATATTTGGGTCTATTCTGGCTTTTCTGTTATTCTGCTAAGAAATTCTGTTATGCATTCATAACAGATTGTGACCACAACAGATTTGTTAAAAATGGTATTCTGTGGTATGGTATGGTATGGTATGGTAATGGTATTTCTGTGTTTTAATATTTCGTTTTAATATTTAATATATCGCGTATTTACTTTTTTTTTAAACTATCTTTTCTTTTAAACTATCTTTAATTTAAATTATATTTTTCATTATTGAATTTATGGGTAAAATATATTAAATCAAAATTTTAGAATTATTTAAGTTTTTAACATTATCTTATTTGTTTTATATTTTTTGTGTGCACTATTTCTTGAGGAGCCGGTTCCCTCGGTTCAGTAAGAAGCAAATGTCTAGGGCCTCAAGTGTTTTAATCCGGCCCTTGATGCAGGCTGAATTTTTGTTTGTCATATATTTCATTTCTAATTCAGCTGATTCCATGAGTATCCGAATCAGACTCCACTAAAATCTTTCCGATGCGTATCGGACTCTACAATGGAAACACTACAGTTGCCAGATCAATACTTAAGGCCTTCGTAAATGGCTCCAGTCGGTGTTTCGACACAACAATTCGAATGAGTTCATTTTAAAATTTGTTTAAATTGGAATATATTTCACTTCATAACCAAAAACATTTATGTCGACATTTTATAATTGACCACAGTGTCCACTTTCAGCAGCCCGGTCGAGAATAAACGCAATCGAACAGCCTGAGATTTGCTCCGGTTTCATCCCAGGCTTCTAGAATTTTACAGTTTTGCAGCGTATGACGGACGTATCATTTACGATTTTTTTATCCTTCGACATGTAGAATAAAATTTAATTTGAAAACTTGAAATTTGACACGAACTGTTATCATAACAGATAAAAAAATCTGTCTTTTATTCTGTTACGGATTACAGCAGATTCTGTTAGAGTTTTTGCTGCACAGAATACCAATTTCTGTTATGGTAAAAGAAAATTTGACAGATCGAAATTTTGTATGGGAAAACGTAACAGAATAACAGATCTTTTATATAAAAGATTTTCCAGAATAGACCCAAATTGGGTCTATTATTTTATAATAAGAATTTAATGCAAGAGTCCTTCGATGTATTTATTTACTTATGCATACAACCACATTTAAGTGTTTATACGATACATAACATTTAAGTTATTAGATGAATAATTTTACCTGCAATATTATGTCGTAACATTTAAATGCTTATAAAAATAGTGGAGTATTATTGTTTTCTGTCACAGTCTGAATTATGAAAATATCATGTTGCACATTTCATTGTTCTTTTGATTTAAAATACTTTTCATCTAAAGTAAATCCGGCGGATTTGTACGAGTATTTGGAATGTACCATTTTACTGTACGATTTGGCAGCTTTGAGAGTAACGGATCTGGTACTAGAATACCTAAAATGTAGAGAATAAAATAAAATATGTAAATAAATCAAAGAAAGCCAAAAAGGCAAAAGATGAATGGATAATAGGAAATGGGAATGATGAATAATAAACGTACGAGAGAGCAACTTCCGGATGTTGCAATTGCATGCAGAGCTTCTGTCGGAATAAAAATCAGTATCCGCCTGAGGGCTTATCTTTGGTTCGTGAATAAGTCTAAATTTGCTTTCGTCTCGTGCGTGAGTCAATAAAGCAACCGTGTGACCAAGTGCAGAACGCCCGTACTAGAAAAAAATAAAAAACCAGAGATAACGAGATAGGAAACTGCGTCAAGGCTTGAAAAACTTGCAACTCTGATTTGCGATTTGACGTCTTATCGTAAAGTAGTGTTCGTAAAAAAGCCAAAAATTCAGCTCAGAAACTCAACATTACAGACCCTCGATGAAGAGTGTCGAGGAAAGGGAACGGGGTTTTTTGTATAGGAAACTGAAAATTTCGTGCCCCTGTTGCCGGTGAGACGTTCGCGGCGGAGGGGTTACTACAAGAGAAACTCAACATTACAGACGTCGATGAAGAGTAATCGGGACGGAGAGGGTTCAACTTTGAGACCCCAATGACAATTCAGATTTTTAAGTCGAATCGTTTGTTTTGAGATAGTAACTTAGTTAATTATTCATATAAATAATGAATTCCAAGCCATCAATTTTTATTTATTTATTTATGCCAATTATTTAGTCTATTTAATATCCATTTTACTTTTAAATAGTTTATTACCTAATTATAACCTATTTGGTAAAAGTATTTTAAGTTTAGAAGTAATTGCAAGTGCAGATTAACAACAAAAAATCTAATGTAAATTGTTTTATGCGCTCAAATCCGCCACTATTTTATACCAGAAACTGTATGATCTATTCTATGAACAATTCAAGCAAAAGAAATCATTGTAAAATCAAATTGATTATCCAATTAAAATAAAAAAGCAGACATAAAATGGCGTTGGAATACCCTCATATTTACGTTCACCTCGCCTATGAATTTGCCGATACTAGTGTTGCTCGTTTGTATAGAACGCACCTATTTTTGCGCCTCTTATGAATTCTGGTACCAAAGCAGTGTTGCCGGTATGCTACAATATGAAATAAATTTGATGTTTTTTTTTAATTAGCAAATATATATGTAAGTGCATAAATGTGCTTGAACTGTTAACAAAACGTTCATTCTTTCTCACGGAGTACAAATTACTTCCTAGAATAGAAAATTATAGTGTTCTTTACACCGAGTGCTACAAAAAGTACTTTTACCTTTTTCGTACTTTCTGAATTTCGTTTTGTTAACGTAAAATGTAACGCTGCTTTATAATATGATTGATATTTTCACCACAATTGAAGAAATGAATAAATTTTAGATGAAATCTTCTATTTTATTTATGGATATCGTATTTAACGATACGAAACATGTTAACTAAATGTACAGAATTCCGCCATTAGATTGTTTAGAAGTATTCTTTATTTTCAGTAGTTATGAGTAACTTTCTTTCCTTTTATCTTTGCTGCAATAGCTTAAACATCCTAGCAAAGTTTCTCAAAGTTCGATAATCTTGAATCTTTGCTCCAAGATGCAAGATTGCATATGTTTGCTGGTTAATACCAAACAGCCTATTATGACAAAAAATATTTGTCCCAAATTTCATAGCTCTATTCGTTCTCCCTTAATCGTGATTTCTACAGACGAACGGACTGACAGACTTACAGGCAGACGCCTCCTTTAATGCGTTACAAACGGAAGCACAAAGTGAATATATACCTCATCCTTTCGGGTGTAGGGTATAAAAATATCATGTTGCACATTTCATTGTTCTTTTGATTTAAAGCTATAGTTAATCCGGGGGATTTGTGCGAATATTTGGAATGTACCATTTTACTGTACGATTTGGAAGCTTTGAGAGTAACGGATCTGGTACTAGAATTCCTAAGATGTAGAGAATAAAATAAAATATGTAAATAAATCAAAGAAACCCAAAAAGGCAAAGGGAATGATGAATGTATAAACTTACGAGAGTGTAACTTCAGAATGTTGCAATTGCATGCAGACTTCTATCGGAATAGAAATCAATATCCGCCTGAAGGCTTATCTTTGGTTCTTGAATGAGTCTAAATTTACTTTAGACTCGTGCGTGAGTAAATCCAGCAACCGTGTGGTTAAATACAGCAACGCCCGTACTAGAAAAAAATACAAAAACATCACATGAAGCACTTAAATAATAATTTAATTATTACATAAAGTACTTTTTTTTAATTTCTCCATTTGCGTTGCGATTCCAAATGCTAAGTTGATTTCCATTCCACTACCGTTCAAATCGATTGACTGAGCCCCGAGTATACGCATAAAGACCGTGGCTCCCGATGATTTTGCGACAAGGTATGCTGGCATTGCATCCGATGCGCTACCACTCAAAACATGACCCATCAACTCCGATTGGCCGGAGAAAAATACCAGAGGTCGCAACAAAGTTCCCTGCACTGAAATTTCCATGCCTGCCGTTGCAGGCCAATCATCCTGCTCCAAAATGGCAAGCCGTTCATATACAGCCCCGGCAAGTGCTACTTGCGAAGTCCAGTGCATGATTTAACTTCATTAAAATTCACTAAAAACCCTTAATTTATTTGCGAAATAGCTAAACAATTTTCACAAGCTAAACATTTTTTATCTGGTAAAATAATAAACAAAGGAAATGTTATATAAACGTGACGTCTTGTGGTGAACTACATATACACGACACATACATTATACGTGTTTCACCTAATTACCGAATTTCGTTTTCTTTTGACATTTACGATGGGTCTTGACGCAGTTTCCTATCTCGTTATCTCTGTACAAAACGACACATAACGACTCATAACACTTAAATAATAATTTAATCATTAGTCAAAGTACTTTTTTTTGATTTTCTAAGTACTTTACATTTCTAAGTAAGTTCATTTACATTCCACTTCCATTCAAATCGATTGACTGAGTCCCGAGTATACGCATTAAGACCGTGGCTCCCGACGATAATATCACATAGTGTTCATGATTTTGCGACAAGGTGGTGCCTTGATATGTGGCATCAGATCCGATGCGGATTCGACCACTCAAAACATGACCCATCAACTCCGATTGGCAAAATACCAGAGGTTGCAACAAAGTTCCCTGCACTGAAATTTCCATGCCTGCCATGGAAAGCGGGCCAATCATCCTGCTCCTCAGTCAAACATTGATCACTGCTATTCACAAAAAATTACAGGCCGTTCGTATCAGAGATAAGGAGATAGGAAATTGCTGAAAAATGCGAAGAAATGCAACTCTGGCGTAAAGTAGTGTTTGTGAAAAACCTAAAAATGCTTCTCAGAAAATCGAACATCAAACGCAGATGAAGGGTGTCAAGCAAAGGGAACGGGGTTTTTCGTATGGGAAAGTCATAGTTACCACACCTGTTGTAGGTGGCACGTTCGAGAGAGAGAGGGGTTAACATCAGACCAGAATTGATCTCATTGGCTTTGAGACCCCAATGACAATTCAGATTTTTAAGTCAAATCGGGAAAAGGGAAACCTATTTTATCCCAAAAACTGTATGACTTATTGTATGAACAATTGAAATAAATTTAAATAATCAATTAGAATAAATAGCAGACATAGAATGGCTTTGGCATACCATATTTTCGTTCACCTCGCCATGGGATTTGCCGTTTCTAACGTTGCCCGTTTGTATAAAACAGAGATAAGGAGATAGGAAACTTCGTTCCCGCGAAAAATTATGTAAAAAAAAAACTGAATTTCTTCGTTGAATTTAAGTGGGGACACACGTATAGCATATGTGTGCTGTATGTGAAGTTCACCGCATGTCGTCACGTTTATATGACATTTTCTTTGTTTATTATTTTATGGGAACAAAAATGGATTAGTTTGTGAAAATTGTTTAGCTTTTTCGCAAAGAAATTAGTGTTTTAAATGAATTTTAATGAAGTTAAATCATGCGCTGGACTGCGCAAGTAGCACTTGCTGGGACTGTATACGAGCGGCCTGTGATTTTTTGTGAATAGCGATGACAAAGGTTTGACTGAGTGGTTCAAAAAGTACTTTTACCTTTTTTGTACTTTCAGAATTTCCTTTTCAGTCTCCGCGCAACCAACTTCGCAATGTCAAACGTCGCTCTCACGCTTGACTTCGCCCTTAAATAAAAAACGCAGACGTTAGCGAAGTTTGTTCACATTTTTCATTTATGTATCAACCATTCTGTACCTGGCATCCTCCTCCACCAACCTTCTCACAAGCAAAATTAGCGAATACTTCCACCACTTCGTGAAACGAAGGAAAAATCTAAGTAAAAATGAAGGTTTTTTGATGAAAGGTAGCAATAAGTTTTTGGAAACTATAATTTTTTAAAAACAACGAGTGGATGTTTTACGTCAGAGGGAGAATTGAATTGAAGCATTCTTGACTTCTAATTTCTAGCGTCAGAGCTCTTGTCAAATCGTACTGAAAAGTTGACTGTTGACGTTGCTAAGTTTGGTTGTGCGGAGTTTAAGTAAAATGTTACGCTGCTTCATAATATCATTGGTTTTTCCCCACAATTTAAGAAATGAATAAATTTTAGAAGAAATCTTTTATGTTATTTATGGATATCGTATTTAACGATACGAATAATGTTGACTAAATGTCCAGAATTCCGCTATTAGTTTGTTTAGTATTCTTTATTATCAGTAGTTAAAAGTAACTTTCTTTCCTTTTATCTTTGTTGCAATAGCTTAAACCTCCTAGCAAAATACCTCCAAGTTCGATAACGGACATGTTTGTGAAGTTATAAATCGCCAAGATCCAAGATTGCATATGTTTTAATAGATCTTAAAGATTATTATTTATTAAAAATAGCATGTTAATTTTATTGCAATTTTATGATACAATAATTATCAATAAATACAAATTATTAACATACATCTACGCAACCACATCTGCAACAATTTAAAACATACTTCTCAAATTGATTATTTGATGTCTTGTATTATAGCCACCAGCACGGCTATAATGTCTACTGGCTGGCCACAGTGCATACCTGTGATGTCGGTGGTTGTGTTCCAAACAGCTATGAAATGGCTAAATTATATGGCTAAATCGATTCAGGAAGTGATTCTGAGCCAAAGATATATGTATATACTTTTCGATACCTGCCACACCTTTAATGCGTTACAAGCGAAAGCACAAAGTGAATATACCCTCATCCATTCGGGTGTAATATATGTATAAAAAGAATTTTCTTTTAAATAATAAGAATTTAATGCCTTAAGAATTTAAGTTCGATGTATTTAGTTACTTTTTAAATATAATGTATTTTATTTAAATATTATGTAGTAACATTTAAATGCTTATAATTATAGAAATAGTGGAGTATTATTATTATTTTCTGTTACAGTCTGAATTATGAAAATATCATGTTGTACATTTCATTGTTCTTTTGATTTAAAGCTATAGTTAATCCGGGGGATTTGTGCGAATATTTGGAATGTACCATTTTACTGTACGATTTGGAAGCTTTGAGAGTAACGGATCTGGTACTAGAATTCCTAAGATGTAGAGAATAAAATAAAATATGTAAATAAATCAAAGAAACCCAAAAAGGCAAAGGGAATGATGAATGTATAAACTTACGAGAGTGTAACTTCAGAATGTTGCAATTGCATGCAGACTTCTATCGGAATAGAAATCAATATCCGCCTGAAGGCTTATCTTTGGTTCTTGAATGAGTCTAAATTTACTTTAGACTCGTGCGTGAGTAAATCCAGCAACCGTGTGGTTAAATACAGCAACGCCCGTACTAGAAAAAAATACAAAAACATCACATGAAGCACTTAAATAATAATTTAATTATTACATAAAGTACTTTTTTTTAATTTCTCCATTTGCGTTGCGATTCCAAATGCTAAGTTGATTTCCATTCCACTACCGTTCAAATCGATTGACTGAGCCCCGAGTATACGCATAAAGACCGTGGCTCCCGATGATTTTGCGACAAGGTATGCTGGCATTGCATCCGATGCGCTACCACTCAAAACATGACCCATCAACTCCGATTGGCCGGAGAAAAATACCAGAGGTCGCAACAAAGTTCCCTGCACTGAAATTTCCACGCCTGCCGTTGCAGGCCAATCATCCTGCTCCAAAATGGCAAGCCGTTCATATACAGCCCCGGCAAGTGCTACTTGCGAAGTCCAGTGCATGATTTAACTTCATTAAAATTCACTAAAAACCCTTAATTTATTTGCGAAATAGCTAAACAATTTTCACAAGCTAAACATTTTTTATCTGGTAAAATAATAAACAAAGGAAATGTTATATAAACGTGACGTCTTGTGGTGAACTACATATACACGACACATACATTATACGTGTTTCACCTAATTACCGAATTTCGTTTTCTTTTGACATTTACGATGGGTCTTGACGCAGTTTCCTATCTCGTTATCTCTGTACAAAACGACACATAACGACTCATAACACTTAAATAATAATTTAATCATTAGTCAAAGTACTTTTTTTTGATTTTCTAAGTACTTTACATTTCTAAGTAAGTTCATTTACATTCCACTTCCATTCAAATCGATTGACTGAGTCCCGAGTATACGCATTAAGACCGTGGCTCCCGACGATAATATCACATAGTGTTCATGATTTTGCGACAAGGTGGTGCCTTGATATGTGGCATCAGATCCGATGCGGATTCGACCACTCAAAACATGACCCATCAACTCCGATTGGCAAAATACCAGAGGTTGCAACAAAGTTCCCTGCACTGAAATTTCCATGCCTGCCATGGAAAGCGGGCCAATCATCCTGCTCCTCAGTCAAACATTGATCACTGCTATTCACAAAAAATTACAGGCCGTTCGTATCAGAGATAAGGAGATAGGAAATTGCTGAAAAATGCGAAGAAATGCAACTCTGGCGTAAAGTAGTGTTTGTGAAAAACCTAAAAATGCTTCTCAGAAAATCGAACATCAAACGCAGATGAAGGGTGTCAAGCAAAGGGAACGGGGTTTTTCGTATGGGAAAGTCATAGTTACCACACCTGTTGTAGGTGGCACGTTCGAGAGAGAGAGGGGTTAACATCAGACCAGAATTGATCTCATTGGCTTTGAGACCCCAATGACAATTCAGATTTTTAAGTCAAATCGGGAAAAGGGAAACCTATTTTATCCCAAAAACTGTATGACTTATTGTATGAACAATTGAAATAAATTTAAATAATCAATTAGAATAAATAGCAGACATAGAATGGCTTTGGCATACCATATTTTCGTTCACCTCGCCATGGGATTTGCCGTTTCTAACGTTGCCCGTTTGTATAAAACAGAGATAAGGAGATAGGAAACTTCGTTCCCGCGAAAAATTATGTAAAAAAAAAACTGAATTTCTTCGTTGAATTTAAGTGGGGACACACGTATAGCATATGTGTGCTGTATGTGAAGTTCACCGCATGTCGTCACGTTTATATGACATTTTCTTTGTTTATTATTTTATGGGAACAAAAATGGATTAGTTTGTGAAAATTGTTTAGCTTTTTCGCAAAGAAATTAGTGTTTTAAATGAATTTTAATGAAGTTAAATCATGCGCTGGACTGCGCAAGTAGCACTTGCTGGGACTGTATACGAGCGGCCTGTGATTTTTTGTGAATAGCGATGACAAAGGTTTGACTGAGTGGTTCAAAAAGTACTTTTACCTTTTTTGTACTTTCAGAATTTCCTTTTCAGTCTCCGCGCAACCAACTTCGCAATGTCAAACGTCGCTCTCACGCTTGACTTCGCCCTTAAATAAAAAACGCAGACGTTAGCGAAGTTTGTTCACATTTTTCATTTATGTATCAACCATTCTGTACCTGGCATCCTCCTCCACCAACCTTCTCACAAGCAAAATTAGCGAATACTTCCACCACTTCGTGAAACGAAGGAAAAATCTAAGTAAAAATGAAGGTTTTTTGATGAAAGGTAGCAATAAGTTTTTGGAAACTATAATTTTTTAAAAACAACGAGTGGATGTTTTACGTCAGAGGGAGAATTGAATTGAAGCATTCTTGACTTCTAATTTCTAGCGTCAGAGCTCTTGTCAAATCGTACTGAAAAGTTGACTGTTGACGTTGCTAAGTTTGGTTGTGCGGAGTTTAAGTAAAATGTTACGCTGCTTCATAATATCATTGGTTTTTCCCCACAATTTAAGAAATGAATAAATTTTAGAAGAAATCTTTTATGTTATTTATGGATATCGTATTTAACGATACGAATAATGTTGACTAAATGTCCAGAATTCCGCTATTAGTTTGTTTAGTATTCTTTATTATCAGTAGTTAAAAGTAACTTTCTTTCCTTTTATCTTTGTTGCAATAGCTTAAACCTCCTAGCAAAATACCTCCAAGTTCGATAACGGACATGTTTGTGAAGTTATAAATCGCCAAGATCCAAGATTGCATATGTTTTAATAGATCTTAAAGATTATTATTTATTAAAAATAGCATGTTAATTTTATTGCAATTTTATGATACAATAATTATCAATAAATACAAATTATTAACATACATCTACGCAACCACATCTGCAACAATTTAAAACATATTTCTCAAATTGATTATTTGATGTCTTGTATTATAGCCACCAGCACGGCTATAATGTCTACTGGCTGGCCACAGTGCATACCTGTGATGTCGGTGGTTGTGTTCCAAACAGCTATGAAATGGCTAAATTATATGGCTAAATCGATTCAGGAAGTGATTCTGAGCCAAAGATATATGTATATACTTTTCGATACCTGCCACACCTTTAATGCGTTACAAGCGAAAGCACAAAGTGAATATACCCTCATCCATTCGGGTGTAATATATGTATAAAAAGAATTTTCTTTTAAATAATAAGAATTTAATGCCTTAAGAATTTAAGTTCGATGTATTTAGTTACTTTTTAAATATAATGTATTTTATTTAAATATTATGTAGTAACATTTAAATGCTTATAATTATAGAAATAGTGGAGTATTATTATTATTTTCTGTTACAGTCTGAATTATGAAAATATCATGTTGTACATTTCATTGTTCTTTTGATTTAAAGCTATAGTTAATCCGGGGGATTTGTGCGAATATTTGGAATGTACCATTTTACTGTACGATTTGGAAGCTTTGAGAGTAACGGATCTGGTACTAGAATTCCTAAGATGTAGAGAATAAAATAAAATATGTAAATAAATCAAAGAAACCCAAAAAGGCAAAGGGAATGATGAATGTATAAACTTACGAGAGTGTAACTTCAGAATGTTGCAATTGCATGCAGACTTCTATCGGAATAGAAATCAATATCCGCCTGAAGGCTTATCTTTGGTTCTTGAATGAGTCTAAATTTACTTTAGACTCGTGCGTGAGTAAATCCAGCAACCGTGTGGTTAAATACAGCAACGCCCGTACTAGAAAAAAATACAAAAACATCACATGAAGCACTTAAATAATAATTTAATTATTACATAAAGTACTTTTTTTTAATTTCTCCATTTGCGTTGCGATTCCAAATGCTAAGTTGATTTCCATTCCACTACCGTTCAAATCGATTGACTGAGCCCCGAGTATACGCATAAAGACCGTGGCTCCCGATGATTTTGCGACAAGGTATGCTGGCATTGCATCCGATGCGCTACCACTCAAAACATGACCCATCAACTCCGATTGGCCGGAGAAAAATACCAGAGGTCGCAACAAAGTTCCCTGCACTGAAATTTCCATGCCTGCCGTTGCAGGCCAATCATCCTGCTCCAAAATGGCAAGCCGTTCATATACAGCCCCGGCAAGTGCTACTTGCGAAGTCCAGTGCATGATTTAACTTCATTAAAATTCACTAAAAACCCTTAATTTATTTGCGAAATAGCTAAACAATTTTCACAAGCTAAACATTTTTTATCTGGTAAAATAATAAACAAAGGAAATGTTATATAAACGTGACGTCTTGTGGTGAACTACATATACACGACACATACATTATACGTGTTTCACCTAATTACCGAATTTCGTTTTCTTTTGACATTTACGATGGGTCTTGACGCAGTTTCCTATCTCGTTATCTCTGTACAAAACGACACATAACGACTCATAACACTTAAATAATAATTTAATCATTAGTCAAAGTACTTTTTTTTGATTTTCTAAGTACTTTACATTTCTAAGTAAGTTCATTTACATTCCACTTCCATTCAAATCGATTGACTGAGTCCCGAGTATACGCATTAAGACCGTGGCTCCCGACGATAATATCACATAGTGTTCATGATTTTGCGACAAGGTGGTGCCTTGATATGTGGCATCAGATCCGATGCGGATTCGACCACTCAAAACATGACCCATCAACTCCGATTGGCAAAATACCAGAGGTTGCAACAAAGTTCCCTGCACTGAAATTTCCATGCCTGCCATGGAAAGCGGGCCAATCATCCTGCTCCTCAGTCAAACATTGATCACTGCTATTCACAAAAAATTACAGGCCGTTCGTATCAGAGATAAGGAGATAGGAAATTGCTGAAAAATGCGAAGAAATGCAACTCTGGCGTAAAGTAGTGTTTGTGAAAAACCTAAAAATGCTTCTCAGAAAATCGAACATCAAACGCAGATGAAGGGTGTCAAGCAAAGGGAACGGGGTTTTTCGTATGGGAAAGTCATAGTTACCACACCTGTTGTAGGTGGCACGTTCGAGAGAGAGAGGGGTTAACATCAGACCAGAATTGATCTCATTGGCTTTGAGACCCCAATGACAATTCAGATTTTTAAGTCAAATCGGGAAAAGGGAAACCTATTTTATCCCAAAAACTGTATGACTTATTGTATGAACAATTGAAATAAATTTAAATAATCAATTAGAATAAATAGCAGACATAGAATTGCTTTGGCATACCATATTTTCGTTCACCTCGCCATGGGATTTGCCGTTTCTAACGTTGCCCGTTTGTATAAAACAGAGATAAGGAGATAGGAAACTTCGTTCCCGCGAAAAATTATGTAAAAAAAAAACTGAATTTCTTCGTTGAATTTAAGTGGGGACACACGTATAGCATATGTGTGCTGTATGTGAAGTTCACCGCATGTCGTCACGTTTATATGACATTTTCTTTGTTTATTATTTTATGGGAACAAAAATGGATTAGTTTGTGAAAATTGTTTAGCTTTTTCGCAAAGAAATTAGTGTTTTAAATGAATTTTAATGAAGTTAAATCATGCGCTGGACTGCGCAAGTAGCACTTGCTGGGACTGTATACGAGCGGCCTGTGATTTTTTGTGAATAGCGATGACAAAGGTTTGACTGAGTGGTTCAAAAAGTACTTTTACCTTTTTTGTACTTTCAGAATTTCCTTTTCAGTCTCCGCGCAACCAACTTCGCAATGTCAAACGTCGCTCTCACGCTTGACTTCGCCCTTAAATAAAAAACGCAGACGTTAGCGAAGTTTGTTCACATTTTTCATTTATGTATCAACCATTCTGTACCTGGCATCCTCCTCCACCAACCTTCTCACAAGCAAAATTAGCGAATACTTCCACCACTTCGTGAAACGAAGGAAAAATCTAAGTAAAAATGAAGGTTTTTTGATGAAAGGTAGCAATAAGTTTTTGGAAACTATAATTTTTTAAAAACAACGAGTGGATGTTTTACGTCAGAGGGAGAATTGAATTGAAGCATTCTTGACTTCTAATTTCTAGCGTCAGATTTCTTGTCAAATCGTACTGAAAAGTTGACTGTTGACGTTGCTAAGTTTGGTTGTGCGGAGTTTAAGTAAAATGTTACGCTGCTTCATAATATCATTGGTTTTTCCCCACAATTTAAGAAATGAATAAATTTTAGAAGAAATCTTTTATGTTATTTATGGATATCGTATTTAACGATACGAATAATGTTGACTAAATGTCCAGAATTCCGCTATTAGTTTGTTTAGTATTCTTTATTATCAGTAGTTAAAAGTAACTTTCTTTCCTTTTATCTTTGTTGCAATAGCTTAAACCTCCTAGCAAAATACCTCCAAGTTCGATAACGGACATGTTTGTGAAGTTATAAATCGCCAAGATCCAAGATTGCATATGTTTTAATAGATCTTAAAGATTATTATTTATTAAAAATAGCATGTTAATTTTATTGCAATTTTATGATACAATAATTATCAATAAATACAAATTATTAACATACATCTACGCAACCACATCTGCAACAATTTAAAACATATTTCTCAAATTGATTATTTGATGTCTTGTATTATAGCCACCAGCACGGCTATAATGTCTACTGGCTGGCCACAGTGCATACCTGTGATGTCGGTGGTTGTGTTCCAAACAGCTATGAAATGGCTAAATTATATGGCTAAATCGATTCAGGAAGTGATTCTGAGCCAAAGATATATGTATATACTTTTCGATACCTGCCACACCTTTAATGCGTTACAAGCGAAAGCACAAAGTGAATATACCCTCATCCATTCGGGTGTAATATATGTATAAAAAGAATTTTCTTTTAAATAATAAGAATTTAATGCCTTAAGAATTTAAGTTCGATGTATTTAGTTACTTTTTAAATATAATGTATTTTATTTAAATATTATGTAGTAACATTTAAATGCTTATAATTATAGAAATAGTGGAGTATTATTATTATTTTCTGTTACAGTCTGAATTATGAAAATATCATGTTGTACATTTCATTGTTCTTTTGATTTAAAGCTATAGTTAATCCGGGGGATTTGTGCGAATATTTGGAATGTACCATTTTACTGTACGATTTGGAAGCTTTGAGAGTAACGGATCTGGTACTAGAATTCCTAAGATGTAGAGAATAAAATAAAATATGTAAATAAATCAAAGAAACCCAAAAAGGCAAAGGGAATGATGAATGTATAAACTTACGAGAGTGTAACTTCAGAATGTTGCAATTGCATGCAGACTTCTATCGGAATAGAAATCAATATCCGCCTGAAGGCTTATCTTTGGTTCTTGAATGAGTCTAAATTTACTTTAGACTCGTGCGTGAGTAAATCCAGCAACCGTGTGGTTAAATACAGCAACGCCCGTACTAGAAAAAAATACAAAAACATCACATGAAGCACTTAAATAATAATTTAATTATTACATAAAGTACTTTTTTTTAATTTCTCCATTTGCGTTGCGATTCCAAATGCTAAGTTGATTTCCATTCCACTACCGTTCAAATCGATTGACTGAGCCCCGAGTATACGCATAAAGACCGTGGCTCCCAATGATTTTGCGACAAGGTATGCTGGCATTGCATCCGATGCGCTACCACTCAAAACATGACCCATCAACTCCGATTGGCCGGAGAAAAATACCAGAGGTCGCAACAAAGTTCCCTGCACTGAAATTTCCATGCCTGCCGTTGCAGGCCAATCATCCTGCTCCAAAATGGCAAGCCGTTCATATACAGCCCCGGCAAGTGCTACTTGCGAAGTCCAGTGCATGATTTAACTTCATTAAAATTCACTAAAAACCCTTAATTTATTTGCGAAATAGCTAAACAATTTTCACAAGCTAAACATTTTTTATCTGGTAAAATAATAAACAAAGGAAATGTTATATAAACGTGACGTCTTGTGGTGAACTACATATACACGACACATACATTATACGTGTTTCACCTAATTACCGAATTTCGTTTTCTTTTGACATTTACGATGGGTCTTGACGCAGTTTCCTATCTCGTTATCTCTGTACAAAACGACACATAACGACTCATAACACTTAAATAATAATTTAATCATTAGTCAAAGTACTTTTTTTTGATTTTCTAAGTACTTTACATTTCTAAGTAAGTTCATTTACATTCCACTTCCATTCAAATCGATTGACTGAGTCCCGAGTATACGCATTAAGACCGTGGCTCCCGACGATAATATCACATAGTGTTCATGATTTTGCGACAAGGTGGTGCCTTGATATGTGGCATCAGATCCGATGCGGATTCGACCACTCAAAACATGACCCATCAACTCCGATTGGCAAAATACCAGAGGTTGCAACAAAGTTCCCTGCACTGAAATTTCCATGCCTGCCATGGAAAGCGGGCCAATCATCCTGCTCCTCAGTCAAACATTGATCACTGCTATTCACAAAAAATTACAGGCCGTTCGTATCAGAGATAAGGAGATAGGAAATTGCTGAAAAATGCGAAGAAATGCAACTCTGGCGTAAAGTAGTGTTTGTGAAAAACCTAAAAATGCTTCTCAGAAAATCGAACATCAAACGCAGATGAAGGGTGTCAAGCAAAGGGAACGGGGTTTTTCGTATGGGAAAGTCATAGTTACCACACCTGTTGTAGGTGGCACGTTCGAGAGAGAGAGGGGTTAACATCAGACCAGAATTGATCTCATTGGCTTTGAGACCCCAATGACAATTCAGATTTTTAAGTCAAATCGGGAAAAGGGAAACCTATTTTATCCCAAAAACTGTATGACTTATTGTATGAACAATTGAAATAAATTTAAATAATCAATTAGAATAAATAGCAGACATAGAATGGCTTTGGCATACCATATTTTCGTTCACCTCGCCATGGGATTTGCCGTTTCTAACGTTGCCCGTTTGTATAAAACAGAGATAAGGAGATAGGAAACTTCGTTCCCGCGAAAAATTATGTAAAAAAAAAACTGAATTTCTTCGTTGAATTTAAGTGGGGACACACGTATAGCATATGTGTGCTGTATGTGAAGTTCACCGCATGTCGTCACGTTTATATGACATTTTCTTTGTTTATTATTTTATGGGAACAAAAATGGATTAGTTTGTGAAAATTGTTTAGCTTTTTCGCAAAGAAATTAGTGTTTTAAATGAATTTTAATGAAGTTAAATCATGCGCTGGACTGCGCAAGTAGCACTTGCTGGGACTGTATACGAGCGGCCTGTGATTTTTTGTGAATAGCGATGACAAAGGTTTGACTGAGTGGTTCAAAAAGTACTTTTACCTTTTTTGTACTTTCAGAATTTCCTTTTCAGTCTCCGCGCAACCAAC
This sequence comes from Conops quadrifasciatus, assembly GCA_949752815.1. Classification (NCBI taxonomy): domain Eukaryota; kingdom Metazoa; phylum Arthropoda; class Insecta; order Diptera; family Conopidae; genus Conops; species Conops quadrifasciatus. Next base: position 8,398,334 of record OX457081.1, read on the forward strand.
TTCGCAATGTCAAACGTCGCTCTCACGCTTGACTTCGCCCTTAAATAAAAAACGCAGACGTTAGCGAAGTTTGTTCACATTTTTCATTTATGTATCAACCATTCTGTACCTGGCATCCTCCTCCACCAACCTTCTCACAAGCAAAATTAGCGAATACTTCCACCACTTCGTGAAACGAAGGAAAAATCTAAGTAAAAATGAAGGTTTTTTGATGAAAGGTAGCAATAAGTTTTTGGAAACTATAATTTTTTAAAAACAACGAGTGGATGTTTTACGTCAGAGGGAGAATTGAATTGAAGCATTCTTGACTTCTAATTTCTAGCGTCAGAGCTCTTGTCAAATCGTACTGAAAAGTTGACTGTTGACGTTGCTAAGTTTGGTTGTGCGGAGTTTAAGTAAAATGTTACGCTGCTTCATAATATCATTGGTTTTTCCCCACAATTTAAGAAATGAATAAATTTTAGAAGAAATCTTTTATGTTATTTATGGATATCGTATTTAACGATACGAATAATGTTGACTAAATGTCCAGAATTCCGCTATTAGTTTGTTTAGTATTCTTTATTATCAGTAGTTAAAAGTAACTTTCTTTCCTTTTATCTTTGTTGCAATAGCTTAAACCTCCTAGCAAAATACCTCCAAGTTCGATAACGGACATGTTTGTGAAGTTATAAATCGCCAAGATCCAAGATTGCATATGTTTTAATAGATCTTAAAGATTATTATTTATTAAAAATAGCATGTTAATTTTATTGCAATTTTATGATACAATAATTATCAATAAATACAAATTATTAACATACATCTACGCAACCACATCTGCAACAATTTAAAACATATTTCTCAAATTGATTATTTGATGTCTTGTATTATAGCCACCAGCACGGCTATAATGTCTACTGGCTGGCCACAGTGCATACCTGTGATGTCGGTGGTTGTGTTCCAAACAGCTATGAAATGGCTAAATTATATGGCTAAATCGATTCAGGAAGTGATTCTGAGCCAAAGATATATGTATATACTTTTCGATACCTGCCACACCTTTAATGCGTTACAAGCGAAAGCACAAAGTGAATATACCCTCATCCATTCGGGTGTAATATATGTATAAAAAGAATTTTCTTTTAAATAATAAGAATTTAATGCCTTAAGAATTTAAGTTCGATGTATTTAGTTACTTTTTAAATATAATGTATTTTATTTAAATATTATGTAGTAACATTTAAATGCTTATAATTATAGAAATAGTGGAGTATTATTATTATTTTCTGTTACAGTCTGAATTATGAAAATATCATGTTGTACATTTCATTGTTCTTTTGATTTAAAGCTATAGTTAATCCGGGGGATTTGTGCGAATATTTGGAATGTACCATTTTACTGTACGATTTGGAAGCTTTGAGAGTAACGGATCTGGTACTAGAATTCCTAAGATGTAGAGAATAAAATAAAATATGTAAATAAATCAAAGAAACCCAAAAAGGCAAAGGGAATGATGAATGTATAAACTTACGAGAGTGTAACTTCAGAATGTTGCAATTGCATGCAGACTTCTATCGGAATAGAAATCAATATCCGCCTGAAGGCTTATCTTTGGTTCTTGAATGAGTCTAAATTTACTTTAGACTCGTGCGTGAGTAAATCCAGCAACCGTGTGGTTAAATACAGCAACGCCCGTACTAGAAAAAAATACAAAAACATCACATGAAGCACTTAAATAATAATTTAATTATTACATAAAGTACTTTTTTTAATTTCTCCATTTGCGTTGCGATTCCAAATGCTAAGTTGATTTCCATTCCACTACCGTTCAAATCGATTGACTGAGCCCCGAGTATACGCATAAAGACCGTGGCTCCCGATGATTTTGCGACAAGGTATGCTGGCATTGCATCCGATGCGCTACCACTCAAAACATGACCCATCAACTCCGATTGGCCGGAGAAAAATACCAGAGGTCGCAACAAAGTTCCCTGCACTGAAATTTCCATGCCTGCCGTTGCAGGCCAATCATCCTGCTCCAAAATGGCAAGCCGTTCATATACAGCCCCGGCAAGTGCTACTTGCGAAGTCCAGTGCATGATTTAACTTCATTAAAATTCACTAAAAACCCTTAATTTATTTGCGAAATAGCTAAACAATTTTCACAAGCTAAACATTTTTTATCTGGTAAAATAATAAACAAAGGAAATGTTATATAAACGTGACGTCTTGTGGTGAACTACATATACACGACACATACATTATACGTGTTTCACCTAATTACCGAATTTCGTTTTCTTTTGACATTTACGATGGGTCTTGACGCAGTTTCCTATCTCGTTATCTCTGTACAAAACGACACATAACGACTCATAACACTTAAATAATAATTTAATCATTAGTCAAAGTACTTTTTTTTTGATTTTCTAAGTACTTTACATTTCTAAGTAAGTTCATTTACATTCCACTTCCATTCAAATCGATTGACTGAGTCCCGAGTATACGCATTAAGACCGTGGCTCCCGACGATAATATCACATAGTGTTCATGATTTTGCGACAAGGTGGTGCCTTGATATGTGGCATCAGATCCGATGCGGATTCGACCACTCAAAACATGACCCATCAACTCCGATTGGCAAAATACCAGAGGTTGCAACAAAGTTCCCTGCACTGAAATTTCCATGCCTGCCATGGAAAGCGGGCCAATCATCCTGCTCCTCAGTCAAACATTGATCACTGCTATTCACAAAAAATTACAGGCCGTTCGTATCAGAGATAAGGAGATAGGAAATTGCTAAAAAATGCGAAGAAATGCAACTCTGGCGTAAAGTAGTGTTTGTGAAAAACCTAAAAATGCTTCTCAGAAAATCGAACATCAAACGCAGATGAAGGGTGTCAAGCAAAGGGAACGGGGTTTTTCGTATGGGAAAGTCATAGTTACCACACCTGTTGTAGGTGGCACGTTCGAGAGAGAGAGGGGTTAACATCAGACCAGAATTGATCTCATTGGCTTTGAGACCCCAATGACAATTCAGATTTTTAAGTCAAATCGGGAAAAGGGAAACCTATTTTATCCCAAAAACTGTATGACTTATTGTATGAACAATTGAAATAAATTTAAATAATCAATTAGAATAAATAGCAGACATAGAATGGCTTTGGCATACCATATTTTCGTTCACCTCGCCATGGGATTTGCCGTTTCTAACGTTGCCCGTTTGTATAAAACAGAGATAAGGAGATAGGAAACTTCGTTCCCGCGAAAAATTATGTAAAAAAAAAACTGAATTTCTTCGTTGAATTTAAGTGGGGACACACGTATAGCATATGTGTGCTGTATGTGAAGTTCACCGCATGTCGTCACGTTTATATGACATTTTCTTTGTTTATTATTTTATGGGAACAAAAATGGATTAGTTTGTGAAAATTGTTTAGCTTTTTCGCAAAGAAATTAGTGTTTTAAATGAATTTTAATGAAGTTAAATCATGCGCTGGACTGCGCAAGTAGCACTTGCTGGGACTGTATACGAGCGGCCTGTGATTTTTTGTGAATAGCGATGACAAAGGTTTGACTGAGTGGTTCAAAAAGTACTTTTACCTTTTTTGTACTTTCAGAATTTCCTTTTCAGTCTCCGCGCAACCAACTTCGCAATGTCAAACGTCGCTCTCACGCTTGACTTCGCCCTTAAATAAAAAACCCAGACGTTAGCGAAGTTTGTTCACATTTTTCATTTATGTATCAACCATTCTGTACCTGGCATCCTCCTCCACCAACCTTCTCACAAGCAAAATTAGCGAATACTTCCACCACTTCGTGAAACGAAGGAAAAATCTAAGTAAAAATGAAGGTTTTTTGATGAAAGGTAGCAATAAGTTTTTGGAAACTATAATTTTTTAAAAACAACGAGTGGATGTTTTACGTCAGAGGGAGAATTGAATTGAAGCATTCTTGACTTCTAATTTCTAGCGTCAGAGCTCTTGTCAAATCGTACTGAAAAGTTGACTGTTGACGTTGCTAAGTTTGGTTGTGCGGAGTTTAAGTAAAATGTTACGCTGCTTCATAATATCATTGGTTTTTCCCCACAATTTAAGAAATGAATAAATTTTAGAAGAAATCTTTTATGTTATTTATGGATATCGTATTTAACGATACGAATAATGTTGACTAAATGTCCAGAATTCCGCTATTAGTTTGTTTAGTATTCTTTATTATCAGTAGTTAAAAGTAACTTTCTTTCCTTTTATCTTTGTTGCAATAGCTTAAACCTCCTAGCAAAATACCTCCAAGTTCGATAACGGACATGTTTGTGAAGTTATAAATCGCCAAGATCCAAGATTGCATATGTTTTAATAGATCTTAAAGATTATTATTTATTAAAAATAGCATGTTAATTTTATTGCAATTTTATGATACAATAATTATCAATAAATACAAATTATTAACATACATCTACGCAACCACATCTGCAACAATTTAAAACATATTTCTCAAATTGATTATTTGATGTCTTGTATTATAGCCACCAGCACGGCTATAATGTCTACTGGCTGGCCACAGTGCATACCTGTGATGTCGGTGGTTGTGTTCCAAACAGCTATGAAATGGCTAAATTATATGGCTAAATCGATTCAGGAAGTGATTCTGAGCCAAAGATATATGTATATACTTTTCGATACCTGCCACACCTTTAATGCGTTACAAGCGAAAGCACAAAGTAAATATATACTCTCATCCATTCGGGTGTAATATATGTATAAAAAGAATTTTCTTTTAAATAATAAGAATTTAATGCCTTGAGAATTTAAGTTCGATGTATTTAGTTACTTTTTAAATATAATGTATTTTATTTAAATATTATGTAGTAACATTTAAATGCTTATAATTATAGAAATAGTGGAGTATTATTATTATTTTCTGTTACAGTCTGAATTATGAAAATATCATGTTGTACATTTCATTGTTCTTTTGATTTAAAGCTATAGTTAATCCGGGGGATTTGTGCGAATATTTGGAATGTACCATTTTACTGTACGATTTGGAAGCTTTGAGAGTAACGGATCTGGTACTAGAATTCCTAAGATGTAGAGAATAAAATAAAATATGTAAATAAATCAAAGAAACCCAAAAAGGCAAAGGGAATGATGAATGTATAAACTTACGAGAGTGTAACTTCAGAATGTTGCAATTGCATGCAGACTTCTATCGGAATAGAAATCAATATCCGCCTGAAGGCTTATCTTTGGTTCTTGAATGAGTCTAAATTTACTTTAGACTCGTGCGTGAGTAAATCCAGCAACCGTGTGGTTAAATACAGCAACGCCCGTACTAGAAAAAAATACAAAAACATCACATGAAGCACTTAAATAATAATTTAATTATTACATAAAGTACTTTTTTTTAATTTCTCCATTTGCGTTGCGATTCCAAATGCTAAGTTGATTTCCATTCCACTACCGTTCAAATCGATTGACTGAGCCCCGAGTATACGCATAAAGACCGTGGCTCCCGATGATTTTGCGACAAGGTATGCTGGCATTGCATCCGATGCGCTACCACTCAAAACATGACCCATCAACTCCGATTGGCCGGAGAAAAATACCAGAGGTCGCAACAAAGTTCCCTGCACTGAAATTTCCATGCCTGCCGTTGCAGGCCAATCATCCTGCTCCAAAATGGCAAGCCGTTCATATACAGCCCCGGCAAGTGCTACTTGCGAAGTCCAGTGCATGATTTAACTTCATTAAAATTCACTAAAAACCCTTAATTTATTTGCGAAATAGCTAAACAATTTTCACAAGCTAAACATTTTTTATCTGGTAAAATAATAAACAAAGGAAATGTTATATAAACGTGACGTCTTGTGGTGAACTACATATACACGACACATACATTATACGTGTTTCACCTAATTACCGAATTTCGTTTTCTTTTGACATTTACGATGGGTCTTGACGCAGTTTCCTATCTCGTTATCTCTGTACAAAACGACACATAACGACTCATAACACTTAAATAATAATTTAATCATTAGTCAAAGTACTTTTTTTTGATTTTCTAAGTACTTTACATTTCTAAGTAAGTTCATTTACATTCCACTTCCATTCAAATCGATTGACTGAGTCCCGAGTATACGCATTAAGACCGTGGCTCCCGACGATAATATCACATAGTGTTCATGATTTTGCGACAAGGTGGTGCCTTGATATGTGGCATCAGATCCGATGCGGATTCGACCACTCAAAACATGACCCATCAACTCCGATTGGCAAAATACCAGAGGTTGCAACAAAGTTCCCTGCACTGAAATTTCCATGCCTGCCATGGAAAGCGGGCCAATCATCCTGCTCCTCAGTCAAACATTGATCACTGCTATTCACAAAAAATTACAGGCCGTTCGTATCAGAGATAAGGAGATAGGAAATTGCTGAAAAATGCGAAGAAATGCAACTCTGGCGTAAAGTAGTGTTTGTGAAAAACCTAAAAATGCTTCTCAGAAAATCGAACATCAAACGCAGATGAAGGGTGTCAAGCAAAGGGAACGGGGTTTTTCGTATGGGAAAGTCATAGTTACCACACCTGTTGTAGGTGGCACGTTCGAGAGAGAGAGGGGTTAACATCAGACCAGAATTGATCTCATTGGCTTTGAGACCCCAATGACAATTCAGATTTTTAAGTCAAATCGGGAAAAGGGAAACCTATTTTATCCCAAAAACTGTATGACTTATTGTATGAACAATTGAAATAAATTTAAATAATCAATTAGAATAAATAGCAGACATAGAATGGCTTTGGCATACCATATTTTCGTTCACCTCGCCATGGGATTTGCCGTTTCTAACGTTGCCCGTTTGTATAAAACAGAGATAAGGAGATAGGAAACTTCGTTCCCGCGAAAAATTATGTAAAAAAAAAACTGAATTTCTTCGTTGAATTTAAGTGGGGACACACGTATAGCATATGTGTGCTGTATGTGAAGTTCACCGCATGTCGTCACGTTTATATGACATTTTCTTTGTTTATTATTTTATGGGAACAAAAATGGATTAGTTTGTGAAAATTGTTTAGCTTTTTCGCAAAGAAATTAGTGTTTTAAATGAATTTTAATGAAGTTAAATCATGCGCTGGACTGCGCAAGTAGCACTTGCTGGGACTGTATACGAGCGGCCTGTGATTTTTTGTGAATAGCGATGACAAAGGTTTGACTGAGTGGTTCAAAAAGTACTTTTACCTTTTTTGTACTTTCAGAATTTCCTTTTCAGTCTCCGCGCAACCAACTTCGCAATGTCAAACGTCGCTCTCACGCTTGACTTCGCCCTTAAATAAAAAACGCAGACGTTAGCGAAGTTTGTTCACATTTTTCATTTATGTATCAACCATTCTGTACCTGGCATCCTCCTCCACCAACCTTCTCACAAGCAAAATTAGCGAATACTTCCACCACTTCGTGAAACGAAGGAAAAATCTAAGTAAAAATGAAGGTTTTTTGATGAAAGGTAGCAATAAGTTTTTGGAAACTATAATTTTTTAAAAACAACGAGTGGATGTTTTACGTCAGAGGGAGAATTGAATTGAAGCATTCTTGACTTCTAATTTCTAGCGTCAGAGCTCTTGTCAAATCGTACTGAAAAGTTGACTGTTGACGTTGCTAAGTTTGGTTGTGCGGAGTTTAAGTAAAATGTTACGCTGCTTCATAATATCATTGGTTTTTCCCCACAATTTAAGAAATGAATAAATTTTAGAAGAAATCTTTTATGTTATTTATGGATATCGTATTTAACGATACGAATAATGTTGACTAAATGTCCAGAATTCCGCTATTAGTTTGTTTAGTATTCTTTATTATCAGTAGTTAAAAGTAACTTTCTTTCCTTTTATCTTTGTTGCAATAGCTTAAACCTCCTAGCAAAATACCTCCAAGTTCGATAACGGACATGTTTGTGAAGTTATAAATCGCCAAGATCCAAGATTGCATATGTTTTAATAGATCTTAAAGATTATTATTTATTAAAAATAGCATGTTAATTTTATTGCAATTTTATGATACAATAATTATCAATAAATACAAATTATTAACATACATCTACGCAACCACATCTGCAACAATTTAAAACATATTTCTCAAATTGATTATTTGATGTCTTGTATTATAGCCACCAGCACGGCTATAATGTCTACTGGCTGGCCACAGTGCATACCTGTGATGTCGGTGGTTGTGTTCCAAACAGCTATGAAATGGCTAAATTATATGGCTAAATCGATTCAGGAAGTGATTCTGAGCCAAAGATATATGTATATACTTTTCGATACCTGCCACACCTTTAATGCGTTACAAGCGAAAGCACAAAGTGAATATACCCTCATCCATTCGGGTGTAATCTATGTATAAAAAGAATTTTCTTTTAAATAATAAGAATTTAATGCCTTAAGAATTTAAGTTCGATGTATTTAGTTACTTTTTAAATATAATGTATTTTATTTAAATATTATGTAGTAACATTTAAATGCTTATAATTATAGAAATAGTGGAGTATTATTATTATTTTCTGTTACAGTCTGAATTATGAAAATATCATGTTGTACATTTCATTGTTCTTTTGATTTAAAGCTATAGTTAATCCGGGGGATTTGTGCGAATATTTGGAATGTACCATTTTACTGTACGATTTGGAAGCTTTGAGAGTAACGGATCTGGTACTAGAATTCCTAAGATGTAGAGAATAAAATAAAATATGTAAATAAATCAAAGAAACCCAAAAAGGCAAAGGGAATGATGAATGTATAAACTTACGAGAGTGTAACTTCAGAATGTTGCAATTGCATGCAGACTTCTATCGGAATAGAAATCAATATCCGCCTGAAGGCTTATCTTTGGTTCTTGAATGAGTCTAAATTTACTTTAGACTCGTGCGTGAGTAAATCCAGCAACCGTGTGGTTAAATACAGCAACGCCCGTACTAGAAAAAAATACAAAAACATCACATGAAGCACTTAAATAATAATTTAATTATTACATAAAGTACTTTTTTTTAATTTCTCCATTTGCGTTGCGATTCCAAATGCTAAGTTGATTTCCATTCCACTACCGTTCAAATCGATTGACTGAGCCCCGAGTATACGCATAAAGACCGTGGCTCCCGATGATTTTGCGACAAGGTATGCTGGCATTGCATCCGATGCGCTACCACTCAAAACATGACCCATCAACTCCGATTGGCCGGAGAAAAATACCAGAGGTCGCAACAAAGTTCCCTGCACTGAAATTTCCATGCCTGCCGTTGCAGGCCAATCATCCTGCTCCAAAATGGCAAGCCGTTCATATACAGCCCCGGCAAGTGCTACTTGCGAAGACCAGTGCATGATTTAACTTCATTAAAATTCACTAAAAATCCTTAATTTATTTGCGAAATAGCTAAACAATTTTCACAAGCTAAACATTTTTTATCTGGTAAAATAATAAACAAAGGAAATGTTATATAAACGTGACGTCTTGTGGTGAACTACATATACACGACACATACATTATACGTGTTTCACCTAATTACCGAATTTCGTTTTCTTTTGACATTTACGATGGGTCTTGACGCAGTTTCCTATCTCGTTATCTCTGTACAAAACGACACATAACGACTCATAACACTTAAATAATAATTTAATCATTAGTCAAAGTACTTTTTTTTGATTTTCTAAGTACTTTACATTTCTAAGTAAGTTCATTTACATTCCACTTCCATTCAAATCGATTGACTGAGTCCCGAGTATACGCATTAAGACCGTGGCTCCCGACGATAATATCACATAGTGTTCATGATTTTGCGACAAGGTGGTGCCTTGATATGTGGCATCAGATCCGATGCGGATTCGACCACTCAAAACATGACCCATCAACTCCGATTGGCAAAATACCAGAGGTTGCAACAAAGTTCCCTGCACTGAAATTTCCATGCCTGCCATGGAAAGCGGGCCAATCATCCTGCTCCTCAGTCAAACATTGATCACTGCTATTCACAAAAAATTACAGGCCGTTCGTATCAGAGATAAGGAGATAGGAAATTGCTGAAAAATGCGAAGAAATGCAACTCTGGCGTAAAGTAGTGTTTGTGAAAAACCTAAAAATGCTTCTCAGAAAATCGAACATCAAACGCAGATGAAGGGTGTCAAGCAAAGGGAACGGGGTTTTTCGTATGGGAAAGTCATAGTTACCACACCTGTTGTAGGTGGCACGTTCGAGAGAGAGAGGGGTTAACATCAGACCAGAATTGATCTCATTGGCTTTGAGACCCCAATGACAATTCAGATTTTTAAGTCAAATCGGGAAAAGGGAAACCTATTTTATCCCAAAAACTGTATGACTTATTGTATGAACAATTGAAATAAATTTAAATAATCAATTAGAATAAATAGCAGACATAGAATGGCTTTGGCATACCATATTTTCGTTCACCTCGCCATGGGATTTGCCGTTTCTAACGTTGCCCGTTTGTATAAAACAGAGATAAGGAGATAGGAAACTTCGTTCCCGCGAAAAATTATGTAAAAAAAAAACTGAATTTCTTCGTTGAATTTAAGTGGGGACACACGTATAGCATATGTGTGCTGTATGTGAAGTTCACCGCATGTCGTCACGTTTATATGACATTTTCTTTGTTTATTATTTTATGGGAACAAAAATGGATTAGTTTGTGAAAATTGTTTAGCTTTTTCGCAAAGAAATTAGTGTTTTAAATGAATTTTAATGAAGTTAAATCATGCGCTGGACTGCGCAAGTAGCACTTGCTGGGACTGTATACGAGCGGCCTGTGATTTTTTGTGAATAGCGATGACAAAGGTTTGACTGAGTGGTTCAAAAAGTACTTTTACCTTTTTTGTACTTTCAGAATTTCCTTTTCAGTCTCCGCGCAACCAACTTCGCAATGTCAAACGTCGCTCTCACGCTTGACTTCGCCCTTAAATAAAAAACGCAGACGTTAGCGAAGTTTGTTCACATTTTTCATTTATGTATCAACCATTCTGTACCTGGCATCCTCCTCCACCAACCTTCTCACAAGCAAAATTAGCGAATACTTCCACCACTTCGTGAAACGAAGGAAAAATCTAAGTAAAAATGAAGGTTTTTTGATGAAAGGTAGCAATAAGTTTTTGGAAACTATAATTTTTTAAAAACAACGAGTGGATGTTTTACGTCAGAGGGAGAATTGAATTGAAGCATTCTTGACTTCTAATTTCTAGCGTCAGAGCTCTTGTCAAATCGTACTGAAAAGTTGACTGTTGACGTTGCTAAGTTTGGTTGTGCGGAGTTTAAGTAAAATGTTACGCTGCTTCATAATATCATTGGTTTTTCCCCACAATTTAAGAAATGAATAAATTTTAGAAGAAATCTTTTATGTTATTTATGGATATCGTATTTAACGATACGAATAATGTTGACTAAATGTCCAGAATTCCGCTATTAGTTTGTTTAGTATTCTTTATTATCAGTAGTTAAAAGTAACTTTCTTTCCTTTTATCTTTGTTGCAATAGCTTAAACCTCCTAGCAAAATACCTCCAAGTTCGATAACGGACATGTTTGTGAAGTTATAAATCGCCAAGATCCAAGATTGCATATGTTTTAATAGATCTTAAAGATTATTATTTATTAAAAATAGCATGTTAATTTTATTGCAATTTTATGATACAATAATTATCAATAAATACAAATTATTAACATACATCTACGCAACCACATCTGCAACAATTTAAAACATATTTCTCAAATTGATTATTTGATGTCTTGTATTATAGCCACCAGCACGGCTATAATGTCTACTGGCTGGCCACAGTGCATACCTGTGATGTCGGTGGTTGTGTTCCAAACAGCTATGAAATGGCTAAATTATATGGCTAAATCGATTCAGGAAGTGATTCTGAGCCAAAGATATATGTATATACTTTTCGATACCTGCCACACCTTTAATGCGTTACAAGCGAAAGCACAAAGTGAATATACCCTCATCCATTCGGGTGTAATCTATGTATAAAAAGAATTTTCTTTTAAATAATAAGAATTTAATGCCTTAAGAATTTAAGTTCGATGTATTTAGTTACTTTTTAAATATAATGTATTTTATTTAAATATTATGTAGTAACATTTAAATGCTTATAATTATAGAAATAGTGGAGTATTATTATTATTTTCTGTTACAGTCTGAATTATGAAAATATCATGTTGTACATTTCATTGTTCTTTTGATTTAAAGCTATAGTTAATCCGGGGGATTTGTGCGAATATTTGGAATGTACCATTTTACTGTACGATTTGGAAGCTTTGAGAGTAACGGATCTGGTACTAGAATTCCTAAGATGTAGAGAATAAAATAAAATATGTAAATAAATCAAAGAAACCCAAAAAGGCAAAGGGAATGATGAATGTATAAACTTACGAGAGTGTAACTTCAGAATGTTGCAATTGCATGCAGACTTCTATCGGAATAGAAATCAATATCCGCCTGAAGGCTTATCTTTGGTTCTTGAATGAGTCTAAATTTACTTTAGACTCGTGCGTGAGTAAATCCAGCAACCGTGTGGTTAAATACAGCAACGCCCGTACTAGAAAAAAATACAAAAACATCACATGAAGCACTTAAATAATAATTTAATTATTACATAAAGTACTTTTTTTTAATTTCTCCATTTGCGTTGCGATTCCAAATGCTAAGTTGATTTCCATTCCACTACCGTTCAAATCGATTGACTGAGCCCCGAGTATACGCATAAAGACCGTGGCTCCCGATGATTTTGCGACAAGGTATGCTGGCATTGCATCCGATGCGCTACCACTCAAAACATGACCCATCAACTCCGATTGGCCGGAGAAAAATACCAGAGGTCGCAACAAAGTTCCCTGCACTGAAATTTCCATGCCTGCCGTTGCAGGCCAATCATCCTGCTCCAAAATGGCAAGCCGTTCATATACAGCCCCGGCAAGTGCTACTTGCGAAGACCAGTGCATGATTTAACTTCATTAAAATTCACTAAAAATCCTTAATTTATTTGCGAAATAGCTAAACAATTTTCACAAGCTAAACATTTTTTATCTGGTAAAATAATAAACAAAGGAAATGTTATATAAACGTGACGTCTTGTGGTGAACTACATATACACGACACATACATTATACGTGTTTCACCTAATTACCGAATTTCGTTTTCTTTTGACATTTACGATGGGTCTTGACGCAGTTTCCTATCTCGTTATCTCTGTACAAAACGACACATAACGACTCATAACACTTAAATAATAATTTAATCATTAGTCAAAGTACTTTTTTTTGATTTTCTAAGTACTTTACATTTCTAAGTAAGTTCATTTACATTCCACTTCCATTCAAATCGATTGACTGAGTCCCGAGTATACGCATTAAGACCGTGGCTCCCGACGATAATATCACATAGTGTTCATGATTTTGCGACAAGGTGGTGCCTTGATATGTGGCATCAGATCCGATGCGGATTCGACCACTCAAAACATGACCCATCAACTCCGATTGGCAAAATACCAGAGGTTGCAACAAAGTTCCCTGCACTGAAATTTCCATGCCTGCCATGGAAAGCGGGCCAATCATCCTGCTCCTCAGTCAAACATTGATCACTGCTATTCACAAAAAATTACAGGCCGTTCGTATCAGAGATAAGGAGATAGGAAATTGCTGAAAAATGCGAAGAAATGCAACTCTGGCGTAAAGTAGTGTTTGTGAAAAACCTAAAAATGCTTCTCAGAAAATCGAACATCAAACGCAGATGAAGGGTGTCAAGCAAAGGGAACGGGGTTTTTCGTATGGGAAAGTCATAGTTACCACACCTGTTGTAGGTGGCACGTTCGAGAGAGAGAGGGGTTAACATCAGACCAGAATTGATCTCATTGGCTTTGAGACCCCAATGACAATTCAGATTTTTAAGTCAAATCGGGAAAAGGGAAACCTATTTTATCCCAAAAACTGTATGACTTATTGTATGAACAATTGAAATAAATTTAAATAATCAATTAGAATAAATAGCAGACATAGAATGGCTTTGGCATACCATATTTTCGTTCACCTCGCCATGGGATTTGCCGTTTCTAACGTTGCCCGTTTGTATAAAACAGAGATAAGGAGATAGGAAACTTCGTTCCCGCGAAAAATTATGTAAAAAAAAAACTGAATTTCTTCGTTGAATTTAAGTGGGGACACACGTATAGCATATGTGTGCTGTATGTGAAGTTCACCGCATGTCGTCACGTTTATATGACATTTTCTTTGTTTATTATTTTATGGGAACAAAAATGGATTAGTTTGTGAAAATTGTTTAGCTTTTTCGCAAAGAAATTAGTGTTTTAAATGAATTTTAATGAAGTTAAATCATGCGCTGGACTGCGCAAGTAGCACTTGCTGGGACTGTATACGAGCGGCCTGTGATTTTTTGTGAATAGCGATGACAAAGGTTTGACTGAGTGGTTCAAAAAGTACTTTTACCTTTTTTGTACTTTCAGAATTTCCTTTTCAGTCTCCGCGCAACCAACTTCGCAATGTCAAACGTCGCTCTCACGCTTGACTTCGCCCTTAAATAAAAAACGCAGACGTTAGCGAAGTTTGTTCACATTTTTCATTTATGTATCAACCATTCTGTACCTGGCATCCTCCTCCACCAACCTTCTCACAAGCAAAATTAGCGAATACTTCCACCACTTCGTGAAACGAAGGAAAAATCTAAGTAAAAATGAAGGTTTTTTGATGAAAGGTAGCAATAAGTTTTTGGAAACTATAATTTTTTAAAAACAACGAGTGGATGTTTTACGTCAGAGGGAGAATTGAATTGAAGCATTCTTGACTTCTAATTTCTAGCGTCAGAGCTCTTGTCAAATCGTACTGAAAAGTTGACTGTTGACGTTGCTAAGTTTGGTTGTGCGGAGTTTAAGTAAAATGTTACGCTGCTTCATAATATCATTGGTTTTTCCCCACAATTTAAGAAATGAATAAATTTTAGAAGAAATCTTTTATGTTATTTATGGATATCGTATTTAACGATACGAATAATGTTGACTAAATGTCCAGAATTCCGCTATTAGTTTGTTTAGTATTCTTTATTATCAGTAGTTAAAAGTAACTTTCTTTCCTTTTATCTTTGTTGCAATAGCTTAAACCTCCTAGCAAAATACCTCCAAGTTCGATAACGGACATGTTTGTGAAGTTATAAATCGCCAAGATCCAAGATTGCATATGTTTTAATAGATCTTAAAGATTATTATTTATTAAAAATAGCATGTTAATTTTATTGCAATTTTATGATACAATAATTATCAATAAATACAAATTATTAACATACATCTACGCAACCACATCTGCAACAATTTAAAACATATTTCTCAAATTGATTATTTGATGTCTTGTATTATAGCCACCAGCACGGCTATAATGTCTACTGGCTGGCCACAGTGCATACCTGTGATGTCGGTGGTTGTGTTCCAAACAGCTATGAAATGGCTAAATTATATGGCTAAATCGATTCAGGAAGTGATTCTGAGCCAAAGATATATGTATGTATATACTTTTCGATACCTGCCACACCTTTAATGCGTTACAAGCGAAAGCACAAAGTGAATATACCCTCATCCATTCGGGTGTAATATATGTATAAAAAGAATTTTCTTTTAAATAATAAGAATTTAATGCCTTAAGAATTTAAGTTCGATGTATTTAGTTACTTTTTAAATATAATGTATTTTATTTAAATATTATGTAGTAACATTTAAATGCTTATAATTATAGAAATAGTGGAGTATTATTATTATTTTCTGTTACAGTCTGAATTATGAAAATATCATGTTGTACATTTCATTGTTTTTTTAATAAAGCTAAAATTAACCCGGCGGATTTGTGCGAGTATTTTGAATGTACCATTTTACTGTACGATTTGGCAGCTTTGAGAGTAACGGATATGGTACTAGAATACCTAAAATGTAGAGAATAAAATCAAATATGTAAATAAATCAAAGATTTTGCATGCAATTGCAACATTCGGAAGTTACACTCTCGTAAGTTTATCCATTCATCATTCTCTTTGTCTTTTTGGCTTGACAGAGAGAATGATAAATGGATAAACTTACGAGAGTGTAACTTCCGAATGTTGCAATTGCATGCAAAGCTTCTATCAGAATTATTATGTAAATAATTCCAGACTTTCGTAATTTGGTGAATGTTGATAATAATCTGCAGTTATATTCCGCTTCGTACTCGGGTGTGTCATAAGGGCCGCGTGCACCTATGCCAGAGACGCCACTACTAATGTTCTGCGGTCCGTACGGAGGAGCCGCATTTGTTGGCGCATGTCCGTAGCTATAGCTATCATAAGCTTGTTGCTCGTAAGCAACGTGTTCGTCGTAACCTCGTCTACAATGAAAGAAAGGAAAATTTACTTTCACAATAAAAATCCACATCTTTCGGTTTCTAAACTCAGTCGACTTGACATTTTTGATCAGCCGAAAAAGACAGAATATATATTTTGATCATAAAACCTACCGGTACGTTTCGTCCATAGCACTTCTGGTCTTCTCAAGTATGGAAATAACTTTCTGTTTTGGCGGTATGGAATTTTTGGCAAAAGAGGGCTAAGCCGGAGTCCTAAAAATCCACAAAAAGTTATGAAATTAAAAATTCCGCAAGCATACCATTCACTCTACCTGTAGCCATGATGTGGTGGTAAGCTTTTACCAATTTGTGATGCGCCGCCACCACCACTTCCAGTAGTTGCAACTCCACATAATCATGCAACTTAGCCATCATGATCGGTTATGCTGGTATTGTCCATTAGCTCGCGCGGAACAGGTTTACCGTTTGAGCCATGCCCAAATTTTGTTGCATTTTTTGTTGTTGTTGTTTTTGGAGCTGATTCTAATAAAGCCATCAGTTTTTGTCGCTCTCCTAAAGTTTGGAACTGACATGCCTATAACTCATAAACCAGAGAAGATATTTCGATTATATTTTTACCGTTTGAAAGCTCTCTAAAACCCCTTAAATTTCTTTGATATAACATTTTTCCGAAAACTGTATAGTTTTTATGCAATTCCAAATTTTTCATTTTTGGAACTTTTTTTTTCCATTTAATAATTTTTTTCGTTTCAAAGTGTGTAATTAACCTATTAAGTCTTTGGAATAACAATAAAGCTGAGACCGTAAGCTTTCTTTGAGTATTTTTTTCAATTTTATCAGTCAAGTATTTGAGGAGAAAATAGCTGCTAAAGGTCAGAAGAACGTAAGTAAAAACGACTTTTTCCATTATACTACTACACTCTAAACCTACACTTTGTATTAGTCGTCTACACTTATATACTCTACCATATAATGGGTGTTTGGTAGGAAAAGCGGTGTTGTGGATGAATTAATAGATCAAAATGTGTTCCCTGTAAATTAAAAAAGAAGTAGGTGTCACCCGCCCACTTTTTACCACTGCGACAGATGCGGGTATAGGGTATATGAGCTTCGGCCAGGCCCAAGGTAACGCTCTTACTAGTTTTTATTACTTTTAAATTACTCTTTCTTTTTTTCCAAAAATGGTTTAAAAATTGTGCAGCAATGTTGCTTTAAAAAAAATTCGTTTCCTTAACAACCAAAACACAACCTCGCAGCGACAGCAGCAGCGAGCAGAATTTCATACACACAGCCAAAGCACATTGCGGCAGCGGCAGCAACAGCAACAGCAAATTATATAGAGGCTTATGGGTGCTGCCGCTGCCCTGAAAAATAGATTCTATTACGGCAGCAAGCAAAACTCTCTTTTTTCCCACTCTCTTTTTCACTCAGTGTTGCCAATTTTCACTGAAAATCCGACAAATTGTATTGAAAAATATACGGAGAGTAAGCTCTCTTTCAAGACGAGAGAATGGGATACAGAATACAAAAACAAATAGCCGACTTGCTGTCGCTGCTCTAATGTACTTTGCTGAGCAGCGAGAGAGAGTTGCTGTTGCTGCCGCTGCCGCAATGTGTTTTGGCTGACAAGCTTATGGGGACAGCCACTGCGCCAGCCACTGCAGAGAACATAGATTCTATTCCAGCATCAGTCATTTTGTTCAAAGAGCGAGAAAAAATGTTGCACACCTTTTATCTAAAATCCCGAAAAATATGATTTGGACTTAAAAAATAAATTTAAATAAATTAAAAAAATTGTTACAATTCAAATTCAATATGAATTTTGAAGAAAATTTAATTGAAGAAGTGCGTCAAAAGGAGTTTTTATGACTTGATTACTGAACATTATAAAAATCTTGTTCTTAAGTATACAGTTTGGCAAGATTTATTGACGCTTTTAGGTGTTCCAAGTAGGAATAAATAGGGGTGGAATAGTAGGGGTGTAAACAAACAGATGACTTGCTGTTGCAGACACTGCTACAACATATAGTTTCACTGCTGCGTGAGAGAGAGTTATTGTTGCAGTCACTGCGAGGTTGTGTTTTGGCTGTAAGTCGCAGGAGTGTTCAGTGCCAAGCAAATCTGAATACTGCCCTGCAATATGTATGAAAATAACTGAAGTTACCTCTTACTTTATTTCACATAAATGAAAAATATTTTAATACCATGAGAATGGTATGCATATCAACCGGATATCTTTTACAGTTTAGGAGGTATAGACAACAAATTTTCAATCTTTAAAGGGCTAAGGGCTGGTTGTTCCATCTCCGTGTAAAGTAGTTTGTAAATTTATCCGGCGTGTAAATGTCTACACGCGTTGTTCCACCTCCGTGTAAAAGTAATCTGCCGGATAACTATAAACCAGAGATAAGGAGATAGGAAACTTCGTTCCCGCCAAAAAATATGTCGAACAAAGACTGAATTTCTTCGTTTATTTTTACGTGGGGACACACGTATAGTATATGTGTGCTGTATGTGAAGTTCACCGCATGTCGTCACGTTTATTTGACATTTCCTTTGTTTATCATTTTATGAGAACAAAAATTTATTAGATTGCGAAAATTGTTTAGCTATTTCGCAAAGAAATTAGGGTTTTTAATGAAGTTTTTAATGGGTTTTTAAATCATGCACTGGACTGTGCAAGTGGCACGGCAAGTATTAGGAATTATTAATTCCGAACAGCAATGATGTCATTCGTCAAAAGCAACTGCGCGAGCTAATGGACAATACCAGCATAACCGATCATGATGGCTAAGTTGCGTGATTATGTGGAGTTGCAACTACTGGAAGTGGTGATGGTGGTGGCGACGGCGACGGCGCATCACAAATTGGTAAAAGCTTACCACCACATCATGGCTACAGGTAGAGTGAATGGCATGTTTGCGGAATTTTGAATTTCATAATTTTTTGTGGATTTTTAGGACTTTGGCTTAGCCACGTTGCTTACAAGCAACAAGCTTATGATAGCTATAGCTACGGACATGCTCCAACAAATGCGGCTCCTCTGCACGGACCGCAGAACAGTAGTATTAGCGTATCTGGCATAGGTGCACGCGGCCCTTATGGCACACCCGAATACGAACCGGAATATAATTGCAGATTATTATAAGCAAAATTATTCATCTAATAACTTAAATGTTATGTATCGTATAAAAACTTAAATGGTTGCATGCATAAATAAATAAATACGTCGAAGGACTTAAATTCTTAAGGCATTAAATTCTTATTATTTAAAAGGAATGCTTCTTATACCCGAAGGGATGAGGTTATATTCAATTTGTGCTTTCGTTTGCAACGCATTAAAGGAGGCGTGGTATAGAAAAGTATATATATTCTATATATATATATATATTCTTGCGTCCTGGAGATTTATAACTTCGCAACCATGTTCGTTATCGAACTTTTGAAATATTGCTAGGATGTTTAGCTATTGCAGCAAAGATAAAAGGAAAGAAAATTACTCATAACTACTGAAAATAAAGAATACTTCTAAACAAACAAATGGCGGAATTCTGTACATGTAATTAACATTATTTGTATCGTTAAATACAATATCCATAAATAAAATAGAAGATTTCATCTTAAATTTATTCATTTCTTCAATTGTGGTGAAAAAATCAATCATATTATAAAGCAGCGTTACAGTTTACGTTAACAAAACGAAATTCAGAAAGTACGAAAAAGGTAAAAGTACTTTTTGTAGCACTCGGTGTAAAAAACACTATAATTTTCTATTCTAGGAAGTAATTTGTACTCCGTGAAGCAAGAATGAACGTTTTGTTAACAGTTCAAGCACATTTATGCACTTATATATTTGGTAATTAAGAAAAACATTAAATTTATTTCATATTGTAGCATACCGGCAACACTGCTTTGGTACCAGAATTCATAAGAGGCGCAAAAATATTCAATGGCAAATTCAATGGCGAGGTGAACGAAAATATGAGAGTATACCAACGTCATTTTATGTCTGCTCTTTTATTTTAGTTGGATAATCAATTTGATTTTATAATGTTTTATTTTGCGTGAATTGTTAAAAAAATAGGTCATACAGTTTCTGGTATAAAATAGTGGCGGATTTGAGCGTATAAAACAATTTACATTAGATTTTTTTATGTTAATTTGCACTTGCAATGATATTTAATCTTAAAATACTATTCCTAAATAGGTTCTAATTAAGTAAAAACTATTTAAAAGTAAAATGGATATTAAATAGACTAAATATTGGCATAAATAAATAAATAAAAATTGATGTCTTCGAATTCATTACTTATATGAATAATTAATGAAGTTGCTATCTCAATACAAACGATTTGACTTAAAAATCTGAATTGTCATTGGGGTCTGAAAGCTAAACCCTCTTCGTCCC
The DNA here is from genome assembly GCA_949752815.1 of Conops quadrifasciatus. NCBI lineage: Eukaryota > Metazoa > Arthropoda > Insecta > Diptera > Conopidae > Conops > Conops quadrifasciatus. The sequence goes on from OX457081.1 coordinate 8,419,106, forward strand.
GATCACTCTTCATCTAGGGTCTGATAGTTGAGTTTCTATTTTTAATTAACCCCTCCCCCGCGAACGCGTCCCTTAACACAACGGAACGAACAATGACTTTCCTATACGAAAAACCCCGTTCCCTTTCCTTGACACTCTTCATCCTGGGTCTGACTATGAACTAATGGCAGAATTCTATACATTTAGTTAACATGTTTCGTATCGTTAAATACGATATTCATGAATAAAATAGAAGATTTCATCTAAAAGTTATTCATTTCTTCAATTGTGGTGAAAAAATCAATCATGTTATTAAGCAGCGTTACATTTTACGTTAACAAAAGGAAATTCAGAAAGTACGAAAAAGGTAAAAGTACTTTTTGTAGCACTCGGTGTAAAGAACACTATAATTTTCTATTCTAGGAAGTAATTTGTACTCCGTGAAGCATGAATGAACGTTTTGTTAACAGTTCAAGCACATTTATGCACTTATATATTTGGTAATTAAGAAAACCATTAAATTTATTTCATATTGTAGCATACCGGCAACACTGCTTTGGTACCAGAATTCATAAGAGGCGCAAAAATAGGTGCGTTCTATACACACGGGCAACACTAGTATCGGCAAATTCAATGGCGAGGTGAACGAAAATATGAGGGTATACCAACGTTATTTTATGTCTGCTCTTTTAGTTTAATTGGATAATCAATTTGATTTTACTATGTTTTATTTTGCGTGAATTGTTCATAAAATAGGTTTTACAGTTTCTGGTATAAAATAGTGGCGGATTTAAGATTATAAAACAATTTACATTAGTTTTTTTTGGTGTTAACCTGCACTTGCAATGATATTTAACCTTAAAATACTTTTCCCAAATGGGTTCTAATTCAGTAATATACTATTTAAAAGTAAACTGGATATTAAATAGACTAAATGTTGGCATAAATAAATAAATAAAAATTCATTTCTTTAAATTCATTACTTATATGAACAATTAACTAAGTTACTATCTCAATACAAACGATTTGACTTAAAAATCTGGATTGTCATTGGGGTCTCAAAGCTAAAACCCTCTCCGTCCCGGTCACTCTTCATCTAGGGTCTGATAGTTGAGTTTCTATTTCCAATTAACCCCTCCCCCGCGAACACGACACCATTAACAGGGCAACGAACAACAGAGATAAGTTATCTCTGACGAACAATGGTTGGATTCAGAACGGTCAAGCCATGTTGGCTTTTTCTTAATTTTTGTCTGAGGGGGGAAGAAAGGTCAGAAGGGCTGACAAAGCATTCGCCATTTTTTCTAGCCAAAAATTTGTATGCTGCATCTGTTCAGAACTTTCTTCTCTGTCACTCATTTTCAGTGTTTTATTTCCTTCTCGTGTGGCGGCCACGTGGAATTTGGCATAAAGTGTTGTTGTTGTTTAAATGTTGTTGTTTTTCAGCAAACGTATTCAGAGCACATGATTTATTCTGGCAAGAAAAAGCCAACAAGGCTTGACCGCAGAGATAACGAGATAGGAAACTGCTTAGAGACCCATCGTATATGTCAAAAAAAAACGAAATTTGGTAGTTAGGTGAAACACGTATAGTGTATGTGTCGTGTATATGTTGTTCACCACAAGACGTCACGTTTATATGACATTTCTTTTGTTTATTATTTTAACAGATGAAAAATGTTTAGCTTGTGAAAATTGTTTAGCTATTTCGCAAAGAAATTAGTGTTTTTAGTGAATTTTAATGAAGTTAAATCATGCACTGGACCTCGGAAGTAGCACTTGCCGGGGCTGTATACGAACGGCTTGCCATTTTGGAGCAGGATGATTGGCCTGCAACGGCAGGCATGGACATTTCAGTGCAGGGAATTTTGTTGCGAGCTCTGGTATTTTTCTCCGGCCAATCGGAGTTGATGGGTCATGTTTTGAGTGGTACCGCATCGGATCCGATATCAGCATATCAAGGCACCACCTTGTCGCACAATCATGAACACTATGTGATACTATCGTCGGGAGCCACGGTCTTAATGCAATTGCTCGGGGCTCAGTCAATCGATTTGAATGGAAGTGGAATGGAAATGGAAATGAACTTAGCATTTGGAATCGCAACGCAAATGCAGAAATTAAGAAAAGGTACTTTAATTAATGATTAAATTATTATTTAAGTGTTTTATGTGATGTTTTTGTATTTTTTTCTAGTACGGGCATTGCTGTACTTGGCCACACGGTTGCTCGATTTACTCACGCACAAATCCGCCGGATTTGCTTTAGCTTTAAATCAAAAGAACAATGAAATGTATTATATATATGTATTATATAATGTATATAATAATATGTAACATATTATTTTTATAATTCAGACTGTATATTTAAATGTTACTACATAATATTGTAGGAAAAATTATTCATCTAATAACTTAAATGTTATGTATCGGATAAACACTTAATGTGGCTGTATGCATAAATAAATAAATACATGAAAGAACTTAAATTCTTATTATTTAAAAGCAATTCTTTTTTACCCTACACCCGAAAGGATGAGAGATAGATTCACTTTGTGCTTCCGTTTGTATCGCATTAAAGGAGGCGTTTGCCTGTAAGTCTGTCAGTCCGTCCGTCTGTAGAAATCACGATTAAGGGAGAACTAATAGAGCTGTGAAATTTGGGACGAATATACTTGGTCATAATAGGCTGTTTGGTATTAAATACAATACCAACATGGTTGTTTGGAACACATATGCAATCTTGCGTCCAGAAGATTTATAACTTCAAAACCATGTTCGTTATTGAACTTTTGAAATTTCGCTAGAATGTTTAGCTATTGCAGCAAAGATAAAAGGAAAGAAAGTTACTCATAACTACTGAAAAAAAAGAATACACCTAAACAAACAAATGGCAGAATTCTGTACATTTAGTTAACATTATTTGTATCGTTAAATACGATATCCATGAATAAAATAGAAGATTTCATCTAAAATTTATTCATTTCGTCAATTGTGGTGAAAAAATCAATGATATTATAAAGCAGCGTTACATTTTACGTTAACAAAAGAAAATTCAGAAAGTACAAAAAAGGTAAAAGTACTTTTTGTAGTACTCGGTGTAAAGAACACAATAATTTTCTGTTCTAGGAAGTAATTTGTACTCCGCGAAGCAAGAATAAACGTTTTGTTAACAGTTCAAGCACATTTATGCACTAATGTATTTGCTTATTAAGAAAAAAATCAAATTTATTTGATATTGTAGCATACCGACAACACTGCTTTGGTACCAGAATTCATAAGAGGCGCAAAAATAGATGCGTTCTATACGAACGGGCAACACTAGTATCGGCAAATTCAATGGCGAGGTGAACTAAAATATGAGGGTATACCAACGCCATTTCATGTCTGCTCTTTTATTTTAATTGGATAATCAATTTAATTTTACAATGTTTTATTTTGCTTGAATTGTTCATAGAATAGGTCATACAGTTTCTGGTATAAAATAGTGGCGGATTTGATCGTATGAAATAATTTACATTAGATTTTTTGTTGTTAATCTGCACTTGCAATGATTTTTAAACCTAAAATACTTTTCCCAAATAGGTTATAATTAAGAAATAAACTATTAAAAACTAAAATGGATATTAAATAGACTAAATATTGGCATAAATAAATAATTACAAATTGATGTCTTCGAATTCATTACTTATATGAAAAATTAACTAAGTTGCTATCTCAATACAAACGATTTGACTTAAAAATCTGAATTGTCATTGGGGTCTCAAAGCAGAACCCTCTCCGTCCCGATCACTCTTCATCTTGGGTCTGATGTTACCCCTCTCAATCCCGAACACACTTCATCCTGGGTCTGATGTTAACCCCTCTCCCGTGAACGTGCCATCGACAACAGGGGTGGTAACTATGATTTTCCTATACGAAAAACCTCGTTCCCTTTCCTTGACACTCTTCATAAGGGGTCTGATGTTTGATTTTCTAAGAAGCATTTTTAGGTTTTTCACAAACACTACTTTATGCCAGAGTTGCATTTCTTAGCATTTTTCAGCAGTTTCCTATCTCGTTATCTCTGATATGTATCACTTTATATGCATTACTTCATGCGTTCGTCAAACTTGCTTGTCGTTCGGTGGCAGGCAGCAGATGGGTCGAATCGAATGAAGGAAACAACAGGGTCATTCGACCATTTTTATTATATCGAAGACTGGGCTTATATTTACTTTACGCAAGTGGCTCCAATTTTTTTTTTTTGTTTTTTTTTTTGTTAGTGCTCTTGGTCCTAACCCCAACAAGCCAAAAAAAAAATGTCGCTCTCTCTTGGGGGCGGGGCTGGAGCCCCTTGAAATTTGAAATAAAATCGTCTGTATCTCCGAAACTATGTAAGCTGTTTGGGGTGATATTGGTGCAGTATTTATAAAGAAAACTCGTTTTTAAATTGATAAGAAACTACTTTCTGAAATTATCTTATTATACCTTTTTACAATAATGCGTCTCTGGTACTATGCATTATGTTTGCCGTAATGGTTGTGGTGGTGTTAGTAACAAAGTGACATTAGACGGCGCTATTTCTTTAGATTTTCATATATTACTGAATTATAACCCGAGGTACATAGATAGATCTAATTAATAATTAGATTCATCCATCACGATGGCAAAGATTAGTGATTTCTACAAGTGCGGTGAAATTACCACGTCAATACAAGTTGGAAAGAAAATGTTTGCATTCAATTGTATATTTTGTACAACTATTCATTTAGAACTTAAAGAATTTACTTCGCACATTGAAGAAAATCATTATAATGAGTTGTATGAGTATGCCGATATAATTGAAGAGAATAATTTAAATTACACTGATTTGTGTGGGGATAACAATATCAAGGAAGTGTGTGTTGAAAAATCAAATCATGGTCCCTTGGGCGCGAGCAATTCGAAATTTCCAGGACACCAGTTAGACACCCAAGTAAATTGCTAAAATTTAAAATAAAAGCTTTTTAAATATAAACTAAATGTAACTCGTAATCTCTTCTGTTAGAACCCTGAAACGACGATTCCTTTTGACGACCCATTGGAGGAAGCACCTATTAGTATGGATTCAGAAGTGCTTCCACTGTGCACAATAAATGACATCGTAACAGCAAAGGTAGGTGATGGCACGGATAATATATACAATATTTTAGAAGAGGTAATCGACAAAGAAACAGTAGTTTTATATAAAATAAAATTCTAAACTTTCAGAATGTTAATGATGCCAACAGTGACGGAAGTGGGCAGGAATCTTATTTTGAGTTAAAATCAAAGGTAAGTGGTGTTATAAAAGAATATATTAATATTTTATTTTTATTCCTTTTATGTAGTTCGATAAAGGTTACGATATGACTCAGAATAATTCAACTAACATGGATCTGTTGATAGCACTCATTGACGAATATAAGAAAAATCGTATACTTTGGGATCCTATACCCTGGGATGCGAATGCCAAGAATAGGAGAAAACGAGAAGAGGCGATTAAAGCGATAGCGCAAACTATCAAAGAAAAGCTTAATATATCATTGAGAAACCAGGAAGTCGGCAAAAAAATTAAGGAAATTCGTGAAAAGTTGCGTAATGAAATGCAAAATAAAAAATTTGTGGAGGCTCAAGGGGGGATTTATAATAATCCTTCAATTTACTTTGAACAATTAGAATTTTTGAAAAATGTCACAGCGTATAAACCATTTATAAAGAATAAGATAACGTGTAAAACATTTTTAAAAAACTCGACGCAGAAACCACGTAATAATATAGTAAATACATATAAAATATTATATTGCCTTAAATTGTAGTTCCTTATTTTTAGGCTACAACATCGTGGACTATTGAAAAGCCTGCACTCCCCTTGCCCAACTTAACGGATGCACAGAACGTGAAGATAATCCAAATATATAAAAGTTTTCCTTGTCTTTGGGATACGCAGCACATAGGCTTCCGTTCCAAAGAGCAAAAAACTGAAGCAATCGAAGAAATGATGAAATCTATAAGAAATCAAATGCACTTGGACCTAACTGAGGATGAACTGCTTAATAAACTTGATCGCATTCGGTACGCTTGTACGCAGGACAAACATCGAAAGCTAGAATGTGCGCGTACGCAGACAGAGTTCAGCCCATCTAACAAATATTTTGAACAAATATCTTTTCTGGTTGACCACGTCGGTCCTTTCAAATGTGATTTTTGCGAAAAAACTTTCAATAGTCCCGATCAGTACAGAACACATAAAGCAAACCACGACGGTTCGATGCCTTTCCGGTGTCCAATCTGCAATCGCGGCTTTATGCAGGCTGGAAATTGCACCGTACATGTGCGCCGCCATACACGTGATTACCCTTTCGATTGTAAAGTTTGTGGCAAACGTTTTGCCACTACGACTGATGTTAACGTACATATGCGTTATCACACCGGTGAAAAACCTTATTTCTGTGAAGTATGCGGCCAATCATTTCGCACTTACTCATTATTCAATACACATAGGCGTCGCCATCAAAAGCGGCCCAGCCATTTCTGTACAATTTGCGATAAAGCTTTCTATGAGAACAACAAGTTAACCGACCACATGAAAGCTCATTTGAATATTCGGGACAAAGTCTGCAATGTTTGTGGCAAGGCTTTCACCTGCTCAAAATACTTACGCCAACATAAGCAAATCCACGCAGAGAAAAAGAAATACGTTTGCAAGATATGTAAAAAGGACTTCGCCCAGAGTGCCGGTCTGAGTGGGCACATGAGATCACATGGCACCATAATTAGCGGTGGCTTGAAAGTAGACGATCAGCACTAGATTTTGTCGGTGATATTGCAGAATCGCCTAGTAGTCATTTAATAAAAAACTCTAGTACGAGTATAATGATATTTACCTTAAACCAATAAATTTTAAGAACCTAAAAAGATAGGACCGTCGCGTACATTTACTACAAGACTATTATTTCGAAATAAACTAGTGAACTATTACATATTTAATATATCCATGAAGGAAAATCGACATGAACTAATCATTTATGATTTTTCCTGAACGAAAAGTTTCTCTACACCATTTCCAATTGTAAATGAGAATTCGTCAAATGTAATTGAGAATAGAACAATTGAAATTCAGATTGTCTAATTGTAATTGAGAATAGAACAATTGAAATTGAGATTGTCTAATTGTAATTAAGAATAGAAAAAATGAAATTGAGATTGTCTAATTGTAATTGAGAATAGAACAATTGAAATTGAGATTTTCTAATTGTAATTGAGAATAGAACAAACGAATTTGAGAATACAATTTTTATTTTATTTCAAAGAAGTAAATCCTTTAGCTTAAATTTTGTAAGGAACATGCAAGAAGAAATACCCATAAAAAGCATTGCATTCACTCCCTTGCACTGCTGGCTCTACATGGACCGACCCTCTTTGTCGGTCCATTTCAATTACACCCTTTGTGCCAATAGCACCGATTAGGTGGACGTTCGGGCCACGGGATGAAGGCTGATCGTTGACCAACCCTCCGGGTCCTTGACCTGTCCTGGTCGTTGTATTTTTTATAACGTTTTCTATCGATGCTTTGCTAATTCTAAGAAATTTTTTTGGGCATTTCTTCTTGCATGTTCCTTACAAAATTTAAGCTAAAGGATAAAATAAAAATTGTTTTCTCTAATTCATTTGTTCTATTCTCAATTTCATTTGTTCTATTCTCAATTTCATTTGTTTTATTCCCAATTACAATTAGAAAATCTCAATTTCATTTGTTCTATTCTCAATTACAATTAGAAAATCTCAATTTCAATGGTTCTATTCTCAATTACAATTAGACAATCTCAATTTCATTTGTTCTATTCTCAATTGCAATTAGACAATCTCAATTTCAATTGTTTTATTCTCATTTACAATTGAAAATTTATTTATTTATACGACCATGTTTGCGTTGGTGGGATTTGAACCCGCATCCTCAACGTGCTAGGCGAGTACTTGCTCTACTACGCTATTGAGAGCCACAATTCTTATTTTCAAATTTCAGTTTATTAAACGCCAAAGTGACAGGTAAAAATAACTGGATGAGGAACAGGATGAGTTCGAATCGGAATTGTTTTCGTTTCGAACATGTGAAATTCGATCGGATTGCAGAACACCTCTACAAATACAAATCGGAATTCAATTCCGTTTAGAATCAATTCCGGATCGGAATACAGAACAAGGCTGTATATTTCTTTTAACCTTTTTTATATTGGTGGCTAATTATTGTTGCACCTAGTACTCCCTGGAGCGCTTTGTATTCTCCAGAAATACTTTTTTCTGATTTAGCATTTCCCAGCATGTCTATGATTAATTATCATTCGTGGTAAAAAATAAATAACAGGGCTACCTTTTTCCACTCGGCACTTTTTTCATTGGTGGACCAAAAATATTGAGTTTCTCCGCTAACTCTTCCCACAAAAATCGCATGTGTTAAAAAATTTCAAATTTTTTACAATCAATTTCAAATTCACAAACAAAAACTTGGTCGGATTACTTCCGAAAGAAAATTTTAATAAATCGAAATGCGGAACACCTCGATTCCCACAAATACGCAAACATCGGATTCGAATATCGGAATCGGAATACAGAGCACCTTCGAGAAAAAAGTGATCGAATCAAATCCGATTCCGTATGAATCGGAATGCAGAACCAGGCTGATAAATTCTTAAAATAACCTTACAAATTTTCTGAAAAATAATTTCGTTTACTGTTTTATTCAAAATTTATTTCGCTTTTAAAAACGGCAAGTATTGAATACTAATTTTTCAAAAATGCTATCTCTTTGTTTATATCTTTAGTTAGTTTTGGTTATTATTTTAAAAAAATTCACACATCGCGAGTACAAGCACAAAAACTATAATATGATATTTTTAGCGCGACAACAACAATAGAAGAAATAACGGTAACTAGCGCCATAGCTTAAACTTTCTAGGACCCAACGCTGCATACTTTGTAAAGTCATACTAATAAAAGAATGCATAGTAACAAAATTCAAAAAGGGTAGTGCATAGGTTAAAAAATGCGTTTTCACCGTAAATAAAGCACCAATTTAAATGAAAAAAAATCTAAAAAACCTGAAATAATCTACTTTCTTATTTTAACTTAGCATTTGGAATTGCAACCCAAATACAGAAATTCAGAAAAAGTACATTGAGTAATGATTAAAATATTATTTAAGTGTTTTATGTGATGTTTTTGTATTTTTGTCTAGTACGGGCATTGCTGTACTTGGTCACACGGTTGCTTTATTGACTCACGCACGAGTCGAAAGTAAATTTAGACTTATTCACGAACCAAAGATAAGCCCTCAGGCGGATACTGATTTTTATTCCGACAGAAGCTCTGCATGCAATTGCAACATCTGGAAGTAGCACTCTCGTAAGTTTATCATTCATCATTTCCATTTCCTATTATCCATTCATCTTTTGCCTTCTTGGCTTTCTTTGATTTATTTACATATTTTATTTTATTCTCTACATTTTAGATTCTAGTACCAAATCCGTTACTCTCAAAGCTGCCAAATTGTACAGTAAAATGGTACATTTCAAATACTCGTACAAATCCGCCGGATTTACTTTAGATGAAAAGTATTTTAAATCAAAAGAACAATGAAATGTGCAACATGATATTTTCATAATTCAGACTGTGACAGAAAACAATAATACTCCACTATTTTTATAATTATAAGCATTTAAATGTTACTACATAATACTGCAGCTCAAATTATTCATCTAATAACTTAAATGTTATGTATTGTATAAACATTTAAATGTGGTTTTATGCATAAGTAAATGCATACATCGAAGGTCTTTTGCATTCAATTCTTATTATTTAAAAGCAATTCTTTTTATATCCTACAGCGGAATGGATGAGGGTATATTCACTTTGTGCTTTCGCTTGTAACGCATTAAAGGAGGAGTGGCAGGTATTGAAAAGTATATACATATATCTTTGGCTCAGAATCACTTCCTGAATCGATTTAGCCATAACATTTAGCCCTTCCATAGCTGTTTGGAACACAACCACTGACATTACAGGTATGCACTGTGGCCAGCCAGCAGCACTAAGACATTATAGCCGTGCTGGTGGCTATAATACAAGACATCAAATAATCAATTTGAGAAATATGTTTTAAATTGTTGCAGATGTGGTTGCGTAGATGTATGTTAATAATTTGTATTTATTGATAATTATTGTATCATAAAATTGCAATAAAATTAACATGCTATTTTTAATAAATAATAATCTTTAAGATCTATTAAAACATATGCAATCTTGGATCTTGGCGATTTATAACTTCACAAACATGTCCGTTATCGAACTTGGAGGTATTTTGCTAGGAGGTTTAAGCTATTGCAACAAAGATAAAAGGAAAGAAAGTTACTTTTAACTACTGATAATAAAGAATACTAAACAAACTAATAGCGGAATTCTGGACATTTAGTCAACATTATTCGTATCGTTAAATACGATATCCATAAATAACATAAAAGATTTCTTCTAAAATTTATTCATTTCTTAAATTGTGGGGAAAAACCAATGATATTATGAAGCAGCGTAACATTTTACTTAAACTCCGCACAACCAAACTTAGCAACGTCAACAGTCAACTTTTCAGTACGATTTGACAAGAGCTCTGACGCTAGAAATTAGAAGTCAAGAATGCTTCAATTCAATTCTCCCTCTGACGTAAAACATCCACTCGTTGTTTTTAAAAAATTATAGTTTCCAAAAACTTATTGCTACCTTTCATCAAAAAACCTTCATTTTTACTTAGATTTTTCCTTCGTTTCACGAAGTGGTGGAAGTATTCGCTAATTTTGCTTGTGAGAAGGTTGGTGGAGGAGGATGCCAGGTACAGAATGGTTGATACATAAATGAAAAATGTGAACAAACTTCGCTAACGTCTGCGTTTTTTATTTAAGGGCGAAGTCAAGCGTGAGAGCGACGTTTGACATTGCGAAGTTGGTTGCGCGGAGACTGAAAAGGAAATTCTGAAAGTACAAAAAAGGTAAAAGTACTTTTTGAACCACTCAGTCAAACCTTTGTCATCGCTATTCACAAAAAATCACAGGCCGCTCGTATACAGTCCCAGCAAGTGCTACTTGCGCAGTCCAGCGCATGATTTAACTTCATTAAAATTCATTTAAAACACTAATTTCTTTGCGAAAAAGCTAAACAATTTTCACAAACTAATCCATTTTTGTTCCCATAAAATAATAAACAAAGAAAATGTCATATAAACGTGACGACATGCGGTGAACTTCACATACAGCACACATATGCTATACGTGTGTCCCCACTTAAATTCAACGAAGAAATTCAGTTTTTTTTTTACATAATTTTTCGCGGGAACGAAGTTTCCTATCTCCTTATCTCTGTTTTATACAAACGGGCAACGTTAGAAACGGCAAATCCCATGGCGAGGTGAACGAAAATATGGTATGCCAAAGCCATTCTATGTCTGCTATTTATTCTAATTGATTATTTAAATTTATTTCAATTGTTCATACAATAAGTCATACAGTTTTTGGGATAAAATAGGTTTCCCTTTTCCCGATTTGACTTAAAAATCTGAATTGTCATTGGGGTCTCAAAGCCAATGAGATCAATTCTGGTCTGATGTTAACCCCTCTCTCTCTCGAACGTGCCACCTACAACAGGTGTGGTAACTATGACTTTCCCATACGAAAAACCCCGTTCCCTTTGCTTGACACCCTTCATCTGCGTTTGATGTTCGATTTTCTGAGAAGCATTTTTAGGTTTTTCACAAACACTACTTTACGCCAGAGTTGCATTTCTTCGCATTTTTCAGCAATTTCCTATCTCCTTATCTCTGATACGAACGGCCTGTAATTTTTTGTGAATAGCAGTGATCAATGTTTGACTGAGGAGCAGGATGATTGGCCCGCTTTCCATGGCAGGCATGGAAATTTCAGTGCAGGGAACTTTGTTGCAACCTCTGGTATTTTTCTCTGGTATTTTGCCAATCGGAGTTGATGGGGCATGTTTTGAGTGGTCGAATCCGCATCGGATCTGATGCCACATATCAAGGCACCACCTTGTCGCAAAATCATGAACACTATGTGATATTATCGTCGGGAGCCACGGTCTTAATGCGTATACTCGAGACTCAGTCAATCGATTTGAATGGAAGTTTGTGAAAATATGTCATTTTTTTCTGGAAACAATAATTTTTTCCTCTAAACGAATACATAAGTGTACCATATTGTCATACTGTCACACCATAAAACAGGCAGCCTGTTTTACCTTTAAAACGATATATGTATAATATGGTACACTTACTACTTTCGTTCATGTAGCTTTAGCTAAGTCTTTCATTATTTAGCCTGTCACAGATTTTTCTGCGTATTGGCGGCCTTTGGCAGCGGCAGGGATCATAACCCTCAATCAGCAGAATTCTCTCGGTAAGGTGAGGCTTTTTACATACAAGATTTTCCGCGTATTGGCGGCCTTCGGCCGCGGCAGGGATCATAACCCTCAATCAGCAGAATCCTCTCAGTAATGTCAAGTTTTATTATTTTAATGTAAAGCGTTTTTATTATAACCCTGAATATGCGCATGTAAACAGCAACTTCGCAGTACTCGTGTACAGTATTTGAAAGCAGCAATCACAGAATTTTTAGATATTTTCAATAATTTGTTAAAATATACGAAAGATACCCAAACATATTATATACCGTTTTAAAGATAATGTTATGATCTATTGAAAAAGTGATTCCATTTTATACTTAAATTGTCACTTAAAGAAGAAGAAAGATTATTTTGTAAAACAAAGTTAGCACATTTTTTTTAAAAAGTTGAATTATCTCCGTAATTATGGCATTAATCACAAAAATAGTTATGAGATAAAAGAAAGGCCTTCAAATAACCTTTGAAATAGAATGTTATGTCGATATCTCAACTCGTTTTGAAGATAAAGCGCTTTCATTTTTGGCATTACGGCTCCTAAACTAGTTATAGGGATAGTTTATTTAAACTATTGTATAAATGAAAATTTTTCGACAATCGAATAACGCGAGTTTTTATTCGATAGTTCCCAGCACTACCAGCTCAAACTCAACATTACAGACCTTGATGAAGGGTATTAAGGAAAGGGAACGGGGTTTTTCCGGAACGAAACTGAAAGTTACGTTCCCCCGTTATGGTGACACGTTTGCGGGGGAGGTATTACTACATAAGAAACTCAACATTACAGACCCATGAAGAAGAGTGACCGGGACAGGAAGAGTTCAGCTTTGAGACCCCAATGACAATCCAGATTTTGAAGTCAAATCGTTTGCTTTGAGATTGCAACTTAGGTTATTGTTAATATAAGTAATGAATTCAAAGACATAAACTTTCATTTATTTATTTAAGCCAATATTTAGTCTATTTATTATCCATTTTACTTTTAAATAGTTTATTACTTAATTAGACCCAATTTGGGAAAAGTATTTTAAGGTTACAAATCATTGCAAGTGCAGAGTAACACAAAAAAATCGAATGTAAATTGATTTTATACCATTTAAATTTTTTTTGGTACTATACAATTTTATTTTTTTTTGGTACTATTTTATACCAGAAACTGTATAACCTATTTTATGAACAACTCACGCAAAATAAAACATTGTCAAGTCAAATTGATTATACAATTAAAATAAAAGAGCAGACATAAAATGGCGTTGGCATACCCTCATATTTTCGTTCACCTCGCCATTGGATTTGCCGATTCTAGTGCTGCCCGTTTGTATAGAATGCATCTATTTTCGCGCCTGTCATGAATTCTGGTACAAAGGCAGTGTTGCCGGTATGCTACAATATCAAATAAATATGTTGTTTTACTTAATTAGCAAATATATTATTGCATAAATGTGCTTGAACTGTTAACAAAACGTTTATTCTTGCTTCGCGGAGTACAAATTACTTCCTAAAATATAAAATTATAGTGTTCTTTACACCGAGTGCTACAAAAAGTACTTTTACCTTTTTCGTACTTTCGGAATTTCCTTTTGTTATCGTAAAATATGCGATAACAAACTTTAATGCGTTACAAACGGAAGCACAAAGTAAATATACCCTCATCACTTTGGGTGTAGGGTAAAAAGGATTTGCTTTCAAATAGTAAAAATTTAATGCCTTAAGAATTTAATAGCCTAAACACAGTCGTTTTTCGTTTTCGTCGACGAAAGCAACGAAAGCAACGTCGGTGGTCGCTCGATTTCTCGACAAAAATCGGTATGAAAATTAAAAAAATACGGCATCTCAACAGTTTTTATGTCAAAAAATTCGAAATTTTATAATTTGGAAATTTTGAAAAATCGTTGCAAAAGATGGAAGATCCAAAAATAATGATGTGAGTATAATGTTTATAAAATTTATTTTAGTTCGGTTGCAATATGTGTGCAAAATAAAAACAAATATATGTACATATTTCTTAATTTAAAAATTACATATGTATATTTATTTGTGCAAATATGCTTTTACCTGTGTTTCAGCAGTGAGATTTGTGACTCTCGAACCCTGAAGCCTGCTTTCTATGGAGTCAATTACTCTGTAAGTCAGATTCGGACTTAATCTATATAATAATTTAAAATCACTCTCATTTAAGTCGAATGGGTTTTCTGTTTCCCTCAAAAGCCGTCTATAACTTCGTCGTTGACAATTATATCCTCGGTACTCCAAGTCCTCAATTTGGAAGCCAAGGTATCCTAAAGACATTTTTTCAGCCGTCTATGGAAATCAAGATTACAGGAAAACGTATAGAGATACTGCCATGAAATTTGGCACAAATATTCTCTGTGACTCTAGGCTGTTTGGTTTTTAAAATGTGAAAAATCGGACTAGTTCCACGCCCACTTTTTATAGCGAATATGAATTTATCCGAACTTATACCTTCTAGCTGTGCTTATAGCTCAATTTTTCAGCTTCTAGAGCGAATTTGAGGCTAAAATTTTATTCTCAAAAAAACGGACGTGGTCCGCCCGCATGGTATACCATATAAGTTGCCGCCAGGCCGAAGTTATCGCTCTTGTTCCAATTTAAAGTACTTACCACAGTTGGAATTATTTATTTGAATTAATTATTTGCAGGTTTGTAACAATTTGAAACGTAAACTTAATTCGCAATTCTCCAAATTTCAGAAAAGTTCTCAGAATTTACTTCAAAAAACTAACGTCTTAAAATTCGGTAGTCTTATCGAGGCTTTCAATGCTATCGCTGAGATACCGACAATTTTTAAAAAGAAACGATTTTTTTCGCTCATTTATTTGTCAGTATTTCGACTATTTTCGTTAAGTTTTACATACAGAATAGCTTATTCGAAAAATGTCGGTAACTACCGATAACGATATCGAATTTCATCGTTAGGAAGTTAGAGAATCGCGCTACTGGTGAGCTGTGACATGTAATTCATGACTGTGCAGGCGGTTGTGTGTGCACAGTGGGCCGAAGCATAACAAGTTGAAGGCATAACACTCAACTTGCAGTGCTTCACTTGTCTTGCAATGCACACTTGGCCGCTTGTGCAGTTACCATCCACACTTGCTTTACAGTGGGCGGTGATGACGAAATTTTGCATAGATTTCACGAATTTACGTGGCTTGAGAGCGAATTACTTCGCGGTCTATGCCCATTTGTGTACTCATCCTCATATAATGGCACTAGGTGAGGCCCAGGTGGGCGAGGGTGCAGATCCACTGGACTTTCGGATGCCTGGGCATCACCTACTGCCATTGTTTTCCCTTCACAGAGGCCTCGCCATTTATATCCGCAGTGATGTCGCGTACCAGTGCCAGCAACACTTGACCACGCCGCACAGTGGTCCAGAATAGAAATTCATCGGCCAAAAATCTGTAACTTTTGAACGGATAGGAATTTTTGAATGCGGTTTTTTGCAATCGACAGGGAAATGTTGCACTGGGAATATCTTTGCACTGGCACCGAGATCTATGTAGATGACTCAGGATCAGAGCCGTAGGGCTCCAAAGTCAAAAAATATTTTAATTTTTTTAAATTTTGGCAAAAAAAGGTATTCAAAAGTAAATTCTTGAAACTTTTTTGTACTTATCTATAAATTGAGGATATATTCGTAATGGCTGTGAAGTTTCAAGTGCATCCGTTGAGTTTTTTATAACTTTTTGGCCCCCTGAAAAGGGGTCTATTTTTTGATGCTTTGAAACTAAATATCTCCGCCATTTTTAAAAATTTCGATTTCCGGTTTTTTTTATTATATTATATGGGACAAGAGTTTAAAAAAAATGGGGAAAAAAATTTATATATATTTTGAAAAAAAATTTTTTTTTTAAAAAAAACCACGGAAAATTAAAAAAATTATAGCCCAACAGTCGACAACAAAAAAAAGTTACATTTTTCTGATAGCCTTTGAGATAACCTTTAATCGTATACCCGGTTTTGTACCCGGCAGACCACGGCCCTAGGCGCTGGAGCCCTCTAAATGGTCTACATTTTTTCTTTTAAAAAAACAACGAAAAATTAAAAAAATTATGGTCGACAACAAAAAAAATTAGATTTTTCTAATAGCCTTTGAGATAACCTTTCATTCTATACCCAGTTTTGTACCTAGCAAACCACGGCCTTAGGCGCTGGAGCCCTCCAAATGTAGAATTTTCCAAAAAAGGGTACTTCAGACACTAAATGCATAAGTATTTCTTTTTTTAACCCTAATTTTTTTTCTTTATATACTCCTGAATATTACCTGTTAAAAAGTACCTGCTTCAAGGCCAAAAACGAAAATAATAAAATACCTGCGAGGTCAAAGTTGCGGTTAATTACAATTTTTATATATTTCTTTATAAACGAGTATTATACAATTTTTGTGAAAACAGATTGTAAATATTTTTCTCTTTCCGAATTTTCATTAATATTTAATAGTAACCATTTAGCTTCTGGACTTATATCTGGGTTTTTTGTAGTCCACACATACCGGATGCTGGAAATATATGGATCCGATGTGGCTAATAAAATTCCAAAAAGGTCTTCATTTGTTGCTTCTCTACTACATTTTCTAGTGTTATGTTCCCTAAAGAATCTATAATCTTTATTTCTTTTTTCTTGAGCTTCTTCCGATAAATCTCCTATTGGCAATAAATGGTGTTAAATAATGCTTTCTCCATGAAACAGAATTTTGTGGACTGTTGGTGACATATTTCGCCATGGGTACAATTCATTATATAATTTTACAGTTTCCTTTGCATATTCCCCGAATTTTGCAGCATCTATTTTTTGATTACAAGCAATTACTTCAAGAATAATTTTAAATCTGTAAATTAAATTGTAGTCCACTCCTGTGATTGTTGCAGTTTGTTGTGGGTCCGAGAAAAACCTTCTGGCTGTGTTTCCATCATTTGTATTGCCTGCACCTTGAGTTGGTTGGTCTATAATTAAACCAATTTTTTTGAATTCATCTTGAACGTATTTTTGCTTTAAGCTCCTTTTCTCTTGGTTTAACTTGTCATTCCGTACAGTTCCTGAAGCTCCAAAATCCAAGTCGTAGCTTATCTTGAGTATGTGTTCCATGAATCTTATCCTTGCATGTAACGGGGATAGTCCAAATTCATATGCCTCAATGTCTCCAAGGGATGATAATAATGACGACGATGATGTTGATGGTAGCTGACTCAATCTGCTTGAAGTTTGCTTGCATATTATGCAACTGGATGAAGCCTTTGTGTCCGTCAATGCCTGACCAACTTTACCATCGATCATTGTAAGCAGCAATTTATAATGCACTCGAATTATTTGCTGGCCAATATTAAATTGTATTGGCTGAAGAGTTTCGATTTTAGCCTTTATTGCATTGGCTTCCTCAACGATGAGCTCTTTGGTTTCTTTCTTAAATTCGAATTTAATGGGTCTGCAAAATTTTGTTGAATTTGGAGTAGGGTTTATCCAAGCATCATTAGTTTTTGCTGTGCTGGTCGATGGTTCTGAATCTAGCTTGCTTAATCGCAAAGGTACTATTGATGACATAAACAAGTCTGCGTCTGAAGAATTCCCATCTAGCGGCTGTTTATATCGTTTCTGGCCTGAAGATCCGTCGCAACCCCATTTACAAAAAAGTGTTAATTCACAATCTCCAATTTCTTTTAATTTCGGTTCTTGAAGTGTTTTAATTATTCTCTCCGTTGTGTGATCCAGAAGGCTTTGGAGTTGGACTTGGGCAGATGTCGATTCTATAGTTATGTTTTCGGGATAGCATTCTTTTTTTGCCATTAGTACTTCATTGTAATTGGGGTACAAATTTGACATCTTTTCCATTGCGCGTTGTCGGAGTAAAACATACTGATGCTTTGTTAATTTTAAATCCAGGCATAATGCTAACGCCTCTTCAGGTGTAAACGTCCTTTCTTGGTCTGGTGTAGGTATGCGTTTAAGAATTCTTTTTGTCCTTAAAGGGCTCGCATTAAGAACTTTTTCGATGATTTCGGCTTTCCGATATTTCCGCTCTGAATGCAACGTGTGTACTAAACTGCGTTTAGCGTCTTCATATTCCAAACTTTCATTAAGATCTTTTAGTTTCCGTCTCTGGGATCTTTTACTGCTCTCTTCAAACTTTTTAGTTGGCCTTCCACGTCCCTCGTTGCTATCTGCCTGATAAATGATGCAGAGCTCGCCTTCCATCCACTCCTTTAAAGTAGCATACACTTTATTTTTGTTGAAATAGGAAGACTTGTAGTGTCTAGACAAAATGGACACAAACGAGTTTATTTGTGATAAAATTTGTTCCTGAATTTTTTTGCTACATGAATCAAATGGTACTTTAATTTTAATATATTCAACTACATCTTGTGCGCTTCTGTTTTTAAAATATACATCTGATAACTCTTTGTAGCTGTATGACTCCATGGCTGAAAGACGCTTGGTTTGATAATGCCAAAAATCTTTCAAATGTTTAATATTTATATCAAAAAATACATATAAAGAATTGGAATTTTTGAAGAAAATTGTAATTAACCGCAACTTTGACCTTTCAGGTATTTTATTCTTTTCGTCTCTCGCCTTGAAGCAGGAACTTTTTAACAGTTAATATTCAGGCGTAGAAACCGCAACTTTGACCTCGCAGGTATTTTATTATTTTCGTTTTTGGCCTTGAAGCAGGTACTTTTTAACAGGTAATATTCAGGAGTATATAAAGAAAAAAAATTAGGGTTAAAAAAAGAAATACTTATGCATTTAGTGTCTGAAGTACCCTTTTTTGGAAAATTCTACATTTGGAGGGCTCCAGCGCCTAAGGCCGTGGTTTGCTAGGTACAAAACTGGGTATAGAATGAAAGGTTATCTCAAAGGCTATTAGAAAAATCTAATTTTTTTTGTTGTCGACCATAATTTTTTTAATTTTTCGTTGTTTTTTTAAAAGAAAAAATGTAGACCATTTAGAGGGCTCCAGCGCCTAGGGCCGTGGTCTGCCGGGTACAAAACCGGGTATACGATTAAAGGTTATCTCAAAGGCTATCAGAAAAATGTAACTTTTTTTTGTTGTCGACTGTTGGGCTATAATTTTTTTAATTTTCCGTGGTTTTTTTTAAAAAAAAAATTTTTTTTCAAAATATATATAAATTTTTTTCCCCATTTTTTTTAAACTCTTGTCCCATATAATATAATAAAAAAAACCGGAAATCGAAATTTTTAAAAATGGCGGAGATATTTAGTTTCAAAGCATCAAAAAATAGACCCCTTTTCAGGGGGCCAAAAAGTTATAAAAAACTCAACGGATGCACTTGAAACTTCACAGCCATTACGAATATATCCTCAATTTATAGATAAGTACAAAAAAGTTTCAAGAATTTACTTTTGAATACCTTTTTTTGCCAAAATTTAAAAAAATTAAAATATTTTTTGACTTTGGAGCCCTACGGCTCTGATCCTGAGTCATCTACATAGATCTCGGTGATCTCATAGAGTCATCTCATAGATCTTTGCCAGTGCAAAGATATTTCAACATTTCCCTGTCGATTGCAAAAAACCGCATTCAAAAATTCCTATCCGTTCAAAAGTTACAGATTTTTGGCCGATGAATTTCTATTCTGGACCACTGTGCGCCGGATGCCAAATTTAGCTCCTTGTGGGTTAAATTAAAAATCCAGTCGCACATCCTGCACTTCTTCTTTATATATAGAAGCCCGAATCTAGAGAGGCTATCCACTTTCAATAAACTGGATGGTCTCCCTGATTCGATCTTCAAAAGTTTGGAATTATATCCGAACAGTAAAATGTTTGTTTCTGGTGGTTTTTTATGTTTATAATTCCAATTGGCTCCGTCATTCGAGTCACACAACTCCCGAGGGTTTGTACGTTGAATTGTTTGCTGAGTCAAACAATTTGGCTCAACTAGTGAAGGAACCAACACATTTTCCTTGTGTTGAAGGGCACAGCCAAAACATTCTAGACCTCTTTTTAACTTCACATCATAGTAAGTATGATGTTGATGTTCTTGCACCTCTTGGTAATTCGGACCACGCTACAATTTCTGCTATCTTCTCATATTCTAGTCTTCAATCTGCTTCTCCAGTAGCTCCGAAGCTGACAGTGTGGCTTTATGAGAAAGCAAATTGGGATGATCTCAATCTATTTTTCACGCATTTAAATTTGCAATTGTGTTTCATTGATAGAAACGTACATGCCGCAGCGAAATTCGTAGAACATATAATTTTACTGGGCATGCGGTCTTTCATCCCCAGTAAACATATTCCAATTAAACCTAAAGAACGATCTTGGTTTAATGCGACTTGCAGACAGGTCTAAATAGGTAGTGTTCAAGAATTGGCAGTCACATAAAACTGCTGAAACTGAACTGCTGCGCAAACAAGCTAGAAACAGGTGCAATGCCATTCTAAGGCGCGAAAAATTTCTTTACGAACAGCGCCTTAAAAGTAGAGTTCTTGAATACCATAAAGGTAGCAAGAGCTTCTGGTCGTTTGTGAAGAGAGTGAAGAATCAGACATCGTCGTCTATCCCAACTCTTCTATGAATGACCAGATCTTCACTCACTCGGTTGACAAGGCAAATATACTAGCTAAAATGTTTGCTGAAAACTGCTTTCTTCCTGAAAGTAGTCAACCACTTCCCGTAGTCGAGAGAGTATCTTGTGCTGTGCCTGAGATACACTTTCGAACGCGAGCAGTTAAAAGAGTGCTTGCAGGACTCAATGTAAACAAATCATCGGGACCGGATAGCATTTCAGCCCACGTGTTGAGGAATTGCTCCTCAACGTTGGCTCGCCCGTTGCACAAACTCTTCAATTTGTCCTACACCACTGGAGTTTTTCCGCACTCCTGGAAGATTGCCAACGTGCAGCCAATCCCCAAAAAAGGCGAGGCTACGAACCCTGCAAATTACCGGCTCATAGCAATCTGCTCTACGCTTTCCAAAGTCATGGAGAGCGTAGTTAATTTTAACTTGTTGAGATATCTAGAGCACAATGAATTGCTCAGTGATCGCCAATACGGTTTTCGTGCTCATCGTTCAACTGGCGACCTGATGGCGTTTCTCACCGAACGATGGAGCTATAGTATCCACCTTTTTGGTGAGAGTAAAGTTGTTGCTCTGGATATCTCCAAAGCATTTGATCGAGTGTGGCATAAAGCACTCGTTTCAAAACTCAAAGCATATGGAGTCGGTAATACCTTCACTCGATGGATTTCGAGCTTCCTCAGCGGACGTTATATCCGGGTTGTGATAGACGGCTTCGCTTCCGATGAGTACTCCATTAATTCTGGAGTTCCGCAGGGTTCCGTCCTGTCCCCTACACTCTTTCTGGTTTTTATCAACGACCTTCTGTCGTTGACTCATAATCCCATCTATTCGTTTCTGATTATTCATCTATTCGTGCTGATGACAGCAGCCTTTTTCACTCATACTCTTTCTCCAAATGACCTTCGCGGTCCGACATAAGCGGAAAGAGGCGAACCATGGGTGACACACTCCAAAGTGACCTTGACAAAATCCATGAGTTGAGTCGAGCGAATCAGGTAAACTTTAATGCGAGTAAGACCCAAAGCTGCATGTTAACGCAATAGCGAATGGAGGGTAATCCCTGTCCCGTCCTTAATGTGGGTGGTGTGGATGTTGGCGAGTCGACGGCTCTTGATGTTCTAGGTATGTCGATCCAATGTGATCTTCGTTGGAATGATCACATTTTCGATATGTCGAAGGAAGCAGCCAAGTGCCTAGGCTTTTTAAAGCGGTGTAAGGTATTATTCACTCCTGTCGATCTTCGCACTATCTACGTCATCTACATTCGCCCCAAAATGGAGTACAATTCGCATATATGGTCAGGGGCTTCCAGAACATAGCTGTAGCTCCTGGACCGTGTTCAAAATCGTGCGATAAAGCTAATAAGAGGCAGTAGGGTATCCAACTCTATTGAATCCTTGGAGCGTCGTCGAGATGTGGGGTGTGTGTCGTTATTCTACCGTTATTTTTTTGGTAGATGCTCGAGGTAGTTGGCTAACCGATAAAAATTTTATTTATAGGTTATAATATATAAATTTTATTATATAAATTTATATAATATATAAATTATACATAACTATATATAATTATATACCAACTATAAATGTTAGCTCTTTTTTAAAGCAAAAACCAGCGGACAACTCAGCAACAGTAGCAATTCGCTATTGCAAAAACTTTGGTGTTGCTGTTGTGTATTTAATTATATCAATTAGTATACATTTTCTTTTCAATATCACTCAAATGCATACCTGTGCCCCATTTCACCAAGTTACAAATTTGTGAATTGTAGATTTTTTTCACAATTTTGTAAAAAAACTTATGAATTTCCTTTTACGAAAATTTTACAATCACAAAATTGTAATTGAAATTAACAAGTACAAAAATGTAAAAAAATGATTTTTTCGTTTCACCAAAGCAAGATTTACAAGTCACAAACTTGTATTCTACAAATACAAATTTGTAAAATTGTCTTTTTCGAAGAATTCTGTTTCACGAAATATAAGAATTTTTACAAATTTTGTAGAATTGTATGAATTTTTCACAGGAGATTTTTCATGTGTAATTTTTTTTACAAATTTGTAGCAAAAATCAGTTTTTTGCACGTTTGCAATTTAAAAAGCACGTGCGTAGAGTTTATCGTGGCAGATAAATTATTGTATAATTAGGAAACATTAAAATCAATAAAATCAATTTAACATGTCGGTAAGACGAAGACGTAGCAGTTCGACTGAAAGTAGTGAAATTGAAACTATTCAAAACGTGCGCAGAAAAATATATAAACCACGTATAAATTATAATATAACTGAAAATTTTTTTTTCAATGAAAAATTTCGTTTGAGGGCTTCAAAAGTTAAAGAAATTATTTTTATTATTGGCTCCGAAATAAAAAGCAAAACGGACAAAAATTATTCTCTCACTCCAGAGCAGCAACTGCTGTAGCGGGATTCTGTAACTTCCTATCGACAAAATTCGGTATCGCTAACATGACTTAACGACAACTATCGATAGAAGTGATTCTGTACAAAATCTAAGCTATGTTTTTCGTTATCTTGACATTTGGGCTAACGACAAAAATTGTTGGGTTAGCGAAAATTGTCGATGTGCTAGCGATGATTTTAAAGCCATCGCTCAACGTACGAATCCCACTGAATTTGAAAATTTGAAAATAAATTGAATTTTATACGTAATATTTTGTACGCAATATACGAAATAAAAGGTTTTATTCTAACAAATAGTGCAAATAGTGCAATCACAACAAGAAGCAACAACGAAATATTGACACTATCGGTAAGTTTATATATATAAACGGAGAACGAAAAAAGACACTGAAGATGGCACATCGCCGAAACCGGTTTGTCCAATACTCATTATAATTTTATAGGTGGACATATAATTTAATAAATTAATAAACGGAACATTAAATTACGGGTAGCTTTGTGCGTCTGTAACGTTTTCCAGCCATGTTCCTTTAAGTTTCTTCGGGTCCTTTTAGACCGTTACTTAATTTGATTCTATGTCTTCTTAAATATACTTTAAATAAATAAATAAATATATTTAAAAGTATATTTTTCAATTAACTAAGGCTGTTAGTTAATTGATAATGGCATTTGATATTTTGCGCTATACGCGACACGCGTCGTGTAGTGACGAGGACCAATTTTCAACTGATTTCAACAAGACATTTGTTAATATTTTTGACGTTAAACGTAAGTGATGCCAAATTTTTTCTAATAGATAACGATTTTTATCGCTAACTTTCTACCGAATTTTTCCTCGACAAAAATCGATGATAGATAGTTAGATAGTGTCGATCACGCAAGCTACGACAATCGTTAGTCAACGATATCGAATTGTGTCGATAGGAAGTTATAGAATCCCGCTACTGACTACCCTACGATGGCTTGGTAATGGTGGTCCATATCATGGAATAGCCGATATGCACGGCATTTCGAAAAGCACAGTGTGCAAATGAGTATATCGTGTTTGTCGTTCGATCGTTACTTTAATGTTTGAAAATACCGTTCGATGGCCGAGTGAGGTTGATGTTATACAACAAAAATTTTTTGCAATTGCAGGTAATTTTTCTAAATGGCAAAAATTATTTACTAGCAATTTTTAATGGCAATGCAATTTTAGGAATGCCTTCTGTGTGCGGAACAGAAGGCATTCTATATAGATGGAACACTAATTAAGATTGATGCACCTAATCAATTTGAATCTGCATTTGTAGACAGACATGGAAACCATTCCATTAATTGTATATTGGTTTGTGGTCCAGACTATATGTTTTATCACGCTTACATAAATTGGCCTGGAAGTGTAAATGACGCGAGAGTGCTATGAAGAAGCCCACTTTATTCGAACTTTGAAGACGGGTTTCGCCTATTTCACCGTGCTGTTTTGCTTGGAGACTCAGGATATCCACTGAAAGATTGGTTGCTTACACCAATTTCACAACGTTCAACCCCTAACATTGTGCGCTATAATTGAGCCCATAAGTCCACTAGAAGGATAATAGAGAACTCTATAGGCATCTGTTATGATTATTAAATGCTGTGTTGTTTTAACAAATATTTCGAGGCAAGAAATAGACCCTCAGGATATTGAGTATCCTTTAGCACACAGTAAAATGCAACCTATTACTGAAGATTCCAATAATGTGAATTTGGATGGTGGTAGTTTAAATGATATAAATCAGATTAATATATTGCAAAAAATTTTGATAATTTCGAATATAAATAGCAATTAAAGTGATAGATAGACACAACATTGGAACAGGTTTACCGTTTGAGCCATGCCCCAATTTTTTTGAATTTTTTGTTGTTGTTGTTGTTTTTGGAGCTGATTCTAATAAAGCCATCAGTTTTTGTCGCTCTCCTCTAGTTTAAAAGTTATAGCCCTCTAAAGTTTGGAATTGACATGCCTATAACTCATAAACCAGAAAAGATATTTTGATCATATTGGTACCGTTAGAAAGCTCTCTAAAAGCTCTTCAATTTATTTTATATAACATTTTTCCGAAAACTGTATAGTTTTTATGCAAATCCAAATTTTTCATTTTTGGAACTTTTTTTTTACATTTGATAATTTTTTTCGTTTCAAAGTGTGTAATTAACCTATTAAATCTTTGGAATAACAATAAAAATAAAAATCGCGCGATTTTTCTTAAAAATTTTTCATTTTTAGACGAGTAATACAAAGTGTAGGTTTAGATTGTAGTAGTATAAAGGAAAAAGTAGTTTTTACTTACGTTCTTCTCACCTTTAACAGCTATTTTCTCCTTAAATACTTGACTGATAAAAATGAAAAAAATACTCAAAGAAAGCTTACGGTCTCAGCTTTATTGTTATTCCAAAGATTTAATAGGTTAATTACACACTTTGAAACGAAAAAAATTATCAAATGTAAAAAAAAAGTTCCAAAAATGAAAAATTTCGATTTGCATAAAAATTATACAGTTTTCGGAAAAATGTTATATGAAAGAAATTGAAGGTTTTTTAGAGTGCTTTCTAACGGTACCCATATAATCGAAATAACTTCTCTGGTTTATGAGTTATAGGCATATCAATTCCAAACTTTAGAGGGCTATAACTCGTAAACTAGAAGAGAGCGACAAAAACCGTTTGCTTCATTTGAATCAGCTCCATAAACAACAATAACAACAAAAAATGCAAAAAAATTGGAGCATGGCTCAAACGGTAAACTTAAGCCACAACATTTTGTAAAGTGTTCAACGCACAGTGGATGAAAATTTTTGCTTTCATTTTGGAAGTTTTGAAGTTTTTTAAAAATATAAGGTTTAATAAAATCTGAGATTTTTAAAACTTAGTCTACATTAAGAACGAACGAACGTTTTTACGTAAAACGTTAAAATTTTAGAACTGCTCATCTTTCCGCGACTATAATGTACGCCTTTTACTCACGTAAAAAATTCTACAAATTTGTGATATTTATCATGAGTTTACAATTTCAAAAAATATATGGTGAAACAAAAAATTCGACCGAGAATAGTTTA